>CM042164.1:45627107-45652078 GCA_023376005.1 Doryteuthis pealeii | reverse complement strand
CTCACACTAGGCAGAGGGATGGAGTACATAAATGCAATTGTGTTTGGCTGTCCACTAGAGATGTTTTACTTGTTATGAGACTCGTATCTGTGATATTTTTCTTCTCCAGCAATGTGTCAGGAGTATGCGCATTTGATAAGTATATACTAACTAGCTTATTGCATAGCATTGCTGTGGGGCTTCGTTTTGATAAGGAGTACTCATATCAAGTGCTGATCTTAAGATCTAAGGTGGTAAGTAAGACAAGTCAAGTGCTCTTGTGACATCGATTTTCTTGGCCTATGCAATTTATCATAACAGAAGGTGTGTCCTACAAAGGTAATGCATTTTTCTTTAGGAGCAAGGTATTAATTGACCGAAACGAAGGAACATGTATCATACAGTCAAAATGAAAGGCTGGTTCTCGATGTTGGGAGTACCATGCTCGTGTACTGCCTGGTGTCCAAGCAGAGGAATGGTTAGCAGCGTCTGTTACTCTGCATAATAGGCTAAGGTTGTCCAAGGTCCCAAGCTGTTGAGAATGAGTCAGGCAATGTATACGCATGTCTGTCCGCAAGATTACTAGTTTAAACAAAAATAATTGCAGCAATATTGATCGTTACTAATCTAGATCGATCTCTTCCAAGCGAATGCCTTAGTTCATTTGAATTTTTTGGATTAGGAAGGACGTAGCTCGAACCACCCATTTTTAGTCTAAGGTTCAGGCCCGAAAGTTTTAGTGTTGGCAGTGTCATGGACTGCAGCAGTATTCCATCCTTGATACACATTCAAATTGAAGTCACACTCAGGGCCAGACGAGGTGCGCCATTTGGGGTGGGATTTTGCGGCCTCTATGCGAAAGTGGCAGTCAAGTGTATTATTCTGCCTCAGCCCGAGAATCTAATGGCTTTGGGGCTTGTGTGCACGCAATGATGCGTCCTTTGAGAATTTGTCGAATTTTAATCCGAGTATGTGTCTGGAATCATTTCAGCGTTGATCAGTTGTGTTGGACATTGTGTCCAGTTGATCCGTCTCGAATGGTTCAGGAGTGGTGATGCTGTTGCGATTGTTCCTTCTCTTAATATGTGATCCTCTTATTGTTATTGTGTATAGTCGTTGTGTTTATTTAGTTATGTCTATTTGTCTTTTGGAATTGTTCTTCTATTTATTGATCCATTTTTGTTTTTTTGGAATGTTTTTCCATTAATTCCAGCTTATTGGAATGGAATTCAATTTATCCACTTTTGGGAATGGTCGACGCTAAGTTGATACAGTCTTAGTATTGTTCCAATTTGTCAGTGTGCTTTTGAATATTTTCCAATTGATCCTGTCTTTGGAATAATCTCAATGTGATTCCCACGTCTTTGGATAGTTGCAATTGTATCCAGGCTTGGATGGATTCAATAATGATCCAGTTTTTGAAATGATCCAATTGATTCCAGCTTTTGTGTTATTGGTTATATTATCAGTTATTTGTGAATGTCCATATATTATACAGTTTTGATATATGTTGTTGTTCTATTCTCTTGGATTGTTCTATATTCAGTCTGATGGTATGGATAGTTTTTGAATTTTCTATATACTTTCTCATTCTGTGTGTAGGTTCTCAATATCTCAGTTCTTGATATTAGGTCATTTATTTGATTCTTGTCTTTAGATTATTTGCAAATTGATCTCTTTTTGTTTTGATTTATATTGTTCCATATTTTTGATTCCAGTCTTTGGGATCTTCAATTTTTATGTCCTGTCTTTGTGAATAAATATTCAATGTGACTTCATCTTTGAATTAGTTGGCATATTGGCCCATGTTTTGCAATTGTTCCATTTGATTTTCTTTCAGTTTTGGAATTGTTCCAATTTATTCAGTAATTGTATGAATGGAATCAATTGATCTCTGTCTTGGGAATGTTCAATTTGTATCCAGTTCTTTGGAATGGATTGCAATTATATACGTATTTGGAATTGTTCTCTTATTATTTATTATTCAGTATCTTGAATGATTTTCAATTGATACAGTCTTTGGAATAGTTGCAATTGATCCAGTCTTTGGAATAATCAATTGATTCAGTCTTTAGATATAGTTCAAATTGATTTTGCCAGTTTTTTTGGAATACTTTTCAAATTGATCCGTCTGAAAATACCAATTTGTTCGAGATCCAATTACATTACTGCAGTGTTTTATGACGTAAACAAGGAAAATAATTTCAAATAAGTTCTTAATTTGTGTCTTTGTGTATTTTGAAATGAACTAATTGTTATTAGAATACATTTTATGATATCTTTTTGGTGTTAAACATGCAATGTTGTATTGTATTTTGAATAATTCATTTATTTTTTCAGTGTAGATTTATCGGTGAATATTCGTGTATAATTTGTGTGGATCCCATATACTATTATACAGTCTTCATATGTGATAATCTCTATATATTATTTTGTGGTATTTTACTTCCTTTCTCTTCCTTTATGTGTTTAATTGTAGTTTATTTACTTCATCTTCATCCATTGGTTCTCATTTAGTGTTATTTCATGAGTATGATCATCTAAGTATCATTATTATTTGTATGATCAATATTATTCTGAACCAGAACTTCTCTACCTGGAATCCTTCAATCGCATACGGGAGTAAGCAGATCATTTTTTACCTTAGGAAGTCTCATAGCTTAGACTACTAAGGCTGACTATACATTGACCTTTAGGCACCCTTTTTGATCTCGATTAAGAAAGACATGTTTTTCAATTTACAGACCGTCAATATCCGGTTGTTTGTTCGGGGTAGGGGTAGGGGGGTTATGGTTAGGGTTAGTTTTATGATTTTTTAAATCTCAAAATCGTGTTAAAAATTTTTTAGATTTTTTTTAAAAATTATAAAACTAACCCCTAACCATAACCCTAACCTACCCCTAACAACAACCGGATATTGACGGTGTAAATGAAAAACATGTCTTTCTTAATCGAGATCAAAAAGGGTGCCTAAAGGTATATGGTTCAACTAAGCTAACTAAACTTTGAGTCTTCTTTCCCACCCACAGTCTGTGTAACCAGAAAGAAGGTTCCAGAGGTTTTTCATGCCAATCATCTAAGCCCCGCCGATTTTTGAATTTCAACCCTTGAATTCAAAATCTATACTAACTCCTCCAAAAAACAATTTCTGTAGTCTTTTTCTTACGTAGCCGGGACATTTCTTCTAACTGGTCTATTCTGTCTAAGATGCTGGTCTGACTTAGTGTTTGGTTCGCTAAGGATTGACTATGTGGTGTATGAGATATGAGAGCATCCGTAGTTATGCCTCCATATCCAAATCTTTATTATTACTTGAGTAGCTGGCTGTTAAGTTATTTCTGTAATCTTTTTCTTGTGTAGCTGGGACATTCCTTCTAACTGGTCTGATGCTGGTCTGTCTTTAAGATGTTGGTTCGCTAAGGCTGCCATTTAGTTTATAGAGACAACACGAGGCTTATATTCTAATGATCACGTTTTTTAATTCAGAACCAGAACCTTCTCAACCACGGCGGAGTATAGCGGAGCCGATGCTTACATTATGACGTCTTTCGCTTAACTACCAAAGCTAAGCTAAGCTAAGCTCAGAGCCTTCTTTTCTATAGTCTGTGTAACCGGAAAAGAGGTCACCTAAAAGTTATTTCATGCCAATCACTGGCTCTCCTTCGATTTTTAATTTCAACCACTTGAATTCAAAATCTATACTAACCGTCTCTTTACACAACCACGCAAAAATCAACGGTTTATTATCAAATATATGTGAAGGTTAAGTAAATTAGAATTTAAAAACATAAATCTTCGATGAGCTTCAAACTGTGCAGGAAAAAGGAGCCACTTCTGACCGCCAAGAATTATCTCTCGGTCATTTGGGACTTAGGCCTAACTGGGACAAGCTATTACTGGACAGGAAGAAATTTCCTCTCCAATGGTGGCTATGACGTGAATAAAGCCTAAATCCTAAAACTGCTTTTGTTTTTCTCTCTTCCTTTTCTTTTCCTTTAATTCCTTTTCAAATGCGAACCACCGAATATGAATTGGGGTTAAAAGGAAAACCTGTGAACACACACAAGAAATAACCACAACCTTTTAACCTAAACATTAAAATACTTGTCACCCCACATATAAAACACCAGCAACAGTGGTGATAACACCATGAAATTTCCTCTAGTTTGCAAGGAAGACATGATTCATAAATTGGGTGAGGAAAAAGTACAAAAAATATCTTTGAGTCATTGTAGAATAGGGAATCTAAAATCTAAGAGTAATCAAAGAGAAAATCAGAAAGGAATGTTTTAAACATTCAAGAATAATAATAATTTTTTTTTAAACTGAATTAAATATTTTTAAAAATAAGATTGAAACTATTAACACCTTAGCAATATTTGTCGTTGCATTCTCTTTTAATGTGGTAAGCTGGGATCGGGGAGAGACGCTAAGTTCCGCAGTTTTCAAGTTGGATACAGATTCAAAAAGATAAGACAGAACGAGTTTTAGATAACGAAGTTTATATAAGGAAGAGAAATAAAAGAGAGGAGGAGGAGAGAGAAGAGAGAGAGAGAGAGGGAGAGAGAGAGAGAGAGAGATTGAAGAGATAGATAGATGGAAGATAGATAGATAGATAGAGGAGTGAGAGAGTGAGAGATTGGTGTATAGATTGATAGAGATAGATAGAGGAAGATAGATAGATAGATAGAGAGTGTTGTGAGAGAGAGAGAGATTGATGGATAGAGTGATAGAGATACGATAGAGGAAGATAGAGAGAGAGAGAGAGAGAGAGAGAGAGAGAGAGAGAGAGAGAGATATGGATAGATTGATAGAGATAAATAGAGGAAGATAGATAGATAGATAGATAGATAGAGGGAGAGAGAGAGAGAGAGGAAAGAGAGAGAGGGAGAGAGGAGAGAGATATGGATAGATTGATAGAGATAGATAGAAGAAGATAGAGAGAGAGAGATAGATAGAGAGAGAGGAGAGAGAGAGAGAGAGAGAGAGAGAGAGAGTAGATGGAAAGATAGGAAGCTTCTCACCATGTTTAGCACGCATTATCCTTAAAGCATCAGAAGGAAGTAGAAGAACTGACTCAATTAGAATTGCAGATAAGACCACACCCATAGGGGTTTTTTTTAAATTACAAATGTCGGATGTTAAACCTTGTCTACTAGAATGAATCAACTAAAAAAATTTACACTTGATAATTAAAGAAAACAAAGAAAAAAGCCTTTACATAGGAAATATTCATTTTATTATATATATATATATATATATATATATATATATATATATATATATATATATATAAGAAATTTATCCAAAACTTGGTAGTAAGGGATGATTCTATATTGTGATTTCTAAGATACACTGTATTAATATTGATGATCCAGTATGTATAAATACAGCGAATCTTTAAAACACTGAAGAGAGCTCAATGTATAATAAAACTTTTTAGATTATATACAGAGCAATATTTATCAATAAAGAAGGAATAACTCAACACCGTAATTCAATATAGATTTAATTTCGACCAAGTTGGGCCTATATAAATCTAAGTTGATTTAATATAGCTCCCCAAAATTCGTCTCATCAGATGGGTCTCAATTCACTTATAGACTGTGCACATCACAAAAAAACCCCAAAAAGCCGAATTTTAAAAAAATGGAATTACGGTGTTGAGTTCTTCCTTCCTTTATTGATATATATATATATATTATATATATATATATATATATATATATAATATTATATCCGAAATAATCAATAATGTCATTTTGTTTAGGATAGGTTATAATAACCAACATTTTCCTCGTAAAAATAAGGAGCTCCCTTGTGGAGGCTACGAAAAATAACAGTCCCTTGGGGTAGGAAATAAGAGTATTTACGGGATTCGAAGGAGCTCTTATTTCTCCGTAGTTTGTAGCAAATTGTCGGAGAAGACATGGTTTAATACATGTATTGACAAATAATGAATTGTTGCAAATTTTATTGGTATTTGCTGCTAGACTTATCTGAGTTAAGTAATGGTTCTTGGAGTAGTGGTGATAACAGGGGTATTCTTGTTGCTGGTGCGGAAAGTTGATAGGACGCTTCTTCAGCACGTTCTCGTTCTTCCTCGGTGACCTTTCGGTGATAAGTAATGGTGGGGGGATTGCTATCTTAGAAGCTTCTCGCCCGGGTAACAATTCCTTAAAATGACGGTGAATGGACCCTTTTCAAGTAGACTATTTGGTCTTCAGCTTCTATAGTGTGTTATTTTGACCGCCTTGTAGTCTGCGGACACAATGCCTTCGAAAGTGTGCTGTGAAAAATGCCTCCGTCCCAGGCCAACGGTCCGCGTAGATAAGTAAGCCCTGTTTTTGGGCTAAGTGATGAGTGAAGTTTAGAGACCGCTATTTACGCGACTACCCCCAGTGAGTGCTCCGTATAAGTAAAGTTTTTTGTTTGGCCAACATACAATGTTGGCGATTCTTCCCCGCTAGCGGCAGGGGGAGATCTAAATATGGAATTTCCAATAGAGAATGAAGTGGTAAAAGTCACTTGTTTTTACTGCCTACTGGTCTTCGAAGAAAGGGACGCATGATGCTTTCTTTACTGATCTCATAAATTTATTTAATAACACCGTGAAATTGTACAAGGAAAAACAAATAACATTTAATAAACGTATAACAGCGAATACTTTTCAAAAAATAGGAAATCCTCCAAGAAATGTGAGAACGCTTACAGTTGTCGCCTGTCACCTGGCCAGTGACATAAACACTCAAAAGGCATGTAACTGACCTCCCATTACCCTTTATCGGTTCGGGTTCATAGACCGCAGAAACTAGTGGTCAACACAAAATCTTATTATAATGGAGATTGTGGGTTTTTCTGTCTGTAACCGAAACTATATTACTATACAAGTCACAATTCCTTTAGTTATTTACATCATATTCTCAATGATTTTATTTTTATTTAAACCTCAATTATTAGTAAAATTGTTTTACATTACTTACACTGTTGACCATATCTACATACTAATAACATGCAATTGTATTTATATATACAACAAAATAGAGGTTTACAGTATGAATGGGAAGGCTAATTTGCATATTGATCTTAAAAAATTGATTTTAATAAATATATGCTTAGTATTATTGATTTCTAATTGTTTGGTTTTATCTTATTGAATATGAGCAAAAATCTCTTCAATAAATCTTAAAAGAATCCCTTAACGAGAAGAAATAACTGTAATATATTTCTTTACTTCCTATTTTAACTAAACAGTTTAATTAGGAACATTTACCAATTGAAAGACGGGAGTAACGGAAAATGATGGAAGAGTTAGTTTCAAAGTTGTTCTATTTTTCAATCATACCCCTCTGTTCCAAATCTTTTTATCTACATTCTTATTCAGTTTCATTAGCCTTTCTATTTAATATAATATTTTATTATAAAATTTAACTAAAATACTTGCACCCGGAGGGTGCATATATTTGCTAGTGTAATTAATAAACCACTAAACTACGCTAAATTGGATACTGTGGTTGTAGTTAATTTTTATAAAACAAAAATAACTATCTAAAATAAGGGTTATTTCCTATAACTCCTACATAAACAAAGGGGAACCATTCTTAACTGATAAATTATTTATTTATTTTCCCATTAAACTAACCCTAAAACCCTAACCCTAACCCGTCTTCTTTTTTTCATAGTTGATCAATAAATAAATAAATAATTTATCTGTCAAGAGTGGTTCCCTTTTGTTTATGTTGGAGTTGTAGAAAATAACCAAAATAAGATATAATTAACTGGTCGGTTTAGCGACAGTTACACTTATAGCGTGCCTATTCAGTAGCGAAAAGAGGAGGGAAGTTTTGAATTTATTTGGAGGATTTCTCCCTCATACGTTTAGGATGAAAATCTCTTGGATAACTCTGCTCTCTGCAAATTTTCGAAGGAAAAGTGTTCTCTTGGAATGTTCTTATCCTACTATAACTAAAACAATCTTTCCTTTCCGATAAATTATCTTCAGAGGATAATTTTTCTTTCTTTTTCTTTTTACGTTAGGAGCACTTCCTAAAATTATTTTAAATAGACTGGTTCGTCTAGTAATTTTTGCTTAGGAACAATTCCTGAAATTCTTTTTCAATAGGACCAACTCGTCCAAGTATATAAACTATCAGAAAAATTATAGTTGAAATATCTCTCCCTGCCGCCAGGGGGCGAATTGAGGAAAATAATATTACCATAAACAGTGACCTCCCTTTGACCATAGCAACAGAGCCCAAGGGTCTTATCCATAACCTGATGAGAAACCTCATGCGATTGGCTAGGAGCCTTTGTCAGCGACCAATCAGAGCACACGTTACGAGGCTCGGTTTGGCCGCCAATTTTGAGGGCTGAGACCTTCAAATCAGTCTCTTTCCACTGGACTCTCTTCGAGGCACGACGTGTGTCTTTAAGGCACGGACGTTGGAGAAACGATGGGACTTGGAACAGCTAACGAAAGAGCCGCTGACGCGTAAAATCAAACAAACAAACTAGCAAGACATTCCGACCTGAATAGATAAGTCACGCAGGCATTATCTTGCAAAACAATTCATACATTTTTACATACATTTTCTATTTGTGACTTTGTAACAATTCATACATTTACACCACATTTTCTATTTGTGAATTTTGCAACTACCCATACTTTTACATACATTTTCTTATTTGTGACCTTTGTAAACACACATATTTGTACCACAAGTTACACTTTGTATTTCGTATATTGTATCTTACATGTCTTGCTTTCGATAAATGCTTCGTTTATAAGCCTTGTTGTTGTGGTTACCCTATTCTTTACCCTTATCTGGTTTGTTTTCTTTATAGAATCGCCAATATACGATATTGGCGCCGAAATCAAATGCCTTGAAGAAAGGTACTTATCGTATGAGCTTTCACCATGTGAGTCACGTTTTTCAATCGCTCCCTTTACTTATCGTTTGGGCACTTTTAAAAGTCCCGAATATCTTTTAAAACTCGAAACAATAATCTGAAGAAAAAAATTACAATAGTCTATTTCTTGGCTCTAAGAAAGCTTTGCTCTCCAGCGAATAGAAACTATCAAATTGTCTGAAAATCCCCATTCTTCACCGCCGGTTGTAGACCCTAAAAGCTATGTTTAAGCATAGTGCTGTAGGCGTTATTTTCGTATTCGCCTGGGGAGTTGTCTGCCCGTTTAGTTTCGCTGGTTCCCGCTAGGGGCCTTTGATATTTAAGCGGCTGGTTTGAACGTCTCTTTCTCTTTCCTGTTGCTCGACCTACGAAACACCACTATGGTTAGACTCTGGTCTACCCTTCTTTTTGGGGCTTTGCCCCCCCCCCTTACATTACTGTAAATAATTCATACAGCTAGACTATTCCTAGTCTCATGTCTGTTGCTTTATGTTTATCCTTTTACATGTACTTTGTATTACTCATGTATGTATGTTCATGTACACCTCTATGTATTATGTACCCCGTTTATCCATGTGCTGTTATACCTATTAAATGTTTTGTCTATCAACCTTTGTCGGAGTTTTTATCTTCAAGTATTATCACTTTGAATCTTACAACTGGTGACCCCGACGTGATGGAAACGTTTTGTGAAGGCTTTGTTTTGCATTTGGAACATTAATCCTTACAGTGCCTACAGAGCTCGACAAACGCGTCCCATGCTAAACGCCCATCGAAACAAAAAGAGGCTGGAAGTGGGACTAGAAGATTTTAAATACCCCCACCTCCCACCACCACTTTGTTATCATTAGCTGCTACTGATAATAAAGTGGTGGTGGGAGCTACTGACCCTTCCCGGTACCTCTGTTATCAGCAGCACAGGTCAAGAATTTTCCAAAGGGCTATGACTCTAACTGTTTTTTGTAAAATATTCACACTTAGTGGTAGACAGCAACTTCGAAACTTCAGTGCTAGTTTGGACCCCAGACAGTGAGGACAAATCTCCCCCGTGCACAAGGCGAAGAAAAAGTATAGCAGCAGAATAATGGCCGTCACTCACTCCTTTAACCGCTTCAACAAATCAAACGGAATTGATTAGGTGCTAAAAATAGAAATTCAATTGAAAAACTAAACCCAAATCTTGAACTGAAAAAAAGAAGACGCGTGTGTGTCACTTGTTGACCGAACCCCTACAGATAAGTCCGCAAATTAAAACTAATTTGCAACTCTCTCTCTCTCTCTCTCTCTCTCTCTCTCTCTCTCTCTCTCTCTCTCTCTCTCTCTCTCTCTCTCTCTTGTTTCTCTTTATATAACTTTATTATCTAAAATTGTTGTCATTCTGTCTTATCTTTTTGAATCTGTATCCGAACTTACCGTCAAAAAAATAATGTTTTTAGGGTGTTTTTTTTTTCGGAAAATGTTTAAGTAACATTTTTACACCAACGTTCCCCACAAAAAAATCATCTTTTGAAGTCCGTTTTGATAGGAGAATCAGATCAAAGAATTCGGCACTGAACACATGAGCGCTGACTCCATTCCAATAATCTGATTAAGAATCTTTTGTTGGTTTGTTTTACGGCATATCAACCTTGGTGGTCATTTAATGCCGACAAAGCTCAATGTGTGTTTTATTGTCAGAGTCACAAAGCAAAATTATATTAGGGAAAAAACTTTTTTGCGTCTGATGATGGGAACAACTAGATAATTCCTCTAGGTTCCCTGAAATCGGAGCCCGGCAACACCTGCCCCCTTGATTTAAAGGGGCAGGGCTGGGTTTATTGTCAATGCCTGGTTTAGGGGAATACCGACGGGATCAACGCATTTTTTGCACCCGCCTCCCATGAGCTTCGGTTTGTGGGTGATCCCACGTTAATATGGCATTGTGCCTAAACTATGTACGTGGTAAATATCATAGGTTCCCTGAAATAGTCTATTATGCTTTCAAACTAAATCTAATTTGTTATTTTTTTTGCTAATATATATACATATGAACTATTGTTCAATGACTCATATTTTTTAGTACAATCCACTTCTTTTAGGAAATGTAAAATCGTGGACGGTCTTAAAAAGAAGTGGAAAATCACACAGGGGTTTTACTATGTTTAATGGTTTATGTACAAAACAGATGTGTTCCAAAATTGCAGATTTTAATTTTAACATGAATCAGTTCTTTTTTTTAATTTCTTGATCTTTTCCATTGGCAATGGCTCGGTAGGTGACATTTTGCAGTCTTTGAGTTTTCTCTGGTTTAAATAACAATTCAATTTCTTCCAACGTTTTATTCTTTGTTTCGGGCAGAAAGTAGTAACAAAACACAGACCCGACAAGAGCCAGGAATGCCATTACGTAAAAAACTCCTGAAAGATAAATAATAATAATAATAATAATAATAATAATAATAATAATAATAATAATAATAATAACTTGTCAACTGGTGGATTTTGCAGTGCCAGCAGATCACAGGGTGAAGCTAAAGGAAAATGAAAAAATGGACAAATATCTAGACCTTGCCAGAGAACTGAAAAAGTTATGGAATATGAAAGTGAAAGTGATACCAATTGTAGTTGGTGCACTTGGAACGGTCCCAAAAGAATTAGAAAAGGGTTTGGAAAGTTTGGAAATCAGAGGAAGGATTGAAACCATTCAGAACACTGCACTGCTGCAATCTGCCAGAATACTCAGAGGAGTCCTGGAGACCTGAGGAGACTTGCTGTCACTCAGACTCCAGTGAAAGACCATCAGCTAATGCTGATGTGAAAACTCAAAAGGAGTAAATAATAATAGAATGCATATAATAACAGGTAATCTGAACATTAGCTACATAAATGAGAGTAACCGCCCTTTGTTTATTTCACTTTGGGGAAGCCATATGTTTTGGTCGGCCATTTTCATTTCACCGTAAATCTACACTGAAAATACGAATTTGTACGAATCAATACAACTGCATGTTTTAACACGAAAACATCATAGAATGTGTTCTTAATTGTGCTTGCGCATTATTTGAAATGAACTTAATTGTTATTAAGAACACATTTTATGATATTTTCGTGTTAAAACATATCGTTGTATTGATTCGAACAAATTCGTATTTTCAGTGTATATTTACGGTGAAATGAAAATGGCTGACCAAATTATACGGCTTCCTCAAAGTGAAATAAACAAGGGGAGGTTACTCTAATTTATGTAGCTAATGTACAGTTTAGCTAATAACTACTTTATCTCACCTTAGGTCTTGGGTAAAGACCCGGTGAGGTAATGTACGAAAGTGAAAGTAACACACACACACACACACATTGCAGTTGTATGATTGCAATGAAATGGCCGACCAAAACATATGGCTTCCTCAAAGTGAAATAAACAAGGGGAGGTTACTCTCATTTATGTAGCTAATGTACAGTTTAGCTAATAACTACTTTATCTCATCCTAGGCCTTAGGTAAAGACCCGGTGAGGTAATGTAAGAAAGTGAAAGTAACACACACACACACACACACACACACACATTCATATTCATTGATGCATACTGACCATAACTGTGAACTGCTCTGATGAAGGCAAGAAATGTTGCAGTGCTAATCAAATTGCAGAAACCGCAGGTCATCGAAGCCAATCCGTTGCCAGAACTGCGCGCCCACGTCGGGTAGATCTCAGCATTTATAGTCCAAGGAAGAGGTCCAACACCTAATTTAAAATAATAGACACTAATGATGACGAATGCGATTATCAATTAAGATATTAGGAGATTATCATTTTATTACTTCCGATCTACATTGTTCCTTGATGTTGTAAGATTCAAAGGTTATGACAAAGTCATAACTCGTTGGAACGCGAACAAACTCCGACAAAGGTTGATAGACAAAACATTTAATAGGTATACAGCATATGGATATGACGAGATACATAAATTAGATAAAGTGTACATAAACATACATACAAAAGTAGTATAAATACATATACAAGAGTAGAGATAATGACACATTCATGAATGGTAAAATACAAGATATTTAGGTATCAAAGAGATACCTAAATGTACATAAAAACGTAGTTACGGATACATGACTAAAGGATAGTCATATATCGTACAAGAGACTTACTAGCATTGAGTGGCCAGTGTTAAGGGCCGAAGCCCCAACGAGAAGAGGGTGGTCATAAGACTACCTCATTGTGTCTCGTAGGTCGAGCAGCAGGGAAAGAGAGAGAAGAAGTTCAAATCAGCCGCTTAAATACCCCCGAGGCCCCTAGCAGGAACCAGCGAAACTAAACGGGCAGACAACTCTCCAGGAAAATACGAAAATAACCCCACAATGTCGTAGATTGACCATCCGAGTGAGTTGCGATAAAATTAAGAAAGCAACTAAAACATAAAAGTACGATGACAACAACTTTTTTTTGTTTTTGTTTTTAATAAATTAAATAAATATTTAAAAAATAACAATCTCCCAAGAGGCCTCTGATAGGAAGAACCACTGGGCATGCTCGAATAAAGGGGTTTACTGGCGCTAAAAATAACCTCGTGACAGTTCTTCGAAGACCATTGCTAGGAACACACACTATTACTGGCCCGGGAAGAAAATTCCTCTCCAAGAAATAGTTGTGAACCTGGAAATAAAACTTGAAACCTTGAAAGTATCCCTTGTCTTTTCTCTATTTTGCCTTCTTTCATTTCTTTTCAGCCTGATGACCAACAAGAAGAAAGGACCACGTGTATTGGAGTTAAAGAAGAAACATTTAATTACCCAACAACCACCTTACTCCAATGAACTTTGACATTCCAAAGCTGATCTCTATTTGATTTAAGAATCAGAAGACATTTGGGGTTAATAGGATCTTATGATGGGGTTTAGGATTTTGATCGTTTTTTTTTGTGTTTTTTTTTTTTTGGTGTGTGTGTGTGTGTGTGTGTGTGTGTTCTGTGCTTGCTGGCGCTAAAAAGAAACCTCGGTAATTCGACGAAGACTTTTATTGGGGACACAATGTTACTGGCTCAGGAAAAAAATTCCTCTCCAAGAAATAGTTGTGAACTTGGAAATAAAAGTTGAAACCTTGAAAGTATTTTCTTTCCTTCATTTAACCATTGCATCTTGAAAGTATCCCTTGTCCCTTTTGTCTCTTTTCACTTCCTTCATTCCTTTTCAGCCTGATGACCAACAAGAAGAAAGGACCATGCGTATTGGAGTTAAAGAAAAAACAATTAATTACCCAACAACCACCTAACTCCAATGAACTTTGACATTCAAAAGCAGATCTCTATTTGATTTAAGAATCAGAAGACATTTGGGGTTAATAGGATCTTATGTTGTGGTTTAGGATTTTGGTCATTTTTTTGTTTGTTTTTTTTTTTTTTTTCGTTTTTTTTTTTTTTTTTACTGGTTGTTTCTTTTAAACCCCATTATATGTGGTTCTTCTTTCTTGTGGGTTGTCAAACTTAAAAGGAATTAAAGGAAGTAAAAAGGAAAAGAGAAATACAAAAGATACTTTTAGGATTTAGACTTTATTCCTAGGTTTCATGTGTTCCCAGTCAATGCCTGAATTGGAATGACCGAGGTATTTCTTGGCCGTCGGAAGGGGGGATTTTTCTGCGCATGCCCAGAAGGCACTTCCTGTCTGAGGGCTCCTGGGGGAGATTGTTATATTTCTTGGCCGTTGGAAGGGGGCTTTTTCTGCGCATGCCTAGAGGGTGTTTCCTGTCTTAGGGCTCCTGGGGGAGATTGTTATATTTTTTTTATTTTTTAAATTTTAATTTTATTTTAACCCTCAAAGACAAACTTACTATTCGATATTTACTGATGAAAATGTTTGATTTGAATAAAGAAAGTGAAACTTAAAATGTTACTTACTCGGTGCATAAAACATAAGAAAGAGGGCCAGTCCAACAACAGCGACCCACGAGAAAGAGACAGGACAATAATCATAAGCCCAAGTTGAAGAAGGTTCCAAATTAGTCGCTGAAGAGTTACATGCCCCTACTTGAGATAGCATTTGCGAACTGCTACTGACCGGAAGGCAATTTCCATTGATGACATCATTTCCGTTCTCAAAGCAGAAACCACAGGATGTATCTTGAATACAACCATCGCAGAGACTGAAATTGAAACAATAAATAATTTTAAGTAGAGTTAATATTTAAAATAAAATAACTGAATCACATTAAATCTTTAAAATCACATTATATCTTTAATTTATTAGTATAACATAATTTTTTTAAAATAATATTTAAAATAACAATAACAATAAGTCAGTAAAAGTCAACGAGGCGGCCTAAAGTCGATATCAGCCCGGGAGTCTATCCCCTTTTCAATAGCGCTAGACCAAGGAGATTGTTTTAGCATCTGAGGTGGAGCGCTACACCTACCATCAGCTCCTTACTTTATCACACAGGTCCCTGTGCTACTCATACGCTGAGTTGGCGAGGACCGGTATCGAACTAGGAACCTTGTGGTTTCTAGCCGAATGCTCTACCGACTGAGCTAACCCGGTCCCTACAATAACAATAAATATCATAAAATAGTTAATATTTAAGTATAGTATATAATTTTAAGTAATCCTTATTAGTTTCAGTACACACCCCGCCTTTACTTTTAACAGCTACACTCATTTATAAATGGATTGATAGATAAACGTTCCATCCCTGCCCACGTTGTGTATTTTTTCTTTTTTTTCAATTTCATATTATTCTATTTATTCATCTATCTTTTTTGTTAACCAGATATTATTCTAGTCGAATTAATGGAAAGACAAGGCAGAAAATAAATAATATTTAGCTCTGTATTCTAGCACGTACATTCATTTATAAATGGATTTATAGGTAAACGTTCCATCCCTGCCCACGTTGTATATATATATATTTTTTTTTTTTTTGACCAGACATTATTTCCAGTCGAATTAATGGAAACGTAACGTATGAAGGACGTGATGACCGTCTCGTACAAATGCCAAGAATGCAATAAAAATGGCTGCCTCGTTGACCTCTTTATATATACCTCTGTCCAGGGGCAGATAACTCTGTTCTACCGATACAGAAAAACTTATAAGACAAGGCAGAAAATAAATAATATTTAGTCATTTATACTCCACCTTGACTTCTAGCAGCAACATTTATAAATGGATTGATAGGTAAACGGTCTGCAATAAGTAATTGGGAGTTACCCCCCCTACTTTATGATTACCTACCCTTTTGGAAAACTCTCAAGGGAATACTAGACCTTATAAACTCTTGATAAGTGTACCAATTATTTTAAGTAGAATAAAGCTTTCCAAAGTCTATTGGTGTTATCGTTTATCATTACACGGTCCATCCCTGCCAACGTTGTATTATTATTATTATTATTATTATTATTATTATTATTATTATTATTATTATTCACTCCTTTTGAGTTTTCACACCAGTGTTAGCTGATAGTATTTCACTGGAGTCTGAGTGACAGCAAGTCTCCTCAGGTCTCCAGGACTCTTCTGAGTATTCTGGCAGATTGCAGCAGTGCAGTGTTCTGAATGGTTTCAATCCTTCCTCTGATTCCCAAACTTTCCAGACCCTTTTCCAATCCTTTTGGGACTGTTCCAAGTGCACCAACTACAATTAGTATTACTTTCACTTTCATATTCCATAATTTTTTCAGTTCTCTGGCAAGGTCCAGATATTTGTGCATTTTTTCATTTTCCTTCATCTTCACCCTGTGATCTGCTGGCACTGCAAAATCCACCAGTTGATAAGTTCTTTCTTTTTTGTTTATCAACACTAGGTCTGGTCTTCTTGCTGGGATAAGGTGATCCGTTTTTATTTCAATCTCAAGAACAGATTCTGGTTTATGCATATACCATTTTGTTGTATGGCCAAAATCAAATTTTTTGCATAATTCCCAGTAGATCACCTTCCCAACCCAGTCGTGTCTAGTTTTGTATTCTCGTTGTACTAGTTTGCTACATTCGCAGAGTATATGGTTTACAGTCTCATCTCTATTCCCGCAAAGTCTACATTTACTATTTTGTTGGGTCTTATCAATTTTCGCTTTGATATAGTTTGTCCTTATGGCATTATTTTGTGCAGCAATTATAATAAGTGATTCAGTTTCTATACATTCTTCTAGTTGAATTAGCAGAGCTTAGTTTGGAACACCCAGAGACTAACAATGGTTTGTTAGCCTAGCTCGTTAGCCATTACACCACGCCCATCAAAAAAATTCAAGAACCTTCAATTCAGATTTTCTCAATTAATTTTGTAATCTATCATTTAACTACTTTCAACTGGATATCAAGTTTAAGCAATGCCTAACCCCGCCCTATCGGTTGGGACTGTGGAATACACTAACTGTGCCTCTGTAGGGGGGTAAAACTCCCCAATGCGTCCACCTGTTGGCCGTGGGCGGTGACCCATGATGCTTGTGGCTCAGCAGTCAATGACATGTAACACTCCACTTTGGCCCTTACTTAAGATAGAGGGTCGTCGAAGAGGTTGCTTCTGGTCAGGCCAAGCCCTAGCTTCTATATTGTCCCAACCCTATTGCTCTTATGGCAACCCCCAACCCTTTTTGCCATACATGTGTTAGAAGGTGGTGGTTGAGGGTCTTAATGTCCTGGGTCTGGTGTTAAACTGCATCTAATGGGGAATTTCCAATTTTGGAGCTTTGGGAAGTGGGGAGTACTCCTTCATCACCATTACCCCAGGTCCGCTCTGACCCGGCCTGGTAGTACCTGTTAGGGTCCCATCTATGGGTTAGATAGAACAAAATATGTTTAAAAAAACGTTTAAAAAATGAGTTTAAAAAACTGAATACCCAATAAGAATGAAGAAAACGAAATGTCTTCGGTATAAAATAATACAACAAGAATTGACATGCTGTAAAACTCAATCAACCAACCAACCAATTTCTATCCTCAATTATCATCAGATATGTAGGTTTCAATTGTAGGTTTCTAACCTGTATGTAGAGCAGGTACTATTGGTCAAGACAGCTTTCGGGTTGACCATTGGAGAGTGGATGGCAGTCATGAGGAACGTGGTGGCCAAACAACAGTTGCTCAGGAAGATACCTGCAGAGAAATAGACACAAATTTTAAAAATGTTTTAAAAATTAATTATAAAGAAGAAAATACCCTCAACCCCAAAAGCTTAGCCTATGAAGCCAATTCATTGTTCATTTCTATCTTAATAAATACAGCTTCAATCTCGATACGTTTATGACACACCTTGTATATATACATAATATAGAAAGAAAAAGTCTTAAAAGTTGGTCATTTGGCGGTTATAGATCTATTTCTACCCACACGCTAACTTTATTGAAAATGGTAAACAGAAAATTCACGAGGCTTTATATACAATTTCCTAGGAAACCCTGAATTATTTTCGTTTCAATTCTTCTCATCGTCTTAGGGGTGGGGGTGGGTGTTTATGACTGGTGATTAATTAACCAGGTGGTGGGTGATGGTGGTTTTGTTCATTCAATAAATTCTTTTTTCAGAGGGATCGGCCACCTTGCTCCTATGGCTGTTGGATTTTTTATTTTTTTATTTTTAATATATACTAGCAGTGGCTAAAAAATATATACGCACAGTGTTGTGGAGTCGCTGGAACCTCCCTACACACACACACACACACACACACAGACAGAGTCTAAGTAAAAGTAAAGTTGTCGGAGTGGCTTACAGTCAGTATCAGCCAAACAGCAAAGGAGTCTATCCCCTTTTCACTAGCGCCAGACCAAGGAGATTATTTTAGCATCTGGGGTGGAAGGCACACCTACCATCAGCTCCTCACTTTACCGCACAGATCCCTGTGTTACTCATTCACGGAGTTGACGAGGGCCGGTATCGAACCAGGAGCCTTGTGGTTCTTTGCCGGACGCTCTACTGACTGAGCTACTATTTAAAAATTAATTTTATTTCTCTATACTGAAAAAGCAACTTAACTATTAACTATATATTGCATCAATCGGCGTACTCAACCATATACCATATTCTTCTCCTGAATAAACTACCTCTAACTTTCTACATATGTGACAACCTTGCTTATTTCACAATATCTGACGACGAGGATTCGAATGTTAAGTGAGATACCAACATCTGGTGGCGAGGATTTATTTTTATTTTATACACAGCAAAAAAATTCATTGAGGTATCTCAAAACCACAAAATTACAAATAAATCCGTTAACAAGCCCCTTTGTAACTATATGGTCAAGAATATGTGCCCTCTTAACGGATTGTGCACCTCCAAAAATATTATCTATCAAGCTACAATCTACCCAAAGAAAAAATTTAAAAGATCTACATCAGAATTTTTCTAGGGATCTGAAAACAAAAGTTCTATAACCACAAACATTCCTTTACACACGGATCAAACAATCCAAACTGCACTATCAAAACAATTCAGGAAACGAAAAGACAATAACCTCACCCCACATATCAAATGGCAAATAATTGGGTGTAAGCCATGACCAATGGAAAACAAGCTTCGTGCGCGAAGAAGCATGACTCGCGTGAGAGTTTTAAGACTACATAAAGTCTAGAATTTGGGCTGAAGTTCAGTTTGTGCTGGCTGTCTCCGACTCCGGACAGCCTCTTTTGTATATGCGAACTCTCCCCGACTGCTCTTCTGCTGCACACAAGTGCCACCACCGAAGAATAAAAAATATAAAATTATATTTTCATATATACGTGTTCCTCGTGTTTTGTCAAAATTCAGCAGGCAGTAAACAAAACATTCATTCTATACCGTCGGGAGATCAACAATTCGTGATTGTCAAAAAACATTAATTGATTGAGCAACTTTCGTAAATTTTACTGACTATTTAATTATAGGCAATAAAATTTACGAAAGTAGCTCAATTAATTAATGGTTTCTTATTAATCACTTCTCCGGCGTAATTAAGTAACACATTAACCAGAAGAGACATTTTTTTTCAGTCTGGCCAGGTGAATTTATGCTATGAGCCAGTCAAGTTTGAAAGTTAAGCAAAGTGGAGCGGCGTCGAGAGGCGAGCGGCAGTCTAATGACTGGCTGCACTCCGTCGTCTGTTGGACTAAGTTGTTAATAGTAGTCTATATCTCTGAGACCAAGAGAAAACAAAACTAGTCGAGAGAATTCAAGTGTCACAAATTTTCCGAGAAAGTGAAAGTAAAAGTAAAATCCAACCCAATGTGTAACTCAATGCGAATAACATCATCTTCTGCATCTAAGACAACCGTTTTCATTTATTTCTTGCTGTTGCAACTGTAAGATTCAAAGTTATAATAAAGTCATAACTAGTTGAAATGTAAAGAAAGATAACATTGCGGCAGTACTCCCGAGGTTTGACTGGAGTTAACCGCAAATGTGGCAAACGAGTTAAGAGTTAAAGAAGTAAAACAACGACAAGATAAGAATAAAAGACTGTATTAAATATAAAGTTGCAAACTTTAGTCTCGTTTGCAGACAATATATAATATGTATATATGTATACATATGTATATAATATTTATATAAATGTCACTTAGCTGTTTATCCTGGGATATGGGGTATTAACGGAGCCCCTTGCTACGGTCTTCTGTTTATAATTCGGATATATTTGGACTTCTGTTTGCGTCCGACTCCGATCTGTTGTAATATAGTAGGAGCGACCTTTGTACGGTCGCGATTCCTTTCGTTGGCTGTTGCAGAAGAGTGAGTCTCACACTTTTGGGTTTGGCGCTAAAGTATGCTGACTCATGATTGGTTGGTTTGAAACAGAGGCTCGCAGACAAGGGACGATAACCCATACGCCCCAGAATTCTTAATAGAAACGCAAACAAACTCCGACAAAGGTTGAAGGACAAAACATTTTATATAACCGCACAAGAATAAGCAGGTACATAATTACATAGAGGGTGTACATAAATGTTTTGTCGCTTCAACCTTTGTCGGAGTTTGTTTGCGTTTGCTATTAAGATTTGCTGGGTATGGTTATCGTCGCCTTGTCTGCGAGCCTCTGTTTAAAGCCAACCAATCATGAGTCAGCATAACTTTAGCGCCAAACGCGCAAAAAGTGTGAGACTCACTCTCTTCTGGCAACAGCAACGAAAGGAATCGGAGCCGTAGGCAAAGGTCGCTCCTACTATATTACAACAGATCGGAGTCGGACGCAAACAGAAGTCGCAAATAATATCGAATTATAAAGCAGAAGACGCGTAGGCAAGGGGGCTCCGTTAATACCCCATATCCCAGGGATAAACAGGCTAAGATGACATTTATATAAATATTATATACATATTGTATACATTATATACATATTATATATTTGTCTGCAAACGAGACTAAGTTTGCAACTTTTATTTAAATACAGTCTTTTATTGCTTATCTTGTCGTTGTTTTAGGCGCTTCTTTACTCTTAACTCGTTTGCCAGCATTTGGGTTAACTCGGGCATCAAACCTCGGAGTTTTGGCTGCCGCAATGTTATCTTTCTTTACATTTCAACTAGTTATGACTTTTATTATAACTTTGAATCTTAGGGGCAGTTGCAACAGCAAGAAATAAATGAAAACGGTTGTCTTAGATCGAGCAGAAGATGATGTTATTCGCATTGAGTTACACATTGGGTTGGATTTTACTTTTTACTTTGGCACTTTCTCGGAAAATTTGTGACACTTGAATTGCTCTCGACTAGTTTTGTTTTCTCTTGGTCTCAGAGATATAGACTACTATTAACAACTTAGTCAGCAGACGACGGAGTGGCAGCAGTCATTAGACTGCCGCTCGCCTCTCGACGCCGCTCCACTTTGGCTTAACTTTCAAACTTGACTGGCTCATAGCTAAAATTCACGCTGGGGCCAGACTGAAAAAAAAATGTCTCTTCTGGTTAATGTGTTAGCTTATTACGGCGCGGAGAAGTGATTAATAAGAAACCATTAATTAATTGAGCTACTTTCGTAAATTTTATTGCCTATAATTAAAATAGTCATTTTTTTTATTTTAATTTATAATTTTATTTATTTTGTAAAATTTAGGGCGAAAGTTGCTCAATCAATTAATGTTTTTTGAGCAATCACCGAATTGTTGATCTCCCGACGGTATAGAATGAATGTTTTGTTTAGTGCCTGCTGAATTTTGAGCAAAACACGAGGAACACGTATAATGAAAATATAATTTTATATTTTTATTGCTTCGGTGGTGGCACTTGTGTGGCAGGCAGAAGAGCAGTCGGGGAGAGTTGCGGCAATATACAAAGAGGCTGTCGCGGAGTCGGAGACAGGCCAGCACAAACTGAAGGGCTTCAGCCCAATTCTAGACTTTATGTATTTTTTTTTTTTTCCCCCCCTTTTGTCTAAAACTCTCACGCGAGTCATGCTTTCTTCGCGCACGAAGCTTGTTTTCCATTGGTCATGGCTTACACCCAATTATTTGGCCATTTGATATGTGGGGTGAGGTTATTGTCTTTTCGTTTTCTGAATTGTTTTCGATAGTGGGGCAGTTTGGATTGTTTGATGCGCGTGTGTAAAGGAATGTTTGTGGTTATAGAACTTTTGTTTTTCAGATCGCGCTAGAAAAATTCTGATGTAGATCTTTTAAATTTTTTCTTTGGGTAGATTGTAGCTTGATAGATATATTTTTGGAGGTGCACAATCCGTTAAGAGGGCACATATTCTTGACGCATATAGTTACAAAGGGGGCTTGTTAACGGATTTATTTGTAATTTTGTGGTTTTGAGATACGGCTCAATGAATTTTTTTGGCTGTGTATAAAGTAAAAAAAAATTTATTTTTTTTTATATAAAATAAATCCTCGCGCACCAGATGTTGGTATCTCAGGCTTAACATTGAAATCCTCGTCGTCAGATTTGTGAAATAAGGGCAGGTTGTCACATATGTAGAAAGTTAGAGGTAGTTTATTCAGGAGAAGAATTGGTATATGGTTGAGTACGCCGATTGATGCAATATATAGTTAAATAGTTAAGTTGCTTTTTCAGTATAGAGAAATAAAATTAATTTTTAAATAGTAGCTCAGTCAGTAGAGCGTCCGGCAAAGAACCACAAGGCTCCTGGTTCGATAGCCGGCCCTGCGTCAACTCCCGTGAATGAGTAACACAGGGATCTGTGCGGTAAAGTGAGGAGGCTGATGGTAGGTGTGCCTTCGGCACCGCGCAGATGCTAAAAAATATCTCCTTGGTCTGGGGCGGCTAGTGAAAAGGGGATAGACTCCTTTGCTGTTTGGCTGATACTGACTGTAAGCCACTCGCGACAACTTTACTTTTACTTAGATCTCTGTCTGTGTTTGTGTGTGTGTGTGTGTGTGTAGGGAGGTTCAGCGACTCCACAACACTGTGCGTATATATTTTTTAGGCCACTGCTAGTATATATTAAAAATAAAAAAATAAAAATCCAAACATCGCCATAGGAGCAAGGTGGCCGATCCTCTGAAAAAGAATTTATTGAATTTGAACAAACGCACCATCACGCACACCACCTGGTTAAATTAATCACCAGTCAATAAACACCCACCGACACCCCTAAGAGCGATGAGAAGAATTGAAACGAAAATAAATTCAGGGTTGCCTGGAAAATTGTATATAAAGGGCCTCGTGAATTTTTGTTTACCATTTTGCAATAGTTAGCGTGTGGGTAGAATAGATCTATAAGCCGCCAAAATGAGGCAACTTTTAAGGCCCTTTTTCTTTCTATATTATGGTATATATACAAGGTGTGTTCATAAACGTATGCGAGATTGAAGCTGTATTTATTAAAGATAGAAATGAAGGCAATGAATTGGGTTCATAGGCTAAGGCTTGTTGGGGTTGAGGTATATTTCTTCTTTATAATTAATTTTTAAAACATTTTTAAAAAATTGTGTCTATTTCTCTGCAAGGTATCTCCTGAGCAACTGTTGTTTGGCCACCACGTTCGCTCAGACTGGGCCATCCAACCTCCAATGGTCAACCCGAAAGCTGTTTGACGGGCAATAGTACCTGGCTCACAACAGGTAGAAAACCTAGCATTGAAACGTACATATGCTGATGATAATTGAGATAGAAATTGGTTGGTTGGTTGATTGAGGTTTTAGCAGCATGTCAATTCTTGTTGTATTATTTTTACGGCGAAGACATTTCGTTTCTCATTGCTTATTGGGAAAAAAAAAAAAAAATTTTTTTTTTTTTTTTTTTTCAGTTTTTTAAATTTCTCTCATTTTTAAACGTTTTTTTAAACAAATTTTTTGTTCTATTCTAACCCATAGATGGGAACCGCCTAAGCAGGTACTACCAGGCCGGGTCAGAGCGGACGCTGGGGTAAGGTGATGAAGAGTAGCTCGCCCACTTCCGCAAAGCTCCAAAATTGGAAATTCGCCATTAGATGGCAGTTTAACACCAAGACCCAGGACATTAGACCCTCAACCACCACCTTCTAAGCACATGTATGGCAAAAGGGTTGGGGGTTGCCGTAAAAAGAGGCAATAGGGTTGGGACAATAAGAGCTAGGGCTTGGCCTGACGGCAGAAGCAACCTCTTCGACGACCCTCTATCTTCAAGTAAGGGCCAAAGTGGAAGTGTACATGTCATTGACTGCTGAGCCACAAGGCATCATGGGTCACGGCCCACGGAGCACAGGTGGACGCATTGGGGAGTTTTAGGCCCCTAAGAGGCAGCCGTTAGTGTATTCTGCACAGTCCCAAACAGGGGGAATAAGGGCGGGGTTAGGCATTGCTTAACTTGATATCCAGTTGAAAGTAGTTAAATGATAGATTACAAAACTTAATTGAGAAATCTGAATTTGAAGGTTCTTGAATTTTTTTGATGGGCGTGGTGTAATGGCTAACGAGTTAGGCTAACAAACCATTGTAGTCTCTGGTGTTCCAAACTAAGCTCTGGCTAAATTCAGCTAGAAGAATGTATAGGAAGCTGAATCACTTATTATAATTGGCTGGGACAAAATAATGCCATATAGGACAAACTATATCAAAGGCGAAAATTGATAGACCCAACAAATATAAATTAGACTTTGGCGGGAAAGACGATGAGGCTGTATAAAAAACACAACCATATACTCTGGCGAATGTAGTCAAACTAGTACAACCGAGAATACAAAACTAGACACGACTGGGTTGGG
>CM042164.1:45409531-45627007 GCA_023376005.1 Doryteuthis pealeii | reverse complement strand
GGCCAAAGACTGGAGATATTGGACAATTCCAAAAGAGTGATCATTGCAACTATTCCAAAGACTGTAATAATATTAGAGACAATTCAAAATACTGGATTAAATTGAAATCCATTCAAAGACTGGATCAATTGATCATTCAAAAGATCTGGATCATATTGAATCCATTCCAAAAGACTGGATAATTGCGAAACTATTCCAAAGACTGGGATCAAATTGATCATATCCAAGAACAGGATCAATGGAACCACGATCTCAAAAGATGATAATTGAACAATACTAAGAGCTGTATAATGGGACGCATATTCCAAAAGTGGATAAATTGGATCCATATCAAAGACGATTAATTGGAAACCATTCCAAAGACTGGATCAATTGGAACAATTTCCAAAGACTGCAATCAATTTGGGAACATTCCAAAACTGGATAATTGAACCATTCTAAGAGTGGATCAATTGAAAATTCCAAGTACTGGATCAATTGAACAATTCCGAAGACCGATCAATTGGAACAATTCAAAGACTGGATCAATGAATGTTACAAATACTGGGAATTAGATTGGAACATTCCAAAAGACTGGATCAATGGAACAATCCAAAGATTAGATTCTTCGTTGCTGAGGCAGAATAATACTTGACTGTCACTCTGCATAGTTGGGTAAAATCCACCCATGGGGTCCACCTGTTGGCCCTGAGTGATGACTCATGATTTATAAGGATGATGACTGCTGGCAGTCCATGACATGCAAGCACTAACTTTGGCCTGAAACTAGACTAAAATGGGTGGTTCGAGAGTTTCCTCTAATCAAAAATTGTTCAAATGGAATAAGGATTGCTTGAAGAATATCTTATAGTAAAGTCAATATGTGAATTTATTTTTGTTTAACTATATCTTGCGGGGTCAAGGGATACATGCTCTCATTCAAGTGGTGGAACATTGCTATTGAGAAAACGGTAACTATGTGAGGAGTAAGATGTGATCACAAGAGAACCTGCTTCATTTTGATGTATGATACATGTTCCTGTGTTGGTAATATATACCTGTCATGAGAAATGATTACTTTTTGACACCCCTTGTAGATAATTGCATAGGCAAGAAAATGATTGTTCACCCAAAGAGCCATTGACTGTGTCTACATTATCCTACCTTAGATCTTAGATCAGTCACTGATATTGAGTACCCTTTATAAATACAGCAAAATGCATATATATATATATATAAGGCATGCTGGCACTGCTGGAGAAGCAAGAACCGAGCTCATAAGTAAACATTCTCCAGTGGAAGCCAAATGGACATGCTAGTGTGAGCCAGCCACCAAGGACCTACATTGACCCCTATGCGAGGATACTGGATGCTGCGTGGAGAGACCATTCTGGGACGATGAATGATAGGGAGGGTTGGCGAGAGATTGTCTTAGATATCTGTGCTAATTGCGCAACATTGCTGCTGCTGATGATGATATATATATATATTAATATATATATATATATATATATATATATATACTATATATATATATATACCCGTGGAAATTCCATAGAATACATGTATAATAATTGCCAAATGTAAACTGTAGATAAAGTTCTTTGATATATCCTGACTATTTCTATTTTAAAATTTGATGAACTAATTATGCATGCACATAAAAAAAAGTAAATTAAATA
Organism: Doryteuthis pealeii; assembly: GCA_023376005.1. Taxonomy (NCBI): domain Eukaryota; kingdom Metazoa; phylum Mollusca; class Cephalopoda; order Myopsida; family Loliginidae; genus Doryteuthis; species Doryteuthis pealeii. Next base: position 45,625,346 of record CM042164.1, on the reverse strand, counting down.
TAATTTACGTTTTTTCTTCAGATATGGCTAAACTGATCACGTGACGTAATTTTGGTGTACCTAACGTAAAAATAAATAAAATATGAAACAATTTTGATAAACTTTCTGCAAACCAAATAGAAAATAAACTGTTCCAGGTTATACATAGCAAAAGAACCTTAAAAAAAAGTACGAAATGTAAATAAGATGTTTAAACATCGTGTTATAGACAAGGTTTTCGGCAAATTATCCACATTCTGTATGTAGATTTTCGATATGGATGAAATGGTAAATTATATTTAAAATAAGTGAAGGTGTATGTGGAAGGAAAGGATAAAATGCAGTTGTCTCCCTTGCATCATCAACAGTTGAACTTTAGTAGATAATGGTGGTTCAGCTAGTTTCTTCTTAAGCCTGTTTTTTCCCCTTATTACGTTACTTAGCTTTAAATTTTTATAAGTTGTCATTGTTCGCTGTTGTATTCCAAGTATTCGTTCTGGATTGCAGTGGTTTTTGCTGGGAAATTCAACGAGGATCTTGGAGCGCGTACACAATTTAGTTGATTTTTTTCATCTTTTTTGTGTCCAGCTGGATTTGAGAGATTGATTTTTATATTAAACAGTTACAGGTCATCTCCGTTATAACTTGAGAAAAGAAAAAAAAACATACCAACCTTATAAATACAAAAAAAAGGAAGACTCGTCTTTAATAATAATAAAATTAAAACCAACAGTAACAAAAGAATTAAGAATTCAGTATATTCGCCTATTATTGTTTTAAAGTTCTGTAAACGTCTCGAAAATGAAAAAAAGGGGAAAATATATCTAATTATTAATAAGGTAAGTTGCTTGTTTTGTTAAATTCAGTTTTGTGCATGTGTGTGCTCCCTCGTTTGTAGATTGTTCAGTCCAAAAAGGTCCGTTACTTGAAATTAGTAATCCTTCCTTCCTTCCTTCCTCCTTAGTAGTAGACCTAAAAAAAACTTAACAAAAACCTATTTCTATATTTTTTATAAAGAATGCCTGTACAAGACCTTATTTTTTATAGGTGTTTATGCTAATTTCTAAGACTGAGTAAAAAAAGAAAAAGAAAAAAAGACCAACATTTAAGTCCAATATCCCAGCGATGAATTTTAATTTATCCCATTATTTCGGTCATGTTCTGGGTACTTATCCAGAAGAGCACGCCGGGAAATGTTCTACAGTAATATATAGGCTGACTTTGAACGACTTTCAACACGTTAATTTCCTCAGCGGACTATTCTGGACAAGTACCGTGTTTTAATTTTTTTCTATTTTTATTTTTATGAACTTCTCCTTTCCTTAGTAGCCTAAATTTATTTTAAGGATCCTTATTCATTGTTCATGAATTTTTCATTTTCATGAACTATTCTTTTATTTCAAGGATTAAGAATAATTTAAAGCTTTAAATTATGTTTAAAGAACATGACTCATCTTTGCAAAAATTTCATATTCAACAATAACACGAGTATCGCTAGTGAGTTAGGTAAAAGCCTGAATTGACCCAGTTTATTTTCGATTATTTTACGATGACAATTGGGACTCTCCTATCGACTATATTTACTAGGGGTTGTTTTTTTTTTCTTAGTTAAATAAATCGAATATCGAAACCTCTGTTACGAATTTACCTGTATAAATTATACTCCTTTAATAAAATCATAGTTTAGGTATCCATTGGTTGTTACTAATTAGTAAACTAAATCGTATTCATTAAAAAGTGGCTAATTTCAGTATTATGGAAGTACCTTCTTTTAAGAATCTTTACCTTTTTTTAATAAATAAAATGATGGCCTAGGCGGATCAATATTTTACTGCTAGAAAATGTAAGACTTTTCTCATCATCATACCCAAAGCAGACTACGTTTGTGACGTTTAAACTTTAAAAGTCCTCCTCAGATGGACAACAAAAATAATAATATAATAATCTAAAGTGCTGAGTGTATAATAATAGGTGGGTAAGGAAGTAAGCAGAAATAAATATCGCGAATGCTTGCTTTTATATTGGATCTAAAGTGGGAAACGATTGAGCTTGTTGCATTATATCACTAATAATACTAATGTAATCTTTTTTTTTATGAAGATTTTATTTGTAGTAGTTTTATTTTTAATTTTATCACGTTAACTGTTGTTGATATTATTAATAGCAGCTATGAATTCATAAAAACTAGTAAGTAGCTTTTAGTTAGTTGCTGTTGTTAATTTTACAGTAATTTATTGAAAGTATTTCGTACTGAATAGGACATAGACGAATTTCAAAGCTGTATTTTTTTTTTGGTTTTATTTTATTTCGCTTTTTATTTTCATTATTTTTTTTTTTTTTTGGTTTCAATTTTAAATATATTTCCCCATCAAATAAAAACACTTTTAAAAAAAGCGTCACTTCTGCATTTATAGCTTTTTTTTATTCAATTTTTTAAACATTATTTTTTTTTTTTTTTTTTTTTTTTTTTTTGTAAACATTAATTTATTAATTATAATTTTGGTTAGAAAGTTTATACACACAAAAATGAATATGGACACGTCAGCATAATTAAATATTGTCAGATTGATTTAAATGCAGAATACAAAATAGGGGCTTTTTTTTTAAAAGTTTAGGGCATCGAAAAAGAAGGGACAAATTAGTATCAACACCGGGAAAGCAAACCGTTCGAGCCCACTGTAGGACAAGGACGGAACTAATATAACGATAGTAAGTAGTAGTAAATTGCGGTGAGACTACATAACAGCAGGTTATTGAAATTTAAAGATATGAGAAGTGATTGTTATAGAAACAGCTAGACTGGGAGTGCCTTTCTCTCATTAATGAATGAGGAATTTCGCGTAAAACAAACAGGATTTTCATACCTGTCCGGTGTCCATGTATGACACTCAATACTTCGCTTAAAGAATCGACCTGAATAAAAAAGAAGGTACTGGTATAAAATAATCTTCTTTTTAGTTTTTTAATGTTAGTTTGTTTTGTGTTGTTGTTGTTGTTTTTTGTTTTTTTTTGTAAGTCTCCATTTTAATGCAATGAGCCTTCTCTGTTTTTATAAAGGATTAAAAATAAATAAAAATATAAATCGGCACTCCCCCTACACGTTTTGTTTTCAATTAACTAGGGATTTATATCCGAACTTGGTTTAGTTTATAATGTAATCTATCCATTTTAATTTTGCTAATAATGGTGATGCACTGTTTAAGTTTATGAATACATTTTGTTGAGCAATAACTCGGGCTTTTAAATTATCCAAACTTTCATCAAAAAAAAAAAAAAAAAAAATCGTCTATAACTTCAAATTACTTTTCATGGTGTTCATAGCATAGAGAGGCTGTGTTTGTTTGATACTGGCAAATTTGGTTATGCATTTAATTTGTAAACCCTTTTTTTTCTTAATAATTATGATATTTTGGACTGTTGTCCTCATCTTTATTGTGTATAAACACAACACAGACAACTGTAACCTCGTGCTCTGTTTTATAGGTACCACCAATTTTCCCTGTGAAACTTACCACCCCTCTATATTTAACACATTGAAACTTGCATAAAGGTTGTTAATATCTGTAAAATATTTTGTCCATTCAAAAGAAGAAACATTAAACAAACTCCTGATGATTAAAAAAAAATTTTTTCAGCTTACGGAATAATGAAAATTATGAACGAAAAACAATGTTTACATTTTTGCACCGTTAAATCAATTGAAATTTAACGTAACCAAAAACAAGTTATGACTAGAGCCTTTTTTTATTTTTTAAATTCTATGAAAAATCAATTAATGGTCCGATTTTCACGAAAATTTCCATAATTACTTACCTTTTGATGAAAATATGTCTGAAATAGTGTTTTCCTAAAATATATTGGGGAAATATTTTTTTTTTTACTAGGTCTACCTCCCCCTATTTTATTTTATGAAATATGAAAAAATGAACCGACAAAAAAGGATTTTTCGTTTTTTTCTATAATGATAAGGGTCTGAATAATTATATCAGGAGATTTTTATAAGTTTCAATGCGAGTGCTTTTTAGTAAAAGAACCATGAATACAGAATTCTGCTTTAAAATATCAATAAAGACACTGACCCTGTTGTAAAAAACAAAAAAAAACCCGGACTGTTTTACTTATTTTTCAAGATAACGGTGTGTAATTTTTCCCCAATCGGATAATTTGATCTTTGAATTAACTGTTTTTCTTTGTAACAACTCTTTATGTTCGTTATTTCTTTTTTGCGAAATTTTAAAAAAAAGTTAAAAAATATTTACGTTTCTTCCTTCAATATGGCCTAAACTGATCACATAACGTTTTTGGTGGTACCTACAATATTTTATAATAAATTTTGTTTATTTGATAAATAAATAAATTAAAAACACCTAATAAAAGAGCCTGAGGTTACAATGGCCTGTACATTGTGTTTATACACAATAACGATGAAGATAACAGTCCGATATATCATAATTATTTGTATTAAGCCTCATCTAAATACACATAAAAATATTTTTATTTATTTATTTATTTTTTTTCTTAAAATTCAATCATTACTAAACTTCATATGACTCCTAATTCTGTTTTATTCTTTTAGTAATCAAATTGTAAAATATTATTGTCTGTCCCTAATTTGAATAATTTATAAAAATGAATATTATTTAATAATTGTACGATCAAGTTAAATGAAATGCTCAAGTACAGTACTTATATAAAAATAACCACTTTGGCCCATATTTTGGCTAGATGTGCGATCAGAGTTGGCCTCTCCGATTGCACAGCTGGTCACGTCAATCCCTAGCACCTATATGATGTCCTAACCCTATTTGTCCTTATAGGCCCCCCCATATCATATATGTCCTAGGTATGATGTTAAACTGCATCTTGTGGGAAAGTTCCAACTTTGGAGCATGTGGAGTACCTCTTTATCACCATTACTTTCAGGTTTACTCTGACCCGGAGTGGTAGTACCTGTAAGGGTCTCATATAGGCTTAAATATATCAAAAACGATTTTTTTTTTAAAAATTGAATACCCAACAAGAATGAATAAAACAAACGTTTTCAGCATAAAATAACCCAACAAGGGTTGACATGCCGTAAAATCCAACTAAACTTATTAAAATCAACTAAATTTTTGAGGAGCAAGGGCTAAATACTCGTACCTTGTGGTGTGTATGTATATATATATATATATATATATATATATATATATATATATATATATATATATATATACATTGAGCGCTCTTAGGGATTTGTAAAAATCCTTGTAGATATCTAAGTTTAAATCAATATAAGCATGTATTGTGGATGTACAGGAGATATTGATGATCCCAAATTATCCCCTACATACCAGTCAGTTGGATACTTTTACCTATATATCTATTATTATACTAAAGCTGAGTTAATCAACTTCTGCTTCCTAAAGTCTTTTTATTGTTTAGTTCGATGACAAAAAAGTTATAGTAAATTATTCCTTACTTTTAGGATTGAATTATGTTTGAAAAACATTGTTCTAATTAGTCGTAATTTGCAATTAAGTCAATATGTATGTCTTGATTACCTCCTCGTTGTATAATGTTAGTTTCTCTGGGAGAGAGAGACACATGGGAGAATTTGAAATGTATTTCTATGTTAGATTTTGCAACCATTAATTAAATTAATTAAACTTAAATTAGGTCAAAAATTCTCTTTCTTAGAAAGCTTAACATACAAAATGATGTCTGTCATATTATCATTTAAAAAAAAAAAAAAAAATTTTTTATTTGCTTTGCATACTCACTTTTCCCTAATCTCAATTATCTACCCAGAGGTGAATGGGTGACCCAATGGATCACATTTTGTCTAGTCTCCTGTTTAACAATTTTATTTGTGAGTTTTTTAATATTTGGGTGGAATTCGTGGATTAGTCCACTAAAGTTCATGTACTGAGTACTTTCAGCACTTCGAAGTGCCATCATCAGGGGTGATGTGTTCCAGTTTTCCAAATTATATTAATGGATGTGGAGACAGGAAGGAAGAGAACTGATAGGAAAAATGAACTAATCCACGAATTCCGCCCAAATATTAAAAAGTTGGTCAGAAAACTTGAAAAAATCACAAATAAAATTGTTAAACAGGAGATGTGTCTTTTGTTTAATTCAACATGCATAGATGGAAAAAGGCCACACACACACACACACACACACACACACACACACACACATATATATATATATATATATATATATTATATATATATATATATATATATATATATATATATATATATATATATATATATATATACATAAAAAGTTAAAAGAAAGGAAATGAATCCGACGGTTTGAGTATGTATAAAAAAGATATGAAAACACCACAAAATGCTGTTAAAGTGAAAGCATTTTATAACTTTGCTGATATTGAACAATATTTCGATTTTATGAAAATCCTTGTCAGAGCTTGTTTATACTCCGTGTTGTTAAGAGCGGAGACAAGTCATTGTTCAATATCAGCGAAGTTATAAAATGTTTTCACTTTAACAGCATTTTGTGGTGTTTTCATATCTTTTTATATATATATATTTATATAAAAATAATTTTTTTTCCTCTCTCCCACTATGTACTTGTATTACATTTTTTAACCAGTGACAAAATTTCTCAGTATGTAAGAATTCTAAAATAGGTGGGAGATGTCATAGTTTATCTCCCAAGCAATTCTTTAAATGCATCTCATTTTAAGAAATACATTCAAAATTGTGTTCCTTGGTACCAAGTTTTTATTTTTATTTTATACAATTTTCTGCAATACAAAAGATATTTTAAACCCAAGAAGATTACAAAGGGTGGTGTGTGTGTGGGGGGGACACCATAGCAAAATGATTAAAATTTAATAGACTACATAATGAGGATGAGAGAGTAATTTACCTGAATAACTAGGAAATATGTCTCTGGCAATTACAGTCTGGTTGTGACTATATAATTGGCTATAAGTGCCCATGAAAAATTTCTCTATAGATCTAGAGATGTAAGTCTTCTGGTAATTTGAACATTAGTTACGTAAATGAGAGTAACCTCCCCTTGTTTGTTTCACTTTGAGGAAGCCGTACATAAAATGTGTTCTTAATAACATTAATTAAGTTCATTTCAAATAATGTGCAAGCACAATTAAGAACACATTTTATGATATTTTCATATTAAAACCTGCAGTTGTATTGATTTGAACAAATTTGTATTTTCGGTGTAGATTTACGGCGAAATGAAAATGGGCGACCAAAACATACGGCTTCCTCAAAGTGAAACAAACAAGGGGAGGTTACTCTCATTTATGTAACTGTTTCAGATTACCAGTCTTCTGACCTTAAGTTCATATCTGGGACTTATTTAGTTTGTAGTGTGAAAGATCTCTTTACTTTGTATTATTTTGGAGTTTTCACACTGTTGTCCTTATCTTTATATACACAATGTTTCAGCCTCTTTGGACTCGAGGAAGGAACTTTGTAACCTTCATGGAACTTCAAACCTAACCCTTTATTCAATCCACAGAGGTATCTTGTTCTCATTCCGTTAACCACGACCGGGTTCAAGTGTTAAACTATGTTAAGTATCCTATGTCATTATTGCCCGTGGTCAGGATTGAACCAGCAATCTAGATATGATTGTCACTTAAAACTATATTAACTCAACTCCTTTATCTGTTGCGCCATGTGTCTAACTGGGCAATACCTAGCCGAGATGTTGTGTATATAACAGTAGAGATGAGAACAACCGTCCAAATAATACAAATTATCAAACCTCAACTCAAGAATTCAGACAAATGGTATCTCTTTGCTTGTTCTTTATGCTAGCAGGAACTTTAGTGCCACTATTGACTAAGAAATTTAGACCAGGGGACCTATCAAATATATGCTAGCAGGAACTTTAGTGCCACTGTTGACTAAGAAATTTAGACCAGGGGACCTATCAAATATATGCTAGCAGGAACTTTAGTGCCACTGTTGACTAAGAAATTTAGACCAGGGGACCTATCAAATATATGCTAGCAGGAACTTTAGTGCCACTGTTGACTAAGAAATTTAGACCAGGGGACCTATCAAATATATGCACAGGACAACCATTGTCTGGATGCTGGCGTTTTAGTTTTCTTGTGGCTTTGTCTATGTGCAAGGCTTGTTACACTTTTTTGTTTTAGCTTTGTCACTATATTTGATGTAATACCAATAGAATGGGTAGAGACCCTTAAACCTAGAACAGAAATAAAAATATATCAAAACTGTTTTTAATGATATTAAGTCTGGTATTTTATTTTGATACTAGAAGCGGCATCTCGCAGATCCATTATTACTGAATCGCGAGTTGGATCCTCGCAGATGCCCCATTAAAATCCCTATGTAACAAAGACTTTGCATTGATCTGGCATGGTGGGCATCAGGAAAAAAATATACTCTTAAAAGAAAAATTAATGTCTCCTTTTTAAAATATTAAATTTAAAAAAATGCAAAAAAATTCTATGTTCTATTTTATGTTACTATTTGAATTTTATTTTTTAATTATATCTTCATGAATATAAATCAAATCTTCAGTATTTTTGCTCAAAATGCAAAAGCTGGTGATATTTATCTGGAATGAAAAAGAAAACAAAATAGAGGGAAAAATAAATTTGACTTGTTGAAGAGAGAGGGGGTCAACAATGTCGTCGCCGTCACAAAATCTATAGCACAAAAAATCTGTCGTCGTAAAATCACCAACTCAAATATCTTCAGTAGCTGAAAAATCGCAACTCCTGCTGTCGTCACCCCACTTCTATTTATACAAGATTTTCCTTCAACATCTGGGTGTCTGCACCCCGCGCACGAGATTCTCGAGCCAAACGCGACCGCCGGAATTATCATAGCTATCATCCGGGGCACCTGGCGCTTACATCTGGGACTGTAGCTTCTCGACTTCGGTGACAATGTTTGCATTCTGAAGGAAGCGAGTTCGATTCTACAGTCCAACATGTCAGGCAAAGCCTAGCCCGCTTCCTTCGAGAATATGGCAGGCCTTGACGTTCGCCACTCACCTCGTGTTCTCTGTCACAATTTAATGTGTATATATATTTACTTTGTCATTAATTGTTTTATTTTCATAGATCCTCTGGGCATACATACATACATACATACACACACTAACTGCCCTTTATATATGTACTAGAAGCAGCTACACAGGGGTGTAAAAAAAGGTAGTCTCGCAGATCCATTATTGTTGAATCGTAAGTTGGGTCCTTGCAGAATGCCCCATTAAAATCCCTACATAAAAAAGACCTTGCGTTGATCCAGACACTCTGAAAAGAAAAAAATAATGTCTCCTATTTAAAATACAAAAAATGCAAAAAAATTCCATGTTATCATTTAAATTTTATTTTTTAATTATCTTTACGAATATAAATCAAATGTTCATTATTTTTGCCTAAAAAGCAAGATCTGGTGATAGTGAATGTTTATACATATTTACTTTGTCATTAATTGTTTTATTTTTGTAGTTTCTTCCGGACGTGCACACATATACACCAACTGCTCTTTATACATGTATAGATTAGACTAATTTTCCTCAAGGAAATTCTGGTGATATTCTGACATTAAAATACAAATCTTATTATAATGGAGATTGTGTGTTTTTCTGTCTGTAACCGAAACTATATTCCTACTCAAGTCACAATTCTCTTAGTTATTTACATCACATTCTCCATGATTTTATTTTTATCTAAACCTCAATTATTAATAAAATTGTCTTACATTATTAATACTGTTAACTATGTCTACATACTGACAACATGCAATTACATTTATATATACAACAAAATAGCGGTTTACAGTGTGAACGGGAAGGCTAATTTGCATATTAATATTAAAAAATCGAATTTAATAAATATGTGCTTAGTATTATTGATTTATAACTGTTTGGTTTTATTTTAATGAATATAAGCAAAAATCTCTTCAATGAATCTTAAATGAAATCCATTAACAAGAAAAAATAACTGTCATTTTATTCTTTACTTTCTAAATACTTAAATTAGAAAAAATAACAATGAAATACGAGAGTGATGGAAGAGTAAGTTTCAGTTGTTCCATTTTTTATTATACTCCCTCTGTTTCAAATCTTTTATTATACTCCCTCTGTTTCAAATCTTTTTATCTGTATTCTTATTTAGTTTCATTAGCCTTTCTAATTTAATACAATATTTTATTACATTAAAACTTAAATACTTGCACCCTACGGAGGGTGCATATATTTGCTAGTATTAATAACATCGGGGCCTGATGTTTGTTTGTGTAAATTAACCACATTGATCCATGGTGCTATCCCCCCCAGGCAATACCTGCCCCCTTGATTTAAAGGGGCAGGGCTGAGTTTAATGCCCAGTGCCTGAGGCGCCCCCTTGAGGGGGAATGCCGACGGGATTAACGCATTTTTTGTGCTTACCACCCATGAGCCTCGGCTTGTAGGTGGGCCCACATAAAAATGTCCTTATGTCACGCCCTCGTAAGTGGGATGAGAGGCAAATACCTTAAAATACAAATATTGATTAAAAAAAAAAAAGGTAATTTATGAGGAAGTGCGTCCCGGTCTCCTGTCTCAAAAATTGCTTCCCGGTGACTATTAAAATAACGACCCAGCTCAGTCTATTCAAAACTATCCATCTTCATATCTATCTATCTCAATTTGTTCATATTTATCTATATTACTTTAAATACTAAGCTTTTTTTTAATTCATGTTTGTTTAATGTCTTGTTTTTAGTTTAAATAAACAAGAATTAAGACAAAAAAAGAAGCAACCCCCCCAATACATTTACTTGTCGAAAATATCTATCTCCATTTGTTCGTATCTATCTATATTATTTTGTTTGTTTATCTATTTATCTCAGTCTATTCCAAACTATATATCCATCTTCATATCTAAACAAGAATTACGACAAATTACGATAAATAAACAAGAATTACGACGAGCTGGGGTTGTTATTTTGATAGTCACCGGGTAGAAATTTTTGAGGCAGGAGACCGGGACGCACTTCCTCATAAATTACAAAAAAAAAAATTAAAAATATTTTTGATGATGATTTTAAAAAAAAAAAAAAAATTGTTATGGGTCATTTTGCTTATAATAACATCACACCTCTTTTATTCGTTTATGAAATGGCTATTTTGATATCTGATTCGTTTGGTCTTGCACGCACTTGCACTAGAAATTTTTTTTTTTTTTTTTTTTTTTTTTTTTTTTTTTTTAATTAAAAAAATAATCAACAACCAAACATTAGTGTTAGTTCATTTAGAGGTTTAGTTAAAATAAAATTTAATGTGTAACACTTTCAATTACAAGAATTAAAAAAAAAAAATCTTTTAATTCCACTATTAATTTTTTATTTATAAAATTAGTAATTTAAATCTAACTATAAAAAGATTTACATTATTCTTAAATTTTGAGACCAAGAAAGAAAGCATCAGTATAATGTAGGTATACCCAATTTGTCGAAAAATCCGTTTAATAATTTAACCCTCCTCATTTAAAAAAAAAATTACCAAAAATCAGGGAATTATAAACAATTTTTAAGATATACAATGTATATATATATATATATATATATATATATATATATATATATATATATATTGAATTTGAACTATTTTTAGGTTTCATTTAGTTTTAGTGTTGTAGACCAGTCATTTAGCCTGTTTAAACATGTTTAATATTAATTAATGTAGCCTGTTTAAACATGTCTAATTTTTTAGTTCTACTTGTTTTTTAAACTTTCAGAAAAAAATTCATATTTTTTTTTCAATTTATCTATCTATTCATATATATCTATCTATTCATATATATAAAGGGCAGTTAGTGTATATGTATGTCCGGATTAAACTATAAAAATAAAACAATTAACAATAACAAAGTAAATATATATATACACACATTAAATATCACTGATTCTTGCATTTTGTGCAAAATTATGAAAATTTGATTTATATTCAAATATATTTAGAAAAGTTAAAATACACATAAAAATAGCATTAAAATTCTACTTTAAAATGTTCAGCATTTGTAAATCTCAAAAATATAGTAAGTAAAGTTGGCGAGGTGGTCTTTTGTCAGTATCAGCCAGACAGTACGAGGGAGTCTATTCCCTTTTCACTAGCACTAGACCAGGGAGATTGTTTTTAGATCTGAGGTGGGGTGCCAAACCTACCATCAGCTCCCTACTTCACAGATTCATGTGCGCTAGTTGTGAGGGCCAGTATCGAAAGGGATATAAAAAATATATAATTTTTTACCCCTTCTACCCAATTGATGCTGGGTAGCTACTTCTAGTTTATTATAAGTCATAGGACACACTGGAATACATTTGATACAAAATTTCAGTTTCTCCTGTTAGTTTTTCCTTTCCCCTTATGGCAAGCCCCAGCCCTTTTTTATCATGTATCAGTGCTAGAAGGCAGTGGCTGATGGTCTTATTGTCCTGGATATGTATATCTGATGAAGTTCCAGTTCTGGAGGTTTGGGGAATGTGGATCACCCCTTCATCATCATTGCTCCCTGTCCACTCTGATCCGGAGTGGTAGTACCTGTTAGGGTCCCATCTATGGGTTAAATAGAAAGAAATGAGTTTGAAAAAAAAAATGAGTTCCCATCGAGAATGAATTTATTTCAAAACTTTGTCGGTATTAAATGACCCACCGAGGTTGATATGCCAAAAACAAAACAATCAAACTATTTCTCAGAATTTTCGAGATGAGGCTTGATAATTAGTATTATTTGGATTTATCGGCCAATGTGCCCTCCGGCCTTCTTAAGGTATTTCTTCTCTGACTTGGAACCTTCGACAAAGTTCCGTGATGGTTCCTGACTACGACAAGGAGGTTCCCGAGTCCAAGAAGAAATATCTGAAGAAGGCCGGAGGGCACATTGGCTGAAACGTTGTACAGATAACAATAAAGATGCGGACAATAGTCCGAAATAATCCAAATAATACTAAAACAATCAAACAAACTTTTCCTTTCATTCCCAAAATAATTGTATTGTACTCCAGACGATTTAGCCAGGAATGTTAACTAATTATCCTGATAGTGATGAGAAAGACAGAAAGATATAATTAACTAACATTTTTAAAACCAATTTGCTTTGGAGACGAGAGGATTTAGGATTAAAAGTTAAAAGCTGATATTTACCAAGTGACCGGCCATTCAAATGACCCTCATGCCCCCCCCCCTCACTTACAAAATGCAGTGAAATTGACACGAGCCTCTTTCTTAATTATTTGGGACAACTTCTTGAAGATAAGTCAGAACAATGTTTTAAGAGATTTTTTTAATTTTTTATTCTAACTGAACTGAATAGTGATTATACTGTTGCATATACCCTTCTTATTACTTACTTCTATATCTTGGACATCTATTCTTCTGGCCGTCTTTGGTATTTCTAAGATCTTGACTTGGTCTGGAATCTTCTAAGGTCTGGACTTCTCTTGGGACTTCGTGTCTGGTCTTCCATTGGGGATTTCTCTTTATCAGAAGCCCTGTGTCATTGTTAGTTTTTAGATAATAACACAAGACTTCGATTTACTTTGATCATATTTTATTCTCGAAATCCCCCACTAGACTACCTGCACAGATCGAGTTGGAGCGTGTATAACACGACTTACCACCGTCGTGGTTTCTTGCCAACTGACTAAAATCTATTTCTAATCTAAACCGGAAGAGGGTCTTCTCCACCGATTCTCACGGTATCCATCGGAAGGAAGGATCAGGACAGGTCAAGCCTTGTCATTCAAATCCTTCAAAGCCATGGGCTGCAGCTTATAATGGCCATTTTGATTTCTACACTATTGCCATAAATATTAGGTTCTAATAATTATGTAACAATACATGATGATCATTATCATGTTGCGCAATTAGCATGGATATCCATGACAATCTCTCACCAACCTTCTCTATCATTCATTGTCCCAGGGAGGTACTCCAAGCAGCATCCAGTATCCGTGCAGAGCTGGTCAATGTAGGTCCTTGCTGGCCAGCCCACACTAGCGTGCCCATGTGCTGGTTTCCACTTATGATTTCATCCTTGCTTCTCCAGCAGTGTCCTGCATGTCTTGTCTGTCTCACTCAGATGTTTTGTGAGATAGAGGGCAGGTGTCTGTACAGCTGCTTCCACAACTTGTTCAAGATCGCGCGCAGCATTCTTGTGCAGATCTCATCTAATTTATTCTCCAGGCGTTTTGTTAGTGGTGCAGCCATACAGTAGCACTGATACGCCCACAGCTTGGAAGAATTGTCCTTTTAACTTGTCAGTGAGATCCAATTTCCATACGACTGTTAATCTGTTTATAGCCGATCATGCTTTCCCTATTCGTGCATTAATATCGCTTTCTGTCGATGAGATATTACTACCTAGGTATGTGAATTGTTCTACTGGCTTTAGAGGCTTACTGTTGTGTGTAGAGATGTCTCCTTTCTTTTTAAAACACTGTCCTGTTGGCTGGGGTGTTAGAATACACCGACTCTGATCAATTGGGTGGCCACGTCAAGTCCTAGCACCTATATGATTGCCCCAACCTATTGCCCTTATGGTGGATGGCCCACATTTGCATGTCCATGTGCTGGCTTCCACAGGAAAACGTTACTTTTGATTTCGTCCTGGCTTTTCCAGCAGTGTCCAGGATGTCTTGTCCATCTCACTCGGATGGTTTGTGAGATGGGGGACAGGTGGCCGTACGCTGCTCCTTTGTGGGTGCTGTTTCCACGACTTGTTCAGGATCACACACAGCATTCTTGTGCAGTTCCCATCTAGCTTATTCTCAAGGCGCCTTGTTAGGGTCCAAGTGGTGCTGCCATACAGTAGCACTGATACAACCACAGCTTGGAAGAATTGTCATTTTAACTTGTGAGATCGAATTTCCATATGACTGATAATCTATTTATAGCCGACCATGCCTTCCCTATTTGTGCATTAACATCGCCTTCTGTGGATAAGATATTACTACCTAGGTATGTGAATTGTTCTACTGGCTTTAGAGGCTTACCGTTGAGTGTGCAGATGTCACCTTTCTTTTTAAAATACTGTCCTTTTGGCTGGGGCGTTAGAATACACCGACTGCACCTCTGCAGAGGAGTAAGACTCCCCCAATGGGGTCACCTGTTGGCTGTGGGTGGCGACCTGTGATGCTTAAGGATCGAACCAGTGTGGCTGAGCAGTCCATGACATGCAACACTCCACTTAGGCCCTTACTTAGGCTAGACGGGTGGTTGGAGAAGCCTCCTCCGATCAATCAGCTGGTCACGTCAAGCCCTAGCACCTATAAGACTGTCCCAACCCTAATGCCCTTATGGCAAACCTCAACCTTTTTTAACATATTTGTGGTGGTGGCTGAAGGTTTTAGTGTCCTGAATATAACATTAAACTGAATGATCTAATGGTAAAGTTCCAATTTTTGAGCTCTGGGGAGTGTGGAGTACCCCTTCATTGGCATTACTCTCACTGACCCGGACTGCCCTGTTGGCCGAGCATTAGAATGCACCGACTGCACCTCTGCAATGGGCACTTGTTGGCCATGGGTGGCAACCTGTGATGCTTAAGGATAGAACCTAGGTGGCTGAGCAGTCCATGACATGCAGCACTCCACTTTGGCTCTTACTTGGACTAGATGGGTGGTCGGAGAGACCCCCTCCGATCAATCGGCCAGTCACGTCAAGCCCTAGCACCTATGTGATTTTCCCAACCCTATTGTCCTTATGGCAAGCCCCAACCCATTTTATCATATATGTGCTAGAAGCGGTGGTTGGGGGTCTTCATGTCCTGGGAATGACATTAAACTCTATCTGATGGTGATGTTCCAGTTTTGGAGGTTTGGAATGTGGAGCACACCTTCATCACCATTGCTCCCTGGTCCACTCTGGCTCGGAGTGGTAGTACCTGTTAGGGTCCCATCTATGGGTTGAATAGAAAAATGAGTTTATAAACAAAATTCTATTATTCATTAAGAATTGATTTATTTCAAAACTTTATTGGCATTAAATGACCCACTGAGGTTGATATGCCGTAAAACAAAACCAAACCAAACCAGCCTGACCTGGAGTGGTAATACCTGTTAGAGCCCCATCTATGGGTTAAATGGATCAAAATGAGTTTTAAAAAAAGGTTTTAAAAAAGATTTTGAATACCCAACATGGATGAATAAAACAAAACGTCTTTGGCATAAAATAATCCCACAAGGGTTGACATGCAGTAAAATCCAACCAACCAACCATTTGTTTTTTTTTGGGGGGGGGCTTCATATTTTAAACATATGTCAAAATAAACATTTTAGCTTTGTCACTATATTTGATGTAAATACCAATAGAATGGGTAGAGACCCTTAACCTAGAACAGAAATAAAATATATCAAAACTGTTTTTATGATATTAAGTCTGGTATTTTATTTTGATACTTGAAGCGGCGTCTCGCAGATCCATTATTACTGAATCGCGAGTTGGATCCTCGCAGGATGCCCATTAAAATCCCTATGTAACAAAGACTTTGCATTGATCTGGCATGGTGGCATCAGGAAAAAAATATACTCTTAAAAGAAAAATTAAATGTCTCCTTTTTAAAATATTAAATTTAAAAAAAATGCAAAAAAATTCTATTGTTCTATTTTATGTTACTATTTGAATTTTATTTTTTAATTATATCTTCATGAATATAAATCAAATCTTCAGTATTTTTGCTCAAAATGCAAAAGCTGGTGATATTATCTGGAATGAAAAAGAAAAAAATAGAGGGAAAAATAAATTCGACTTGTTGAAGAGAGGGGGGGTCAACAATGTCGTCGCCGTCAAAAATCTATAGCACAAAAAAATCTGTCGTCGTAAAAATCACCAACTCAAATATCTTCAGTTGCTGAAAAATTGCAACTCCTGCTGTTGTCACCCCACTTCTATTTATACAAGATTTTCCTTCAACATCCGGGTGTCTGCACCCCACGCACGAGATTCTCGAGCCAAACTGACCGCCGGAATCATCATAGCTATCATCGCGGCACCTGGCGCTTACATCCAGGACTGTAGCTTCTCGACTTCGTGACAATGTTTGTATTCTGAAGAAGCGGGTTCGATTCAACAGTCCGACATGTCAGGCAAAGCCTAGCCCGCTTCCTTCGAGAATACGGCAGGCCTTGACGTTTGCCACTCACCTCGTGTTCTCTGTCACAATTTAATGTGTATATATATATATTTACTTGTTATTAATTGTTTTATTTTCATAGATCCTCCGGGCATACATACATACATACATACCACTAACTGCCCTTTATATATGTACTAGAAGCAGCTACACAGGGGTGTAAAAAAAGGTAGTCTCGCAGATCCATTATTGTTGAATCGTAAGTTGGGTCCTTGCAGAATGCCCCATTAAAATCCCTACATAAAAAAGACCTTGCGTTGATCCAGACACTCTGAAAAGAAAAAAAATAATGTCTCCTATTTAAAATACAAAAATGCAAAAAAATTCCATGTTATCATTTAAATTTTATTTTTTAATTATCTTTACGATATAAATCAAATGTTCATTATTTTTGCCTAAAAAGCAAGATCTGGTGATTAGTGAATGTTTATACATATTTACTTTGTCATTAATTGTTTTATTTTTGTAGTTTCTTCCGGACATGCACACATATACACCAACTGCTCTTTATACATGTATAGATTAGACTAATTTTCCTCAAGGAATTCTGGTATATTCTGACATTAAAATACAAATCTTATTATAATGGAGATTGTGTGTTTTTCTGTTGTAACCGAAACTATATTCTACTCAAGTCACAATTCTCTTAGTTATTTACATCACATTCTCCATGATTTTTATTTTATCTAAACCTCAATTATTAATAAATTGTCTACTTATTAATACTGTTAACTATGTTACATACTGACAACATACAATTATATTTATATATACAACAAAATAGCGGTTTACAGGTGTGAACGGGAAGGCTAATTTGCATATTAATATTAAAAAATCGAATTTAATAAATATTTGCTTAGTATTATTGATTTCTAACTGTTTGGTTTTATTTTAATGAATATAAGCAAAAATCTCTTCAATGAATCTCAAATGAAATCCATTAACAAGATAAAATAATTGTCATTTTATTCTTACTTCCTCTTTTAACTAAATATTAAATTAGAAAAAATAACAATGAAATACGAGAGTGATGGAAGAGTAAGTTTCAGTTGTTCCATTTTTATTATACTCCCTTCTGTTTCAAATCTTTTATTATACTCCTCTGTTTCAAATCTTTTTTATCTGTATTCTTATTTAGTTTCATTAGCCTTTTCTAATTTAATACAATAATTTATTACATTAAAACTTAAATACTGCACCCTACGGAGGGTGCATATATTTGCTAGTATTAATAACATCGGGGCCTGTGTTTGTTTGTGTAAATTAACTACATTGATCTCATGGTGCTACCCCCCCAGGCAATACCTGCCCCTTGATTTAAAGGGGCAGGGCTGGGTTTAATGCCCAGTGCCTGAGGCGCCCCTTGAGGGGGAATGCCGACGGGATTAACACATTTTTTGTGCTTACCACCCATGAGCCTCGGCTTGTAGGTGGGCCCACATAAAAATGTCCTTGTGTCACGCCCTCGTAAGTGGATTGAGAGGCAAATACCTTAAAATACAAATATTGATTAAAAAAAAAAAAGGTAATTTATGAGGAAGTGCGCTCCCGGTCTCCTGTCTCAAAATTGCTTCCCGGTGACTATTAATAACGACCCAGCTCAGTCTATTCAAAACTATCCATCTTCATATCTATCTATCTCAATTTGTTCATATTATCTATATTACTTTAAATACTAAGCTTTTTTTTAATTCATGTTTGTTTAATGTCTTGTTTTTAGTTTAAATAAACAAGAATTAAGACAAAAAAGAAAGCCAACCCCCCAATACATTTACTTGTCGAAAATATCTATCTCCATTTGTTCGTATCTATCTATATTATTTTGTTTTTTTATCTATTTATCTCAGTCTATTCCAAACTATATATCCATCTTCATATCTAAACAAAAATTACGACAAATTACGATAAATAACAAGAATTACGACGAGCTGGGGTTGTTATTTTGATAGTCACCGGGTAGAAATTTTTGAGGCAGGAGGACCGGGACGCACTTCCTCATAAATTACAAAATAAAGATATTAAAATATTTTTGATGATAGATTTTAAAAAAAAAAAAAATTGTTATGGTCATTTTGCTATAAGCAAAATGACCCATAACAATAACATCACACCTCTTTTATGCCTTTATGAAGTGTTTTTTTTTTTTTATATCCGATTCATTTGGTCTTGCATGCACTTGCACTAGAAATGTATTTTCTTTTTCTTTTTTTTTTTTTTTTTTTTTTTTTAATCAAAAAATAAATGAACAACCAAACATTAGTGTTAGTTCATTTAGAGGTTTAGTTAAAATAAAATTTAATGTGTAACACTTTCAATTACAAGAATTTAAAAAAAAAAATCTTTTAATTCCACTATTAATTTTTTATTTATAAAATTAGTAATTTAAATCTAACTATAAAAAGATTTACATTATTCTTAAATTTTCGAGACCAAGAAAGAAAGCTCAGTATAAATGTAGGTATACCCAATTTTGTCGAAAAATCTGTTTATAATTTAACCCTCCTCATTTAAAAAAAATTACCAAAAATCAGGGATTATAAACAATTTTTAAGATATACAATGTATAATATATATATATATATATATATATATATATATATTATATTATATATTGAATTTGAACTATTTTTTAGGTTTCATTTAGTTTTAGTGTTGTAGACCAGTCATTTAGCCTGTTTAAACATGTTTAATATTAATTATGTAGCCTGTTTAAACATGTCTAATTTTTTAGTTCTACTTGTTTTTTAAACTTTCAGAAAAAAATTCATATTTTTTTCAATTTATCTATCTATTCATATATATCTATCTATTCATATATATAAGGGCAGTTAGTTGTATATGTATGTCCGGAAAAAAAATAATAAAACAATTAACAATAACAAAGTAAATATAGTTTTTATACACACATTAAATATCACCGATTCTTGCATTTTGTGCAAAATTATGAAAATTTGATTTATATTCAAATTTATTTAGAAAAGTTAGAATACACATAAAAATAGCATTAAATTCTACTTTAAAATGTTCAGCATTTGTAAATCTCAAAAATATAGTAAGTAAAGTTGCGAGGTGGCCTTTTGTCAGTATCAGCCAGACAGTACGAGGGAGTCTATTCCCTTTTCACTAGCACTAGACCAGGGAGATGTTTTTAGATCTGAGGTGGGGTGCCAAACCTACCATCAGCTCCCTACTTTACTTCACAGATTCAAGCTGTGCGCTGAGTTGGCGAGGGCAGTATCGAATACGGTTTGATAAATCTAAAAAATAAACTAATCAATACAACAGGTTTTTTTTTTTGGTTTTTTAAAAATTTTTTACCCCTTCTACCCAATTGATGCTGGGTAGCTACTTCTAGTTTATTATAAGTCATAGGACCACTAGAATACATTTGATACAAAATTGTCAGTTTCTCCTGTTAGTTTTTTCCTTTCCCTTATGGCAAGCCCACCCTTTTTTTTTATTTTTTTTTTTTATCATGTATCGGTGCTAGAAGGCAGTGGCTGAGGGTCTTATTGTCCTGGGTATGTATATCTGATGGTGAAGTTCAGTTCTGGAGGTCTGGGGAAATATGGATCACCCCTTCATCATCATTGCTCCCTTGTCCACTCTGATCTGGAGTGGTAGTACCTGTTAGGGTCCCATCTATGGGTTAAATAGAAAGAAATGAGTTTGAAAAAAAAAATGAGTTCCATCAAGAATGAATTTATTTCAAAACTTTGTCGGTATTAAATGACCCACCGAGGTTGATATGCCAAAAAAACAAAACAATCAAACTATTTCTCGAATTTTCGAGATGAGGCTTGATAATTAGTATTTATTGGATTAATCGGCCCAATGTGCCCTCCGGCCTTCTTAAGGTATTTCTTCTCTGACTTGGGAACCTTCGACAAAGTTCCATGATGGTTCCTGACTATGACAAGAAGGTTCTGGAGTCCGAGAAAGTTCCGGAGTCCGAGAAGAAATACCTGAAGAAGGCCGGGGGCACATTGGTTGAAACGTTGTACAGATAACAATAAAGATGCGGACAATAGTCCGAAATAATCCAAATAATACTAAAACAATCAAACAAACTTTTCCTTTCATTCCCAAAATAATTGTATTGTACTCCAGACGATTTAGCCAGGAATGTTAACTAATTATCCTGATAGTGATGAGAAAGACAGAAAGATATAATTAACTACATTTTAAAACCAATTTGCTTTGGAGACGAGAGGATTTAGGATTAAAAGTTAAAAGCTGATATTTACTAAGTGACCGGCCATTCAAATGACCCTCATGCCCCCCCCTCTCACTTACAAAATGCAGTGAAATTGACACGAGCCTCTTTCTTAATTATTTGGGACAACTTCTTGAAGATAAGTCAGAACAATGTTTTAAGAGATTTTTTAATTTTTTATTCTGACTGTGAACTGAATAGTGATTATACTGTTGCATATACCCTTCTCATTACTTACTTCTATATCTTGGACATCTATTCTTCTGGCCGTCTTGGTATTTCTAACATCTTGACTTGGTCTGGAATCTTCTAAGGTCTGGACTTCTCTTGTGGACTTCGTGTCTGGTCTTCCATTGGGGATTTCTCTTTATCAGAAGCCCTGTTGTCATTGTTAGTTTTTAGATAATAACACAAGACTTCGATTTACTTTGATCATATTTTATTCTCGAAATCCCCCACTAGACTACCTGCACCAGATCGAGTGGAGCGTGTATAACACAACTTACCACCGTCGTGGTTTCTTGCCAACTGACTAAAATCTATTTCTAATCTAAACCGGAAGAGGGTCTTCTCCACCGATTCTCACGGTATCCATCGGAAGGAAGGATCAGGACAGGTCAAGCCTTGTCATTCAAATCCTTCAAAGCCATGGGCTGCAGCTTATAATGGCCATTTTGATTTATACACTATTGCCATAAATATTAGGTTCTAATAATTATGTAACAATACATNCATGATGATCATTATCATGTTGCGCAATTAGCATGGATATCCATGACAATCTCTCACCAACCTTCTCTATCATTCATTGTCCCAGGGAGGTACTCCAAGCAGCATCCAGTATCCGTGCAGAACTGGTCAATGTAGGTCCTTGCTGGCCAGCCCACACTAGCGTGCCCATGTGCTGGTTTCCACTTATGATATCGTCCTTGCTTCTCCAGCAGTGTCCTGCATGTCTTGTCCGTCTCAATCAGATGTTTTGTGAGATAGAGGGCAGGTGTCTGTACAGCTGCTTCCTCATGGAGTGCTGTTTCCACAACTTGTTCAAGATCACGCGCAGCATTCTAGTGCAGATCTCATCTAGTTTATTCTCCAGGCGTTTTGTTAGTGGTGCAGCCATACAGTAGCACTGATACGCCCACAGCTTGGATGAATTGTCCTTTTAACTTGTCAGTGAGATCCAATTTCCATACGACTGTTAATCTGTTTATAGCCGATCATGCTTTCCCTATTCGTGCATTAATATCGCTTTCTGTCGATGAGATATTACTACCTAGGTATGTGAATTGTTCTATTGGCTTTAGAGGCTTACTGTTGTGTGTAGAGATGTCTCCTTTCTTTTTAAAACACTGTCCTGTTGGCTGGGGTGTTAGAATACACCGACTCTGATCAATTGGGTGGCCACGTCAAGTCCTAGCACCTATATGATTGCCCCAACCCTATTGCCCTTATGGTGGATGGCCCACATTTGCATGTCCATGTGCTGGCTTCCACAGGAAAACGTTACTTTTGATTTCGTCCTGGCTTTTCCAGCAGTGTCCAGGATGTCTTGTCCATCTCACTCGGATGGTTTGTGAGATGGGGGACAGGTGGCCGTACGCTGCTCCTTTGTGGGGTGCTGTTTCCACGACTTGTTCAGGATCACACACAGCATTCTTGTGCAGTTCCCATCTAGCTTATTCTCAAGGCGCCTTGTTAGGGTCCAAGTGGTGCTGCCATACAGTAGCACTGATACAACCACAGCTTGGAAGAATTGTCATTTTAACTTGTGAGATCGAATTTCCATATGACTGATAATCTATTTATAGCCGACCATGCCTTCCCTATTTGTGCATTAACATCGCCTTCTGTGGATAAGATATTACTACCTAGGTATGTGAATTGTTCTACTGGCTTTAGAGGCTTACCGTTGAGTGTGCAGATGTCACCTTTCTTTTTAAAATACTGTCCTTTTGGCTGGGGCGTTAGAATACACCGACTGCACCTCTGCAGAGGAGTAAGACTCCCCCAATGGGGTCACCTGTTGGCTGTGGGTGGCGACCTGTGATGCTTAAGGATCGAACCAGTGTGGCTGAGCAGTCCATGACATGCAACACTCCACTTAGGCCCTTACTTAGGCTAGACGGGTGGTTGGAGAAGCCTCCTCCGATCAATCAGCTGGTCACGTCAAGCCCTAGCACCTATAAGACTGTCCCAACCCTAATGCCCTTATGGCAAACCTCAACCTTTTTAACATATTTGTGGTGGTGGCTGAAGGTTTTAGTGTCCTGAATATAACATTAAACTGAATGATCTAATGGTAAAGTTCCAATTTTTGAGCTCTGGGGAGTGTGGAGTACCCCTTCATTGGCATTACTCTCACTGACCCGGACTGCCCTGTTGGCCGGAGCATTAGAATGCACCGACTGCACCTCTGCAATGGGGCCACTTGTTGGCCATGGGTGGCAACCTGTGATGCTTAAGGATAGAACCTAGGTGGCTGAGCAGTCCATGACATGCAGCACTCCACTTTGGCTCTTACTTGGACTAGATGGGTGGTCGGAGAGACCCCCTCCGATCAATCGGCCAGTCACGTCAAGCCCTAGCACCTATGTGATTTTCCCAACCCTATTGTCCTTATGGCAAGCCCCAACCCATTTTATCATATATGTGCTAGAAGCGGTGGTTGGGGGTCTTCATGTCCTGGGAATGACATTAAACTCTATCTGATGGTGATGTTCCAGTTTTGGAGGTTTGGAATGTGGAGCACACCTTCATCACCATTGCTCCCTGGTCCACTCTGGCTCGGAGTGGTAGTACCTGTTAGGGTCCCATCTATGGGTTGAATAGAAAAACATGAGTTTATAAACAAAATTCTATTATTCATTAAGAATTGATTTATTTCAAAACTTTATTGGCATTAAATGACCCACTGAGGTTGATATGCCGTAAAACAAAAACCAAACCAAACCAGCCTGACCTGGAGTGGTAATACCTGTTAGAGCCCCATCTATGGGTTAAATGGATCAAAATGAGTTTTAAAAAAAGGTTTTAAAAAGATTTGAATACCCAACATGGATGAATAAAACAAAACGTCTTTGGCATAAAATAATCCCACAAGGGTTGACATGCAGTAAAATCCAACCAACCAACCATTTGTTTTTTTTTGGGGGGGGGGCTTCATATTTTAAACATTTACTGTACAAAATAACATCCCACTGAAGAGAAAATTTATTAAACAGACTAGCAAGAATATGCACTCTCTGGGCATAAGTATTTAAGTTTTAATGTAATGAAATCTATTAAATTAGAAAGATTAACTAAATTAAATAAGAATACATATAAAAAGATTACTCATTTTAATTATATTTTAATTGGTTTCTATATAAAATCGTTCATAGGATTGATTTTAATATGTTGGAGAATAAAACAATATTAGAGATCAATAACACCAAGTAACTATTTATTAAATCTGGTTTTGTTAAAACCAGTATGCAAATTAACCACAATATATTATGGAAACCTTTATTTCTAAGTGATATATAACACACATTGCAGGATTTTAAATGCACTAATAACATGGGCTGTTTTGAGGCAAATCTAACTCAGATTTTCATAGAGACATTGTTAGTAAGATTTATTCTATGTATTGATGATTTTGACTATAAATTAAATAGCATTACAGGCAGTTAGCTGATAAATGTGGACATTTTCAAATTTGCGACCTTAATCAGTTAAATTTGCAATTTCTCGAGTATTTATGAACCAATCTTAAAAATATTTATATGGTTGGAAAGAAAAGAAAATAGTCTTTCTAAATATGTAATTTCCATGGGTTTTTATCCATTGAATTATTTTTTATAGCAATTTAAAACCGTATTTTGCTTCAAATAGTCAAAAATAAAAAATATGAATTTTTTTTTCGAGCCTAAATTTTAGTCATTAGTTTGCATTGGATCGACGCTATTAATTTGACACACCGGTCCAGTGGACGAAGCATGCCGGACCCCTGCACCCCGAAGGCCGGGTTGTTAATGTATATAATGCATCAACCTGAGTTAATGTGGGCTTCACATCAGTGTCAAACACATGGCTAAAGAAGATATCATCCTCCTCCCTTTCTAGATCTTGAGGGCCATTCACCACAAATGGCTTCTCCAGGCACCTTACACAGATTTCATTGGTCTTTTTGTCTGACTTTTCCTAGCCCTTTTTCTTCCTCATAGATCTGGCAAGAACCCACATTCCTACTTTTACATTGGCATAATCAATTTCCTCAAGGTTGCTGTCTCGGTCTGCAACTGGAGGCTAAGTGTTTGTGCATAGGGAAGTTGGCTTGGCAGTTAAGAGTTATCAGCACCATTTACTCTTTTAAGAACCAAGTCAGTTGAAAGGCACAATTTTGCCACAAAAGTGAATTGTCCCAATTGACATGAATTACGTGCATTTTCGAAATGCCCCTCACTTCAATGGCACCATGAAAAGGGTTATCATTTAACATGTAGCAATAGAAAGGGTTATCATTTAACATGTAGCAATAGAAAGGGTTATCATTTAACATGTAGCAATAGAAAGGGGGTTATCATTTAACATGTAGCAATAGAAAGGGGGTTATCATTTAACATGTAGCAATAGAAAGGGGTTATCATTTAACATGTAGCAATAGAAAAGGGTTATCATTTAACATGTAGCAATAGAAAAGAACTGTATCAATGCAAGTACAACACATGAAACAGCCAGTAGAGTTTTCTAGAACACTGAAAACACTGCTAGAGTAAAGAAACCATGACATTTTTGCTACCAGATGTGCACTGTCACAATTAAAGAACCCAAGATACTTGTAATTAGGTACCTTTCTAGCCCAACTAGTTTGAACACAAATGTCTAAAAAGAAATGTCTACCTGGAGTTTCATAATATTGTTTTCAACAATTATAACATTTAATTGGGATTGTGAATTATTAAGCTTTCAGAAAATATATAGATTATATATCTTTCAATGTAAAATAAATGTAAAAGCACATACATGCCTACCAATTACTTGGTCATTTCCAGTCACTTTCAAACCATGTGGCAAAAGGAGCCATTATGGATGTATGCACAAAGTTGGCACATACATAAATGATGGTCACAGTTGGCTATAATACTGGGAATCCAAAGTTTCTCCTCTTTCTGTGATTTACCATGCTACCCTTACAAGAAACCAAGGAATGGAGGTCTTAACTGTATTTATGATCTAGCAAAGTGTCAAGTTTGTGTACTTACACCATTTGTTTTATATTGTTTTCTTCAATTCTTACAGAAACAAAGCCTTCATAAGTATCAAAACACACTTCACCTGTTTTAAGGTAGGGGTGTTATGTCACGTCACAGCATATGCGACGAATAATTCATACTACAAACATTTTGGGCAATGCATTTGGGAAACAGCCTCTTTTTAACTTAGAAAATGAAGTTTCATAAAAAATAAATTTTGTGTTGGAGGTCTATGAGACCTATTGCTCAAAATTGTGACGTGACGTAACGAGCGGATTTGCAATTTTTAATTGCATGTAACTTCAACCCAGGTTCATTTGTCAGTATAAAATGGAAAGAATAGTTGCATTTAACAAGGAACTACATTAGTAAATTGTTACCAACATATATAATTCACTAGTGCCGTGTAAACCTCACTTAGCATTGGGGGATTAAATCTAGAGACAGTGTAGCTCGTAAGTGCCTTTATGTTCCACCACCATTTCCGAAGCAACGAAAGAGTTTTTACAAAAGCTGCAGCTAGTTTTTTGAACTAGAGGGATTCATTTTCTGGAAAAAGTGACTTTTTTTAACTTTCAATTCAAATTTTGAAAATCACTTTTTGATTGGCGTTAGTAGAGAATGGCTGAGCGAGTTAAAATGGTATTTTGTCTTTGAACAGCCAAAAATTTGTTATATGTAAACAAAACTGCACACGCAGAACAGGTTTTGTTAAATAAAATTATATAGTCATTCTATTTCTTGTATGTAATACAACATAGCAGATATTTAAAAAAATTAATTTTAAAGTCCAAAGTGATGTTATTTATATAACTTAATACTATATATGTGTATATATGCCATATTAAAATGAAAATGTTGAATAATTTTGTGGTAAAATTTTAAAAAAAAATCTTGATAACCCTACTTTTTATTCCCCAAATAATGGGTTCTAGCATGGAGATACATAAGATTTAAGTTCAGAATCAGAAAGAACATACAATTTTACATAAGAATGCAAAGTTTTATCAAAATTGTTCCAAAAATAAAGAAATGGTGAAGAAATTACTAAATTTCTTGTTTTCAATTAGTCTGGGATTTGAAATTTAAAAAAAAACTTTTGTTAAAACTTAGAATGTCCATTTTTGAACCCCCAATTTTGGGGCTTTAAATTCTCCTAACTTTTGAACCACTGGGGATATTTGCATAATTCAAACAGTTCTGAACTCCACTTACAAAGCTCTATATAACTAATGTGATTAAATAACAATAACCTCAAATTAAAAAAATCAACTGGGAATGCTAAATTAAATACTCATTGTTACAAGGATATATAAAACTTCATATGTATGGGTTTTTTTTTAAAGTTTGGTTTTGTAAAATGATATCCTGTTGTGTATGGCATGTTGTCTTTACATTTAAAGGACAAAAAGTAAAAGCTGATGAAATGTTAAATTTTATGTCTTTCTCCTCCTCTTCTTCCTAAAGAACCAAACCACTGTATAAATAGCTTCACTGCTTAATCCCATTCACTTGGTTTGAAAATTGCATAGGCGAGAAACTGTCACTAACTCCATATCTACGCTAGCCTAACTTGTATGTGTGTGTATATATATATATATATATATTATATATATATATATATATATATATATATATATATATATATATATATATATATATATATTGGGAGAATATGTGCTTAATTGAAGTCTTACCTAATTTTGAAAGTTAATTAATTAATAATTAATTAATTAGGCGGGCATACCTATTTAGATGTATGGCTAAACAAATCGAGAAAAATTGTCGGCTAAAAAATCCCAAAAATTGTCGGCTAAAAAAAAAAGAAGCCATATCAAAACACATCGCTTGTGTATTTACTTCTCATATGTGTGTGTGTGTGTGTGTGTGTGTGTGTGTGAAGAAAAAATCGAAGTGAATCCGACAGTATGTAAAAATTGAAAAAACACAAGTTTCATTATAAACATTATTCGTTTATGAAACTTGTTTTATCAATTTTTACAATATTATATTATATTATATTATATATATATATATATATATAATCTCCAGAGAAGAAATCTTCCTTATGGCATAGAAGTTTTTTTTGAAATTTTTTTTTAAAGTGTCGTAGTTTACAGAGCTCAATGTGTACACTTATTGTCAGTTTGAGTTTGGGTTTTGTTTAACGGCATATCAACCCCTGTGGGTCATTTAATGCCAATTATTGTCAGTTACAGAGCAAAATTTTTATAAGTAAAAAATATAACAGAAGATTTAGATTTTTATCATTATAGCCTATTTCAGGAAGCCTAGAACAAATGTCTATTTTTTTCCAATCATCAGATATATATATATATATATATATATATAAATTGGTAAAAAAATAGTCTTGAAAATCGGTCATTTTGCGGTTATAGATTTATTTCTACCCACAGGTATCTGTGTATACCTATGAGTTTCATCAGACTGCTAACTTTATTGAAAATGGTAAACAGATAATTCATGAGGATTTATGTATACTTTTTCTGGGGATTCCTGAAAAGATATTGGGTTTCAGATCTTCTCTCCGTCTTAGGTGCTGTTTTTGACCTGGTAATCTATTTCTGATGGTGATGATGATGTAGACATCATCACCATCACTAATAGATCTATAAG
Source organism: Doryteuthis pealeii (assembly GCA_023376005.1). Lineage (NCBI taxonomy): Eukaryota > Metazoa > Mollusca > Cephalopoda > Myopsida > Loliginidae > Doryteuthis > Doryteuthis pealeii. Next base: position 45,596,137 of record CM042164.1, on the reverse strand, counting down.
TGCAAAATGGCCGATTTTTAAGCCTTTTTCTTTATCCATTATATTGCTCTGTTCAGTAATATTGAACATCAAGCTCTCAATTATGGGCCAACTCTAACATTCTACCATTAGAAGAAAGGGCCAACTTAGAATCATCCTAATACCAACTTACCTGGTAGCCCATATATATATGTATATATGTATATATATATATATATATATATATATATATATATATATATATATATATATATATCTCGGCATGACATACTTAGAATAGCATCAATAGCTCCAGTTTCAACCGGAGGGTCTGGAGGCTTCAGCCCTGGACCGCGTAAGCTAACATCGTTGATCCCAGGGGTCCATCCCCCAGGCAACACCTGCCCCCTTGATTTAAAGGGTCAGGGCTGGGTTTATTGCCTGGTGCCTGAGGTGTCCCCCTTGAGGGGGAATGCCGATGGGATCAATGCATTTTTTGCACCAGCCTCCCATGAGCTTTGGTTCATGGGTGGTCCCACATTGATAGGGCCTTGTGCCTAACCCGTACATGTGGGGTACATTGTAAATATCAATAGCTCTCTATCTCTCAAATGGAATAATATTAATATATACAGCTTTTAAAAAAATACAATAACATTACATCTATCTATCTATCTATCTATACATATATAAAGGGCAGTTGTGTGTATATGTATGTCCTGAGGAAACTTCGAAAATAAAACAATTAACGTCAAAGTAAATATATATGCACATTAGATATCACCAGGGTTTGGTTTTTGAGCAAAAATGATAGATTTGATTTATATTCATGAAGATAATTAAAAAATAAAATTTAAATGATAACAGCATGGATTTTTTTTTTTTTTTTTTTTTTTTTCCCATTTAATATTTTAGATAGACATTAACATTTCTTTTCAGAGTAACTGGATCAATGCAAGGTCTTTTTTTTTACATAGGGATTTAAATGGGCCATCCCACGAGGATTCAACTCCTGATTCAGTACTAATGGATCTGTGGGACTAACTTTAAAAAATCCCTCTCTACCCAGGTGATGCCGGGTAACTACTACTAGTTTATCATAAATAGTATGTAGGGGATTTTTTTTTTTTTTTTTTTTTTTTTTTTTTTTTTCCAGTGATTGCATAGTCACTTTGCGAACTAATGAAATACATGACTAACTATTTGGAAGTGTGTGTATTTAAAAAAAAAAAAAAAATTTTGCCTGTAGATTTTATCTGTTGCATCTGAAATCCGTTGATGGCAGGTCATACTGCATATATATGCATGCATACATAGACATGCTTGTTGATATGTTCCACTTATTTTCTTTTGTTCTGTTATATCTTTTAAATATCACCATACAAAATATTTATCTGCTTTTATAGGTTACTTGCATATTTTTGTTAAATTTTACTGGTTGTTTCATAGTCTGATTATTTAAAAAATTACTTTTGACCTTTTTCTATTTGGTAGACAACTTAGCAAAATACAAAATATAATGTGCCTTGCTTTTTATTTATTCATTTATTTTCAGCTTTAATTTTCTGTGCTTGATAATAGGTTTTTTGGGTTATGTTGTAGATTTTCTGTTCTTGTAAAATATGTGACATTCTTATAGAAAATATAATATGGCTTGCTTTTAGTTTTTATTTATTTATTTATTTATTTATTCCATTTTTATTTATTTATTTATTTTTTTTTCCAGCTTTAATTTTCTGGTCTTGGTATGTGCTTGATAATAAGTTTTTTGGGTTATGTTGTAGATTTTCTGTTCTTGTAAAATATGTGACATTCTTATAGAAAATATAATGTGGCTTGCTTTTAGTTTTTATTTATTTATTTATTCCATTTTTTATTTTTTATTTTTTTATTTTTTTCCAGTTTTAATTTTCTGGTCTTGGTATGTGCTTGATAATAGGCCTTTCTTGCTATGTTGTAGATTTTCTGTTCTTTCTCTTGTAAAATATGTGACATTCTTATAGAAAATGTTTCTCTTCTATATGCAGTGATTATGAACTTGTATTTCTTTAGTAATGGAGATTCGGTCTCTATTTGTCTGTAACCGAAACTATGTCACTGCTTACGTCACATTACCCAAAATCATTAATAAAATAAATAAAAGCTTTTTTTTTTATTCTCATCCTTTTTTCAGTAACAAGAAGTTAACTAAAAAGTTTACAAATAAATGCATACTTACGATTTTGTGTAAAATTTATGTACAAAATATTCAAAATAATTATTTAATTGATGATTAATATCGCAAAACATTTTATTTGAGGGAGACAGAACTAAGCTTCCATTTCAAATTATTATTTTTTTTTTTTTTTTTTATTTTTTAGTCCTTTAATAAATTTGATTTTTACTTACTTTTGATACGAACCCTTTGACATTGAATTTTTGACTCCCACCCACTTCACACAATATCTTTCAAAAATCAATTTTTACACCGCCTGAAGGGTGTTTTATTTTTTTGCTAGTCTTATTATAATGGAGATTGTGTGTTTTTCTGTCTGTAACCGAAACTATATTACTACTCAAGTCCAAATTCCCTTAATTATTTACGTTACATTCCCCGTGACTTTATTTTTTATCTAAAGCTCAATTACTAATAAAATTGTTTTACATTAATACTGTTGGTCTTATCTACGTAGTAATACCATGCAATTGTATTTATATATACAACAAAATAGCAGTTTACAGTGTTAACGGGAAGGCTAATTTGCATATTGACATCAAATATTTGATTTTATTAAATATGTGCTTAGTATTATTGATTTCTAATTGTTTGGTTTTATCTTAATGAATATGACTAAAAATCTCGGGTATAAATCTTAAACGAAATGTATTAACAAGAAGAAATAACTGTAATTGTAATTTTGTTCTTTACATTCTATTTTAGCTAAATAGTTAAATTAAGAAAATTTAGTAATGAAAGACGGGAGTGATGGAAGAGTAAGTTTCAGTTGTTCTATTTTTCGATTATACCCCCCTCTGTTTCAACTTTTTAAATCTGCATTCTTATTTAGTTTCATTAGTATTTCTAATTTTATCTAATATTTTATTACATTAAAACTTGAATACTTGCACCCGGAGTGTGCATATATTTGCTAGTAAATTTAATATAAATTGCAATTTCATAGATTGTAGTTTGAACATTTAAAGCACTTTCATAAAATCAACTTTGGTTCTTACTTAGGCTAGACAGGTGGTTGAAGAGGCCCCCTTCAATCAATTGGCTGTTCACGTCAAGCCCTAACACCTATATGATTGTCCAAACCCTATTGCTCTTATTGAATTTTAACTCGGGCAATATCTTTCAAAAATAAATTTTTACATAGAAGTTTTTTTTTTTTTTTGCTAGTTTTTTTTTTAGTAATGAAAGAAAAAAAATTCAGTCCATACTTTAAATGTGTGTATGACTAAGTTGATAAAACTTTGCAGTTGATGAATGAATAATACAAAATAAAAGCAGATAATTATAAAATTAAAATTTTGCTTGTATTATTTGAAATTTTTTTTACTGTTGTCCTCATCTTTATTTTTATATACACAATATTTCGGAACGTACTGGGTATGACATTAAACTGCATCTGTAGTTCCAATTCTGGAGCTGTGGGGTGTGTGGAGTAGTACCCCTTCATCACCATTACTCCCAGGTCCACCCAGACCCGGAGTGGTAGTACCTGTTAGGGTCCCATCTATGGGTTAAATAGAAAAAAATGAGTATTAAAAATTACAATAAATGTGTTTTTAAAAAAAAAAAAAAAAAAAAAAAAAAAGATTGCCCCAACCCTATTGCCCTTATGTCAAGCCCCAACTCTTTTTATCATATATGTACTAAAAGGCAGTGGGTGAGGGTCTTCATGCCTGGGAATGACATTAAACTCTATTTGATACTGAGGTTCCAGTTTTGGAGGTCTGGGGAATGTGGAGTACCCCTTTATCACCATTGCTCCTGGGTCCACTCTGACCCAGAGTGGTAGTACCTGTTAGGGTCCTATCTATGGGTTAATTAGAAAAATGTGTTTATAAAAAAAGATTGAGTATCTATTAAGAATTAATTTTTCAAAACTTTTGCTGCATTAAATCACCCACCGAGGTTGATGTGCCATAAAACAAAACGAACCAAGGGATCCAAACTAATCTAATTGCTAAGCTTCCTTGATGTTTGATTTGTTCCTTCATGGCCACCATTTGTAATTCTATCACTGTGCATGGGTGGAACAAGCACTTTTAAGACCAATCAGTGATTTCGCATGTGTGAGCAAGTAGCTCAATAAGAACACCACGTGAATGAAGGGGACTGTGAATTTTGAGGCAAGATGGATTTCTTGGTGAATTTAACTTTTACAATCATCAAGCTCGGGATGTATCATGTCGTAATCGGGGAGCCTTCACAGAACTTCGAACCAAACCCTTTATTCAATCCACCAAGGTAGACTGTTCTCATTTAGCTCACCATGTGTTAAGTTTTGTTATTACAATAGAGATGAGCACAATAGTCCAAATAATTCAAATTATCGAGCCTCATCTCAAACATTCAATCAAAAAACACCTAAAGAGGGTCGGAGGGCACATTGGCTGGAACATCGTGTATATAATAATAAAGATAAGGATAACAGTCTGAAAAATCCAAATAATGCAAATTATCAAGCCTCATCTCAAAAATTCAGATAAATCAGCTTTTTTTGTTTTTGCAAGGAATTATATAGTTTCATGTTGTTACTTGTTTAATAATAATAATAATAATAATAATAATAATGACAACAGCAATAATAATAATAATAACAACAATACTAATACTACTACTAATAATGATACTAATGATACCAACAGCAATAATGATAATACTACTACTAATAATAATAATGATGATATACTACTACTAATAATAATGATAATAATATGATAATAATAATAATGATACCAACAGCAATAATAATGATAATACCAACAATACTACTACTACTAATAATAATAAATTTTGTTAATGTAATTATTTCTACTGCCGATTTGTCATGGACCATTTGGTTAAGGCACTTATCATTTTGTGAATGGATTCTTCATAATTAAGAATAACCCATAAAAAAAACAACATTTTAATCTAATGTTCTGAAGCTACTTATTTTATTATGGTCTGTTTTTTGTATATTACTCTAAACATGTATAAGTAGACAGTGGCCTATTGTCAGTATCAGCTGAGGAGTGAGGGAGTCTATCCTTTTTTCACTAGTGCTAAATCAAGGAGATCATTTTTGTATCTGAGATTGAATACCACACCTACCAACAGCTCCAAGATGTGCTACTCATGTGCTGAATTGGTGAGGACTGGTATCAAAACTGGAACCTTCTGGTTCCAAAGCAGATTCTCTGACTGACTGAGCTAAAGAAAAATGACACAATAGCATTAAAATATCTAAGAGAATAAAGTAATTTTCTGTCCCATTTGCAATTTAATAATAGTGTGGGGTCTGCACTCATGATCAGCCTAATAATTATAATTTTTCAAGGGAGATAACTATTAAATCCTAGTTGTAGTGTACTTTCCCTTAAAGTCTATAAGTAATATATGACTCAGCAAGTGTGGTGTAATGGTTAATCGTTGGAGATGGACTCGTTGACCCGAGTTCAAATCCTGGACAAGGCTGTCTGCATTTCATATAGTGCTAATACTCTCGGGAAAGGTATGCATCCAACTACTCTCCCTACCCTACTCTATGGGTAAATAGTAGGGCAGACTGGGCTCTTTAACCTTGGCAACAAGTCGAGAAGGAAAACGCTAAATTCAAACTTGTTAAACTCCACTTAAGAAATTGACCTTGTGTCACATCCTGCTTGTGTGGAGGGGTTGGTGTGTATATATATATATTAATAAGTCATCCACAGACACGTGTTTCGGCATATCATACCTCTTCAGTGTGGCTCGACACAACTATCCTTGGGTAGAAACCCTTGTGGTAAGAAAAAACCCGGCAAATAGTTTGATTGTAAAAATATACTACCAAACTTCACCTGGGGAAAAAAATGAAAAAGAAAAGACTAAGAGGGTCATACCAACCAAAAATAATCATTTTATACAATAACACTTGGCCAAAAGAAAAAAATTATATATATACCGCTAGGATTATCTAAAGCTAAAAAGTAAAGTGATTAATACCTAAGTAGAGCAAATAGTAAAGTTAAACCTAATGAGTCGGATATACCTGCAAAACTGTTAGTAGGTATATCTGACTCATTAGGTTTAACTTTACTATATATATATATGTGTGTATGTATGTATGTATGTATGTACACATCCACACACTCTTTATCAAACTTAATGGTCATGGCTTTTCAGTACTTAATAAAACATTAAATTAGAAAGACTACTGAAACTAAATAAGAACACATATAAGAATATTTGAATCTTGATGTAATAAAACATATAAAAATAGGTATATCTGACTCATTAGGTTTAACTTTACTATATATATATATATATATATAGTAAAGTTAAACCTAATGAGTATATGTATACATCCACACACTCTTTATCAAACTTAATGGTCATGGCTTTTCAGTACTTAATAAAATAAAGATTACTTGAGCAAATGTAGACCTGCAATACAAAATGTACAGATGAATTTTTAATTAAGAAATTACGATTTGTGTGTGTGTCTACTAAAACCAAAATGCTCTCTTTGCTGTCAATAGGGCTTAACCAGAATTTGTAACTCAAGTCTTTGCCTACTTTAAACCACTCACAGTGGGTCTCACACCACTGTGATTCTACCGTAAATCGCTGGCCTTGGATCTTGCACGTGTCATTTATTTACTCTGAAAAATCACTGTGAAGACCCCTACCATATTTTTGCTGTGTCTGTGAACCAACCCTGAGACTGGTACTTGATCCTTTCACAATAGGGTTACAGTTACAGCTGCGGGGCGGAGGGGGGGGGGTAGGCAAACAGTTGATAACTATAGCTACATTTTGAAAGTCAAAATTAGTCCTTTCAATTAAATAAAAAAATTGGTAATCTGAACATTAGTTAGATAAATGAGGGTAATCTCTCCTTGTTTCTTTCACTTTGAGAAAGCCGTCTGTTTTGGTCGGCCATTTTCATTTCAACGTAATCAATACAACTGCATGTTTTTACATGAAAATATCATAAAATATGTTCTTAATAACAATTAAGTTCATTTCAAATAATGCGCAAGCACAATTAAGAACACATTTTATGATATTTTCGTGTTAAAACATTCAGTTGTATTGATTCGAACAAATTCGTATTTTCAGTGTAGATTTATGGTGAAATGAAAATGGTTGACCAAAACATATGGCTTTCTCAAAGTAAAACAAACAAGGGGGGATTACTCTCATTTATGTAACTAATGTTTAGATTACCAGATATTTGATAACTATAGCTACGTTTTGAAAGTCAAAATTAGTTTTAATTAAATAAAAAATTTGGTTATTTCCTATAACTCAAATCTAAAAAAAGGGGAACCACTCTGATTAACTGATAAATTATTTATTTATTTTCCCATTAAACTAACCCTAAACCTAACCCTGTCTTCTTTTTTCCTAGTAGATCAATAAATAAATAAATAATTTATCGGTCAATCAGTGATTCCACCCCTTTTTTAAAATTTTTTTTTTAGGTTAGAGTTATAGGAAATAACCAAAAATTTTATTTAATTTTTTATTTATTAATTTTTTTTTTTTTTTTCTTGAAAATTTTCCAGCTATATATCCACTATTGATGACATCTGATGCCTGTAATGTCCATATTTACTTATGACAGCCATGCTTGGATCTGAACAAAATAGTAAGCTTAATGAAAACTACTGCAGTAATCTACAGCACCAGCATCCAATAACTAGATACCCTATGGTGGCTGTGCAGCAGAGTGCTCTAGAGAGCCCAAAGAGCACTACAGTTGAAAGTGACCCATTGACCAAAGGTCCAACACTATCTGACCAGTCACTCGTTAAGTCGTTCAACGAACTATCGTGTCACTGTTCAGCCTGCTGCCACTGTCACCATGGCAACATACCATCTAAAGCTTGCACCTATCACCAGCAATCCCCTAAACCCCTGTGGCGGGGTCCTGCAGATGCTGCTGCTGCTGCTCACCACCCAGAACAAAATGAAGTGGTCCACGTAGACGCAGGGCACAGCAGTGATGGCGGAAGTGGCAGCAGTGTTCTTGAAAATTGCCCCCTTGTTAGTCCCCACGAATTGGGGAAGGAACCGTCTCCGGTTGACGACCAGGAAAAAGTGGTGACGCCTTTACCTAGCAGTATCAGCAACAACAGCATTATCGAGACCGCTCAGGATGGTCAGAGAGCGGCTAAGTCACAAAACCCACATCTTCCACTCTGCATCTACACTAGGGGCAAACTGAATAATTGTGTGATTAAGGAGAAGACTAACAATGAGGTTAAACCCTCTTGTAAGCATGGTGTTAGTCCCAAAAAGTTTCGAAAACGTTCAGAGGTAAGATTTGAAAAAAAATTTTTTTTTTTTTTTTTTTTTTTTTTAATCTTTAAATCTTTAAAAAATTTTAATTTAAAATTTTTTTTTTTAATTTATTTATTTATTTTTTTTTAATTTATTTATTTTTTTTTAAAATTTTTTAATTTATTTAAAAAATTTTTTTTTTTTTTTTAAATCTTTAAATCTTTAAAAAATTTTAATTTAAAATGTTTTTTTTTTTTAATTTTTTTTTTTTTTTTTTTTTTTTAATTTTTTTAATTTATTTAAAAAAAAATTTTTTTTTTTTAAAATTTATTTATTTTTTTGTAAATCAAGCAAAAAGCATAGTATCCCTGTTTGCATTGACTAGCTTTTGCTATCTATAAGTAAGTCGTCGGGGTGTCCTAAAGTCGGTATCAGCCAATCAGTGAGGAAGTCTATCCCCTTTTCACCAGCACTAGACCAAGGAGATTATTTTAGCGTCTGTGCTACTCATACGCTGAGTTGGTGAGGGCCGGTATCGAACTAGGAACCTTGTGATTTCTAGCCGACCACTCTACCGACTGAGCTAAACCAGCCTAGTATAAGCTTAATCTCATAAAAAAACATCTCAAAAAAAAAAAAAAAAAAGAGAAATGTTTAATATTGTGATATTTTCTGACCTTGTTGGTGGTTGTGTGTTATATACCTCCTTACATTGGGTATATAAATGGCGAGAGAAACGGTTGAGAGGATGATGATTAGTTCTTACATTTCTTCTTGTCTACTTTGTTGGTCGTCATCTTCTCTTGACTGTTTTCTCCGGGTTGATGTCTTCTTTCCGAGCTGGGCAGATGTCTTCTTTCCGAGCTGGGCAGTCTGTGCATTTCTTATTTTCATTAATTAACAAAGACTTTTTTTTCTTTATTAAAAACAAATCCCAGCCCAAAACCGCGCTGTGAGAAGTGGCATCTTGAGAGAACATCTTCTCTCAGTGACTGACTGGTCGCAAGTGACTGATTTCTGTTACTATTGGCTTGTTTTGGAGGGGTTATGCGGAGGTTACCACATGTCAATCATAATGGTCAGCAGTAACTTTCCACTCAACTCTCCGATTTGAATTTTTAACAAACTCAATTAAGAATCTACAGTGCTTACATAATTAATAGGCTACCCATGAATTATGTAACATGTTCCTATATTAAGAACTCTTTTTTTTTGTTTTTTTTTTTTTTTTTCTTTTCTTTTTCTTAAATTTTTTTTAGACTCTTATGATTCTTTAAGATGGACATTTTTATTCTATTTGTGTTTTACTTTTTATAAATTAGACTCCTTTCAATTTTGTTTTTTGGTTCTTTTAATTTTCTTTTCTATAAAAGTTTGTCTAAAGTTATTTAAATCCATAAATAATGATTGCTAACTGTATCTAATGGTGAAGTTCCAGATTTGTAGCTCTGGGGAGTGTGGAGTACCTCTTCATTGCCATTACACCCAGGTCCTTCCTGACCCCACCTGGTTGTACTTGTTAGGGTCCCATCTATGGGTTAAATAGAAAAAATGTAATTTAAAAAAAGATATTTGAATACCCATCAAGAATGAATAAAACAAAATGACTAAATGGCATAAAATAACCCAACGATGGTTGACATGCCGTAAAACCCAACCAACCTACTGTTTCCTCTAATTGTACCACCCAGTCCTCTTCTCCTGTTATTTCATTGCCTCCTGGCATAAAATAACCCAACAAGGGTTGACATGCCATAAAACCCACCCAACCAACTGTTTCCTTTAATTGTACACCCAGCCCTCTTCTGTTATTTCATTGCTTCCTAGCATAAAATAACCCAACAAGGGTTGACATGACGTAAAACCCGACCAACCAACTGATTGCTTTAATTGTACCACCCATTCCTCTTCTCCCCTACTTTCATTGCCTACAGGCAGGAAATAACCCAACAAGGGTTGACATGCCTCCAGGTTTTGAGTCTTCATCTTTGCTTGATGTTTTGTTTTTTGTTGTTATTTTTCTTATAAAACTGGCAGGTATTATTTTATTTTTAGTCCCAACATAAGAGACATGCAGTCAGGTAAGGTAAAATGGAATAAGATGTTTGATTGGTAATCTGAACATTAGCTACATAAATGAGAGTAACCTCCCCTTGTTTCTTTCACTTTAGATTTAAGGTGAAATGAAAATGGCTGACCAAAACATAAGGCTTCCTCAGAGTGAAAGATACAAGGGGAGGTTACTCTTATTTATATAGCTAATGTTCAGATTACCGTTTGATTTTTTTATATCAGCATGACACAATGGAGGTCCTTTCCAGTACATACAGAGATTTCAAACCGGCATTGGTTTAATTTGTACCAAGATTTGAAGAATCAAATTGTATCATGCAGTCGGGGGTCACATGTAGAATTTTTTTTTTTTGGGGGGGGGGGGTATTTTTTAAAATAAAACTGGCCGGTATTATTTTATTTTTAGTCCCCAACATAAGAGACCTGCAGCTGGGTAAGTTACAATGAAATAAAAAGATTGATTTTTGTTTTTTTTTATTTAAAAAATTTTTTTTTTTTTTTTTTTTTTTTTTGTCTGCATGACACAATGGAGGTCCTTTCCATTACATCCAGAGATTTCAAACCGGCATTGGTTTAATTTGTGCCAAGATTTGAAGGATTAAATTGTATCATACCATCGAGGATGGGGGTCGCATGTAGAAATCTGGAATGTGACCTGACATAACCAGTTTTTGATCTTTTAATATATTATAACTGGTAGTCATTAACCATTGACCCACAATGCATAGCTGATTCTTTTTCCTGAAACCCTCTCCCCCCTCCCTATCAGATAATGGGTGAGCATCTTTTTTTCTTTTTTTTAATCGACTCCTCTCCCCCCCCAAAAAAAAACAAAAACAAAAAAACACTTATCTTTTTGGTTTGGTGGTTGGTTTGAAGGCTATCAAAATGCAAGTGTAAAGAAAAATAAGCTAACTATTGTCAATAGGCTGTTTAATGGCAGTCACTCTAATGGTGGACAATCGTATATGTAGTCAGTTGCCAACTAACTTTCTAACTCTTTTGCCAAAGAGTTCCTTCAACTGAAACAGTCCAAGGGAGATAACTCATAATCAACATTGCAGCCCCTTTTTTTTTTTTTTTTTTTTCTTTTTTTTTCTTTTTTTCTTTTTTTCTTTCTTTTTTTTCTTTTTTACTTTTTTTTTCTTTTTTTTTTTTCTTCTTTTTTTAAATAAAAGTTGGATGTATCAAGTACCCCTAGCAATTTTAGCATAGATGCTCCTCTTTTGGTCGAGGGATCTGCGAGTTGTAGTTTCCCATTTCCCCCTCAGACACCATTTCCCTCAATCTTGCCATGTCCACTCTCAATCTTCTATCACTAAAAATATTTGTAGTGCCTAAAGCACTAGTTAGTGATACATTGTCTGTATAGCATTGTACTGGTGTAGTACAGCCATACCAAAAGTTTCTTGCACCAAAGAAGAAATGAAGAATCCTGCATCTGCTGCCTCACTTAATGCCAAAGTTTCAGATGCTAATAGACTTTTTGTAACTCTGTCCAATTTTTAGATTGCCAACTGATAGGTGCCACCTTCTTTTTTTTCGCCCTGAATAAAAACAACTATGGTGTTGTTTGTTAACCTGTGATTTATTCTTAATATTTTGAGATAAAATCTCTTTGACAGAAGATTTCTGAAACTGAAGCTGTTGCTAGTGACCGTCCATTTTGTTTTGTCTCATATCTTCTAGCAACAGCTTCAGTTTCAGAAATCTTCTGTCGAAGAGATTTTATCTCGAAATATTAAGAATAAATCCAGGTTAACAAACACCATGGTTACCTTATTTTTCTTTACACTTGCATTGTGATAGCCTTCAAAACCAACCACCAAACCAATATAAACACAATGCTTCAAGCAAATTAAAAAAACACTTTTATCTTTTTTATTATTTCAGTCACAATCAAATAAAAGATTGGTTTTGAAGGCTATCACAATGCAAGTGTAAAGAAAAATAAGATAACTATGGTGTTGTTATCATTACCTTTGAATTTTCTTAATATTTCGAGACAAAGCTCTCTTCATCAGAAGATTTCTGAAAGTCTGAAGGTTAACAAACAACACCACAGTTACCTTATTTTTCTTTACACTTGCATTGTGATAGCCTTCAAAACCAACCACCAAACCAATATAAACACAATGCTTCAAGCAAATTATAAAACACTTTTACTTATCTTTTTATTTTATTATTTTTGCTATCTTACAACTGTTTGAAAGAAACCTTAACCAAAATAACATTTTGGATTTTTCTATACTTTACAAAATTTTAATATAGATAATGAAATGTGACTCCTAAATGCAAATCCATTTGTCAACTTGGATAAATCTGGTGGAAGCTCTCTAAGCTAGGGCAGAATACACCAACTGCACCTCTGCAGTGGAGTAAGACTCCCCTCTCTCAATGGGGCCATCTCTTGGCTGTGGGTGGTGACCTATGATGCTTAAGTACGGAATCCTGGTGGTTGAGCAGTCCGTGACATGCAAACACCCCACTTTGACCCTTAGGCTAGACAGGCGGTCGGTAAGACTACCTCCAATCAATCAGCTTGTCACGTCAAGTCCTAGCATCTAGTGGCTGAGGGTCATAGTGTCTTGGGTATGATGATAAACTCTATCTAATGGTGAAGTTCCAATTCTGGAACTCTAGGGAATGTGGAGTACCCCTTCATTGCCATTACTCCCAGGTCCACTCTGACTTGAGAGTGGTAGTACCTGTTATGGTTCCATCTATGGGTTAAATAGAAAAAAATGAGTTTAAAATAAAAAATTGAGTACCCATCAAGAATAAATAAAACAAAAAAGTCTTCAGCATAAAATAACCCAATGGGGTGACATGCCGTAAAATCCAACCAACAACTTTGGTGGGATAATACTTGATCTTACTGGATTATCTGTGTAAATTCCAGGTTTTAATCTTCAGCTCTCCTTGCTGATTATGTTGTAAACATCAGTTTATTTTATTTCATTTTACTTTTTAAAAAAAAAAATTTTTTTTTTTTTTTTTTTTTTTTTCATCATCATTTAAAAAAAGATTATTTTTTTCATGAATCTATTGTCACTGAAAAAAAGAAAATAATTATGAAAAATATAGAATTTTAGGTAATCTGAACGTTAGCTACATAAATGAGAGTGACTTCCCTTAGTTTGTTTCACTTTGAGGAAGCCGTTTGTTTTGGTCAACTATTTTCATTTCACCGTAAATCTACACTGAAAGTATGAATTTGTTTGAATCAATACAACTGCATATTTTAACATGAAAATGTTTAAATAAAAAAATAACAATTAAGTTCATTTTAAATAATTCACAAGCACAATTAAGGGGAGATTACTCTCATTTATGTAACTAATGTTCAGATTACCATATTTTAATTGCAAATAAAATATCCATAAAGCTAATAGAATTTTTTTTTTTCCAATTTAAGAATCCAAGCATTCCATTATGTACAATTTTGAATTACTTATTAATTCTTATTTTAGGAAATGGGAAAATGGTTTTCTGAATTTAATGATGAACAAAGAAATATATTTCTGAAAGGTTTATTGGTAAGTGTTCTTTTTCTGTTAATGATTTGATTTTTAACAAATCCTGGTCCACTCTGACTCGGAGTGGTAGTAGCTTTTAGGGTCCCATCTATGGGTTAAATAGAAAAAATGTGTTTATAAAAAGAATTGAGTATCCACTTAAGAATGAATTTATTTCAAAACTTTGTCAGCATTAAATGACCCACTGAGGTTGATGTGACATAAAACAAACCAAACCAAACCAAACCTTGATTTTTAATTTAGGATAAGTTTCCAAAATTTTTTTCAAAGAAATTTTACAGTTTTGAAATTTTATGCTAGTCTAAGCAATTTTGGTGGTAGCTTTTTAAAAAAAATTTTTTTTTTTATTTGATGGGAAGTCAATATTTGTATTAGGTAATATCACTGTTTTCATAGCCTTTTTTTCTTTTTTTTTTTTTTTTTTTTTTTTTTAAGTAAGTTTTAATTTTTGTATCATCCAGAAATTTGATAGTTTTGAAAAATATTGATTTTTTTTTTTTTTTTTTTATTTTTTATTTTAATTTTTTATTATTTTTATTTGTAAAAGTAAAGTTTTTTTTTTTTTTTTTTTTTTTTTAATTGAGTTTAAATTTTTTACAATTTAAATACCCATCAAGCATGAATAAAGCAAAACTTGGGCATAAAATAACCCAATAAGGGTTGACATGCCAGAAAATCCAACCAACCTTACTCAGAGGAGTTAATTTGTAAAGTGAATTCCCTTTGAAACAAAAAATCTTTAAAAATAACATGTTTGGTTTTATTTATTGAAAGCACTGAGATTTTTTTTCTATGAATTTTAACCCCTTTTTATTGATTATTAAGTAAATTGTCGTCTTTTTATGTACATTATTTATTATTGCATGTCTGTTATCATAATGTTGACTGTTGAACTGAAAAATTTAAACTTTATAAACCTTTTTAAGAATTTGTAATTGTCATGTTGGTTAAATCAAACTTAACGGACTTAAATTCCACCATTGTATGTCACCCCCAAAAAAAAAAAAAATATACCAAAAATCAGGGAATTAACCGAATTTAATGAAATTTCAACATTGATATATTAACGAATAAAAGATATAATGTACCAGTTATTTTATTTTAAAACTTTTACATTTTCTTCACGTCAGTTAACTTTGAACCATGTATCTTTGAGGCTTCACACAGATTATCAAAGATATGGGGTTCAAAGTTAACTTACAGTTTTTCAGGTCAGTTTTTAAATAAAATAACTGGTGCATTACATTGTTTATTCATTAATAATTCATCTGGTCTTTTTTTTTTTCCCAACAGCAAGGTTGTGAACTGCCTCAATTGCATTTGCTATCTGTGAAGATGGAGGCAAAACTTACATCGAGGATGTCCCCCAAACTGTCAAGATATCCTCACCTGGTTACCCACAAATTTGGCAACCAAAATTATGTCTTTCTTAGATCCTGGTAAGTGGCCTCTTGTTCATCTTACATCTATCAATCTCTATTATTATTATCATTATTGGCTGGCATCCTTCCGTCCATGAAGACGATGGAGTGTGACTGTCTTCGGGATCATGTTTAAGCCGCTCTGGGATGGTTTCATAATAGAGCTCTTCCTGTTCCTATCATCATTATTATACTATATTGTATGTATCATGAATTTTACATTTTTTTTTTTTCTTTTTCATTGCCTTTAATGTTTTATCCTTTAAAAAATATGTTTCTGTAGTCTTGTAATAAGCATGCCAAGTACAGGACTAGAGAATACTTTTTACATATTGAACTATTTGGCAATAGCTCTTAAGTAAACATATAAAATATCATACTGTGGTATATCCACAGGTCCTGCTAGTATAAAATATTTCTGAATTTTTTCTAAAACCCTTTTTTTCCCCTCATTTCTTTACAGTCAGTCTGTGCCAAGCTTCTCAAGTTTGTAAAATTTGGCGCCAAGTTAGTGATGATCCTTGTTTTTGGCGGCGCTTCTGCTGCCAACCAAAATGGCGCTTATCTAAAGCAGCAGAACACAAACAAGTCATCTATCACATGTCTCCAGAAGGTTCTATACAGGTAAAAATCAAGGAAAATTACAAATCTTAAGAATTCAATATTATAAATTGGAGATACCTTCTTTTTTTTTTTCTTTTTTTTTCTTTTCTTTTTTTTTTTTTTCTTTTCTTTTCTTTTTTCTTTCTTTTCTTTCTTTTCTTTTTTCCTTTCTTTTCTTTTTTTCTTTTTCTTTTTTTCCTTTCTTTTCTTTTTCTTTTTTCTTTTTTTCTTTTTTTTCTTTTTTTTCTTTTTCTTTTTTTTCTTTTTCTTTTTTTTCTTTTTCTTTTTTTTCTTTTTTTTCTTTTCTTTTTTTTCTTTTCTTTTTTTTCTTTTTTTTTTTTTATAAAATTTCATAGTTGTATTTTATTGAAAGTAAATTCTTTGTTTCATCTGTAATGTTCAGCTTTCTACCAAATTTGGGTAACAAAATATATAACATACTCATTGATAAAACTTTAAAAAATATGGTTCTAAATCTATAAATGTATTTTTTTTTTTTGTGTGTGTGTGTGTGGGGGGGTTAAGCATGAAAGAATAGTGAAACCAGAGATTAAAATGGGTGAACTTTCAAGAAATGCAACTGACTTACCTGTTTCATTCAGATTAATTGTGTAAGTGATACTAGTCTAAAGAGATTTGCATAGTAACTGTTATTCATTGACTTCTGGTTTAGAAAATATGGTAGCTAATTTTGATTTGATGTAAAAACATTTTTTTTTTAAGTTAATTGATTATTGATTAGAAAGTAATTTAGAAAATTATTTACTAGGAGAACGGTAATTTATGAGGAAGTGCGTCCCGGTCTCCTGCCTCAAAAATTGCTATCCGGTGACCAGCTACGGTGTTACTTGAAAGAAAACAACCAACTTAGGGCGTTAAATGTATTGGGGGGGTGGGCCTCTCTTTTTGTCGTAATTCTTGTTTATTTATCGTAATTTGTCATAATTAAAAAAATAAATGTAAAGGATTAGATAATTCTTAAATTGTAAAGAGTTGTCGGTAATTGAATTTATATATTTTTTTGTATGTTGAGGGATGAGATGAGTGATAGGTATTGGTGTAATATTACTTATAGATGTCATTTTAGTGGTATTATGTGTGGTTAGTGTTTTGATGAGGAGAAAGGAAGTGATAAGGTGATTGAATGGTATCTCATTTTTTTATTGTGTCCACCTAAGATATTATGTGTGGTTAGTGGTTTTGATGGGAGAAAGGTGATTGAATGGGTATCTCATTTTTTTATTGTGTCCACCTAAGATATTATGTGTCCAGGTGTGGTTTTGATGAGGAGAAAGGAAGTGATAAGGTGATTGAATGGTATCTCATTTTTTTTATTGTGTCCACCTAAGATATTATGTGTGGTTAGTGGTTTTGATGAGGAGAAAGGAAGTGATAAGGTGATTGAATGGGTATCTCATTTTTTTTATTGTGTCCACCTAAGATATTATGTGTGGTTAGTGGTTTTGATGAGGAGAAAGGAAGTGATAAGGTGATTGAATGGGTATCTCATTTTTTATTGTGTCCACCTAAGATATATGTGTGGTTAGTGGTTTTGATGGGGAGAAAGGAAGTGATAAGGTGATTGAATGGGTATCTCATTTTTTTATTGTGTCCACCTAAGATATTATGTGTGGTTAGTGGTTTTGATGGGGAGAAAGGAAGTGATAAGGTGATTGAATGGGTATCTCATTTTTTTATTGTGTCCACCTAAGATATTATGTGTGGTTAGTGGTTTTGATGAGGAGAAAGGAAGTGATAAGGTGATTGAATGGGTATCTCATTTTTTATTGTGTCCACCTAAGATATTATGTGTGGTTAGTGGTTTTGATGGGGAGAAAGGAAGTGATAAGGTGATTGAATGGGTATCTCATTTTTTATTGTGTCCACCTAAGTATTATGTGTCTCATTTTTTATTGTGTCCACCTAAGATATTATGTGTGGTTAGTGGTTTTGATGAGGAGAAAGGAAGTGATAAGGTGATTGAATGGGTATCTCATTTTTTATTGTGTCCACCTAAGATATTATGTGTGGTTAGTGGTTTTGATGGGGAGAAAGGAAGTGATAAGGTGATTGAATGGGTATCTCATTTTTTATTGTGTCCACCTAAGATATTATGTGTGGTTAGTGGTTTTGATGGGGAGAAAGGAAGTGATAAGGTGATTGAATGGGTATCTCATTTTTTATTGTGTCCACCTAAGATATTATGTGTGGTTAGTGGTTTTGATGGGGAGAAAGGAAGTGATAAGGTGATTGAATGGGTATCTCATTTTTTATTGTGTCCACCTAAGATATTATGTGTGGTTAGTGGTTTTGATGAGGAGAAAGGAAGTGATAAGGTGATTGAATGGTATCTCATTTTTTATTGTGTCCACCTAAGATATTATGTGTGGTTAGTGGTTTTGATGGGGAGAAAGGAAGTGATAAGGTGATTGAATGGTATCTCATTTTTTTATTGTGTCCACCTAAGATATTATGTGTGGTTAGTGGTTTTGATGAGGAGAAAGGAAGTGATAAGGTGATTGAATGGGTATCTCATTTTTTTATTGTGTCCACCTAAGATATTATGTGTGGTTAGTGGTTTTGATGGGGAGAAAGGAAGTGATAAGGTGATTGAATGGGTATCTCATTTTTTATTGAGTCCACCTAAGATGTTTTAAACAATTGGAGATCAAGTGTTGGTAATTGAATTTATATATTTTTGTAAGCGCAGAAATGATTCTAAAACATTCTGGAAATTTTGGTTGAATACAAGGGTTTTATTTTTATTTTATTTTATTTTCTTACAGTGGAAGAAAGTATTTGCTGAAAGATTTCGGTTACGCAATAACTGGTTGAAGGGTCGCTGCACTGTACGGACATTTGAAGGGCATACACAGGGTAGGAATATCGAGTTTTCTTTTTATAAGACCTTTTTTAGATGGTAAATTTGTTTAACTTATGCTGGGATATTTTAGTATTATATTTATATATTATATAATAAAACACCACTTGTATTTGCATATTTATTTTTTATCTGTAATTCGTATGGGAGATAACTATTAAATAATAATTATAGAGTAGTCTCCCTATATTTAATTTTTTTTTTTTTTCTTCTTTTAATTTGAAAAAAAAAAAAAGGTTGACCCAATGAGTTACTAGGTTAATATAGTATGAACCTGTACTTTGACCAGTAGGGGGCAAAGTTTACTTACCAGACATTTATTAAGGTAAAATTGTGATATTATGAAAAGTACCTGGTTAAGCATAGTATTTATTATGCAAATGTAGATATAATATAAATAATTACTCTGAACGTCTTGCAGTCCATGACTTGCAATACTCCACTTTGGCCCTATCTTGGGCTAGACGG
Organism: Doryteuthis pealeii; assembly: GCA_023376005.1. Classification (NCBI taxonomy): domain Eukaryota; kingdom Metazoa; phylum Mollusca; class Cephalopoda; order Myopsida; family Loliginidae; genus Doryteuthis; species Doryteuthis pealeii. Next base: position 45,576,730 of record CM042164.1, on the reverse strand, counting down.
GCGGCGGAGAGGCCCCCTCCGATCAATTGGCTGGTCACGTCAAGCCCTAGCACCTATATGATTTTCCAACCTTATTGCCGTTATGGCAAGCCCCAACCCATTTTTATCATATGGGTGCTAGAAGGCGGTGGCTGCGGGTCTACATGTCCTGGGAATGACGTTAAACTCTATCTGATGGTGAGGTTCCAGTTTTGGAGGTTTGGGGAATGTGGAGCACCCCTTCTTCACCATTGCTCCCTGGTCCACTCTGACCCGGAGTGGTAGTACCTGTTAGGGTCCCATCTATGGGTTAAATAGAAAAATGTATTTATAAAAAGATATACTGTTTCTCTGTAGTATCATCACTATCATTGCCTACCATGACAAGGGAATACATTTCCCATTAAAAAAGTTTAATTTTTTTTTCTGATATAATCTGAAATCATAGGTAAATTGTTGGTGTGTTTGTTTTGCTTGACTGCATAATTTTTAAAAAAATTTTTTAAATTTACAAATAATTTTTTTTAAATTTACAAATAATTTTTTTAAATTTACAAAAAAATTTTTTTTTTTTTTAAATTTACAAAAAAATTTTTTTTTAATTTTTTTAATTTTTTATATTTACAAAAAATTTTTAATTTTTTTAAATTTACAAAAAATTTTTTTTTTTTTTAGTTTGTTTACAATCTTTTAATTACATTTCTGAAGGGAAAAAAAAAACAAGTTTTATATTTTTAACTTTTTTTTTTTTTTTTTTTTTTTTTTGAAACGGACATAAATTGATTACAAAACGAATCAGCCTGTTTATGGGACATATGGACTGTATATATTAGTGGGCTGACATATGCTCAATCAAATAAAAAAAAAATTATTTTATTTACTCCTTTATTTTTTGTTTGCAGGTATTTCTTGTATACAATTTGATGATACACGGATCGTCAGTGGTTCATCTGATAAGACAATCAGGGTTTGTTCAATTTTCATTCATTTTCCCCTTTACAAATGAATCAAATTTTGGCATTAAATAACCCATAAAGAGTTGATATAACATTAAACAAATCAAATCATCATTGGCAAGATTCACTGGTTAGTTTTCTATTATGCCATTAGTATGAATAGTTTAAAATAGGGAGTTACTTTTCTATCACCCTGTATATTACTTGCCTCTTTTAATTTACACAAATATGCACTCTCTCACTCACACTCTCTCTCTCTCTCTGTCTCTCTCGCTCACACTCTGTCTCACACATGTAACCATAAAACATGAAAATAGTATTGCTCCAACTTGTTTTGGTGACCACCAAAAACATTTTCTGACTTTGTTATTTTTATTTATGTTTATTTCTTTCAGGTTTGGAATATACGTACAAATGCTCCCTGGTCAGTCCAGACTCTGGTCGGTCACAGTGGAACGGTAAGATGTCTTCATTTAGAAGGAAACAGATTGGTGAGTGGATCTTCGGACAAAACAATAAAGGTGAGTGAATTTTTTTTATTTAGGTAAGTTGATCTCTTAGAACTCTTCTAATGTGTTCTATTTTCACTTTGATAGAAAATGATATGACAGATATGAAGCTGTGACTATTAAGGAATATGTCGATGAATATGTTCACAACTGTATGGTTATATAACATATGTGCTGGAGTACCGTCTCACTGTATGTATGTTATGTATGTATGGTAACAATGCTCTGGCACAGTATTACAGTCGTCGAAACTGCCCGTTCCAACCTCCCGTTTTACAGGAAGGCTGAAAAAGAGCTGGTTTCGTTCCTTTTACCAACTCAGATGAAATAAGATTAAATAACCAAAAGCTGTCAACGGATCAACAAAACAATTGAACACAACGCCTTTTTTTATGCTTATGTACAACTTATATACATTTATTTTACAAAGGAGCGAGGTGATTTCTTGTCCAGCTGATTGGCGATCTACAGCTAGTTTTTGGCTAAGTTATCAATTCTGTACCGAGTGGCAAGGCATCAGAGTGTATCGGTAAAGTTGTATCAAGGGCCCCATGCCATGGCGAGATCTCCGGTCCCGGAGTGTCCGACTCCGCCTCTCTCTTTTTCGGTCTGTCCCCGGTCTCTTCCTCTCTGTCTGCTTCTGACGGTCTGTTATCCAGACCTCCCACCCCTAACATATGCCTCTGATTGGCCAGCCACTCGATAACATTGCCTACGTGTCTAAATGGCCTTGTGCCAGCCTAGCTTGTATCTTTCAATTTGGAGTCAAGGCCAAACATTGTTTTATTTATCTAAGTTTTTGAAATTGTTGACAAACTTTTCAAAAACTGGAATCTTATTTATTAAATTATCATTTTATTTTGTGAACATTTTAAATTCCGATTATATATATTAAATTCCATAATTTAAAGAATTTATGCCTACGTGATGATTTTTCGTTTAGATAAATATATACCTCCAATATAAACATTATTATTATTATTATTATTATAATTATTATATTACTTTTAATTTTAACAAATCACCATAATTAATAATTAGGGTAGTTTTAATTAATTATTAATTAATAGATTGCCAATCAACCCATAACACAATAGTGTTACAGTTATCTTATAAAGAGTAAAATGCTGTGGTTAACAAGATGTGTAAAAGTCATTTCTTTGTTAGAGAGAAAGAAAACCAGTAAACCACAAAAATAAAATAAGGTTCAATACAATATTTTCATGTTTGTTTATGGAGCAAAGGGCAGATAAGTGAGTTTAACATCATACCCAGAACAAAGTACCTCCTGTGGTTGGCAACCTTCCATCTATTTTAGACGATGGCATAGTTTTTTTTTTTCTCTCTCTCTCTCTCACTTAGCTACGTGAGTGGCTGAACAGAATGGCAGTCTCTGGTGCAGTGGCTGCAAACAAAAGGTGATGCTTTCTGTAGGTGTTGGGGGTGCTGCTGTTTCTCCTTTCTTTTAGCTCTCTTTTCTGTGGCAGGTTTTTTCCTCTCTTTTTCACTTCTTTTTGTTCCTTGTTTGACGAGGAGGTGCCAGGTTGCACGGTCTTCTGCACAAGCCTCGCACGTGTCTATGTCGATGCGGCATGTCTTCAGGTCTCTCTTGCAGACATCTTTGAAGCATAGGCGTGATCTCCCTGCCGGTCGGGTGCCCTCCACTAGTTCACCATACAGTAGGTCTTTGGGATGCAACCTTTGTTCATCCTCCTGACATGGCCAAGCCAGCGCAGGCGTCTCTTGCAGGTGATGGTGGGCATGCTGTTTATGTTTGCTCGTTCCAGCACTTCTGTGTTAGGCACTTTGTCCTGCCAGCGGATGCGTAGAATGCGGCGTAGGCATCTGAGGTGAAAAGTACCTCCTGTAATGCTCTGAAAATTAGGCTAATGTTTTTCATAGTTTGTCCCTTTCATTTTTTTCCCTTCTGAACCACAAATAAGAAATGTGTCAAATACTTATGAAAATTAACTGAAAATTATAACAAATATTTGGCAAACGTATAAATATTGGAAAAATTAGTTTTATTGTAAAATAATGAAAACCAAAATAATTCAAAGACGGCGGCGGTTTATTTTCACACATTACACAATATAAACAACTAGAAGCAGCTACCCGGTGTCGCTTGATTAGAGGTGCGGGGTTAAAAAAAGTAGTCTTGCAGATCCATTGTTGAATCACAGAATGCCCCATTAAAACCCATACATAAAAAGACCTTGCATTGATCTAGCCACTCTAAAAAGAAAAATTAATGTCTCTTATTTAAAATATTAAATGCAAAAAAAATTCCATGCTCTTATCATTTAAATTTTATTTTTTAATTATCTTTACGAATATAAATCAAATCTTCATTATTTTTACTCAAAAAACAAGGTCTGGTGATAGTGAATGTGTACCTATATTTCCTTTGTCCTTAATTGGTTAATTTTTGTAGTTTCCTCAGGACATACATACACACAACTGCTCTTTATATATGTATAGATAGATGTCACACAAAACAAAAAATGTAATTTTGGTTGTTGTATTAATGTGTGGAGAATGATCATTAGTTAGGACTGAGCCTATTGTAGTAGTGACCACCTCAGTTGATATTTTTTTTTTCTTTTCATTTCATATTTGTGATAGTGTGTTATAAGTTTTCTTATACGTATTAAGAATTTCTATTTTGATAAATAATTTGAGTTGGTGAGCAGACATTTTGGTGAAATCAATGTCTGTAAATTTTTTTGTTAGTATATTCCAATTGTTGATGCAGGATCCTGTGATAAATTTAAGGCCATACGTTTTAGTGGTTTGAAGAGTTCACGAGCAGTTGATCCCCTAGTAGAGACAGAGTATAATTCTTTTTTAGGAATGAAATAGTTTTTGAACATTTACAACATTCATGCTACCCTCTGCTAAAATGTTAAGACAAATTTTATTACAAACTCATTACAAAGAAGACAATGGTTTATTTTTACACATTATAAACAATGTCTCATAAAACAAAACAAAAAACCTAATGTTAGTTGTTGTCGTAATGTGTGGAAGATGATCACTAATTAGGACTGAACCTATTCTAGTAGTGACCACCTCAGTTTTCTTCTAGCTAGCAGACAATTCATTACATAGACATAGTCTTTGATTTTTAAGGACTTTATGATCTTTGTACAAAGGTTTTGCATGGGAATGGAAATCTGAAATGAAAAGAATACGCATGGCATTGTTTTTTTTTTTTTTTTAATTTTTTTTTTTTTACTTCAATACTGTGGAATTTTGCGGACCCCTGTTGACTCCAAGTTTGACATGCATATGTAAGGTGAGATGAGAAAATTATGTCTCCTCTAATGAGTTTTGGTAATAATGCAATACAACAGATGATTGGAGAAAAATCTTATTAAAGTCTTAGATTTGCTTTGCTTCCTTTTTTTTTTCTTTTTTTTAAAATTATTTTATTTTTTTAAATTTATTTATTTTTTTAAAATTTATTTATTTTTTTAAAATTTATTTTTTTTTTTATTTATTTTTAAAATTTATTTATTTTTTAAAATTTATTTATTTTTTTTTAAATTTATTTATTTTTTTTAAATTTATTTTTTTTTTTATTTATTTTTTTTAAAATTGGATTTTATTTTGGCTCCCTCTTTCTCAATTCATAGGTTTGGGATTTATCAACTCAAGATAGGTGGTCAAGTATAGCTTGTAAAGTGACTATGGTCGGTCACTTGGATACAGTCCGGTGTCTACAGGTAAGATTTTTTTTATCTTATCTATTTTCTAATTCTTTTTCTTATTTCCACTTGTAGTTGTATTAGTCTCTCATCTTTTCTCTAATTCTTACTTACATCTATTTTCTATTTTTTTTCTTTTAAGAGATCTAGTTGATTTTTTATTAATAATAATAATGAATTTATTGTGTACAGTGCTCAGGTGCACCACAACTCATCAAAGTCTCATGTCAGGAACATGAACAGTTTACAGTAGTAATATGCATGTATGTGTGTGCATATGTATGTGGAGAGTGGCATCAGGTATAGTGTCGGCGGACCACAGGAAGCATGGAGGCTTTGAAAGACTCAGTGCTTCGGCAGCCTAGAGCAGACGCGGGCAGTTTATTCCATGCCTCTGCAATTCTAAGCGTGAAAAAATGTTTCCGAAAGTCACGTGAACAGTAATATACCTGGATTTTTTTTTTTCCAGTTTGAATCCATTAATCCTTTTATTTATTCTGATCCACATTTTCCTCATCATTCTAGTTTGACAGTCTGAGTGAGTTGCAACTAAAAAATTAAGATTAAGGAAAATACTAGTCAAAATTAATGGCTTGTTGTTGAATCTCTTTTTCAAAATAATAAATTTCTTTAATGATTTAAAAGAAATGGTTGGTCAGTGGATGGTTTAAATTAGGTTTAACGATAAACATTTAATCCAATGTTGAAATTGACTCTCTTTGAAAAAAAAAAAAAATGGTTTAATTTTCATAGATAAGATGTGACATTTTATGATTTATATTCCAGATGAATGTTCATATTTCTAAATAGACATTCTATTAAAATATTTGTCTAAAATTTAGTTTGTAATTTTTGTTCTAATTTCAACTAAAGGCTGATGATGAAAAGGTGATAAGTGGCTCTTATGATAAAACCCTTAAAGTTTGGGATATAAAAACTGGAGAGTGCAAAATGAAACTCAGGTAAGTTAAGAATTTATCTTTCAATTTTTTTAAAGAATTGTTAAAATTGCATATCAATATTTCTTAAAGTGGCATTAAAAGATTCCTACGTTAATTATATTAAATAAACTAGCAACAAAAAAAAAAACACCCTCCAGGCGGTGTAAAATTAAGTTTTGAAAGATATTGCAAGATATTTCACTTTGAGGAAGCTGTATGTTTTGGTCGGCCATTTTCATTTCACCGTAAATCTACCCTGAAAATATGAATTTGTTCGAATCAATACAACTGCATGTTTTAACACAAAAATATCATAAAATGTGTTCTTAATAACAATTAAGTTCATTTCAAATAATGTGCAAGCACAATTAACACATTTTATGATATTATAGACTATATTTTTTAGGGGGTGGGAGTTAAAAATTCAATATCGGAGGGTTTGTATCATAAGTAAGCAAAATCCTCATATATTTATTAAAGGAGTAAAAAAAAAAATAAAACAATTTGAAATGGAAACTTAGTTCTGTCCCCCTAAAATATAATGTTGCGTGCATGTATTAATTCTTAATCAAACAATTATTTTCAATATTTTCCACAAAATCGTTGGTGTTTGTTTGTTTGAAAACTTTTTAGCTAACTTCTTGTTACTAAAAAAAAAAAAAGACGAGAGTTAAAAAAAAAAAAAAAAAAAAAAGCGGTGACATAGTTTTTGTTACAGACAGAAATACACACAATCTCCATTATTAATAGATTTGTCAAAAAAAAAATTAATTGTCAATGTAGTGTTTGTGTATGATGTTTTACGTTCGTCTACTCAAGCATGTGATATGCCGGATTTTAATTCTTCTGAGAAAACCAACAATAATTGAGAGAAAACATATATATGAATCTGGACAGAAAGAATAATGTAAAACAAAAATATGTTTTATAATTTATAATTTAATTTATTCATTCATAAATAATCTTTTCCTTGTTTTGTTCAATCAAAAATAATAATAGAAGAAGCGGGAGAATGAAGAATGTCCAATATATGTGGATAGCGAGAAAGAGATTTTTCTTGGAAAAATACAGTTCAGCTTTTACTTATCTGTTTCAGTCTCTTGTTTTTTGTTTGTTTGTTTTCAATTTTTCATAATCTTTTTCTGTTTCTTTTTCTCATTTCGGAATATTCTGTTCTATTCCTCTTCATTAATTTCGCAGATGCAGGATTCGCGCAGACGGTCCTCATCTGGCAATTTTTCTTTTCCAACTGTTGAAACGCTGGACCGTTAAAAATGGGACGCTAAATATTTTTTTTAAACATTCAAAATTCTAATAACTCCTTTTTTGTGAATTATCTCCCTTTCATCGCCAAATGTAAATAAAGGGTTAATTCCTTTATTTATGTGTATTTTTTATTTATTTATTATTCTTAATTCGGCAAATAACGTGACAGATGACTTAGATATTTTACTTGTTTCTTGTTATTACTTTTATATTTTATATTTCTAATATTATACTATACTAGAAGTGGCTTTCCAGCATTGCCTGTGTAGAGGGGGATAAAAAATATAGTCTATAATATCATAAAATGTGTTCTTAATTGTGCTTGCACATTATTTGAAATGAACTTAATTGTTATTAAGAACACATTTTATATTTTTGTATTAAAACATGCAGTTGTATTGATTCGAACAAATTCATATTTTCAGTGTAGATTTACGGTGAAATGAAAATGGCCGATCAAAACATACAGCTTCCTCAAAGTGAAACAAGCAAGGGGAGATTACTCTCATTTATGTAACTAATGTTCAGATTACTGAAATTTTAACTGTAATACAAAAAAATTGATCTATAGCCTTTCTACTCTTTGTTCTGAGGTTTAAAATCATAGTGTTATGTCTAGTATATCAAGTAATAATGTTTTATTTCTCTGAATTTTTGAGATGAGGCTTGATAATTAGTATTATTTGTACTATTGTCCTCATCTTCATTGTTATCTGTACAATGTTTCGGCTGATGTGCTCTCCGGTCTTCAGGTATTTCTTGCCGGACTCTGGAACCTTCTTATCTTAATCAGGAGCCATTACAGAACTTTGAACCTAATCCTTTATTCAGTCCACGGGGGTATCCTGTTCTCATTCCGCTAACCATAGCTATGTTAATTATTATTCTGTTACTGCTGCCCCTGACCAGGATTGAACCTGCAGTCTAGAGATAACTGTCACTTAGAACTGTCTTAACCTAACTCCTTTATCTACTAGTCTATGAGTCTGACAAGAAATAACTGAAGAAGGCCGGAGGGCACATCGTCCAAAACGTACAGATAACCATGAAGATGAGGACAATAGTCCGAATAATCCAAATAATACTAATAATAATGTTTGTTTATTTCAGAGGCCATTTGGCTGCAGTCTTGTGTGTTCGTTTTAGTGACACAAAGATTGTCTCAGGCTCCTGTGATAAAACCATTAAAGTAAGTAGTTCTTCTGTTTTCTTTTAGATATTTTATTTTAGTAATATCTCACCTTTTTCAGTTTCCTTTGTTCAATTTTAATTCTTTTGTAATAATATAATGAAATTTATTGCTCAGGTGCACCACAACTTATCAAAGTCTCATGTATAGCACATAGAATAATGTACTGTCAGGAACACGAATAGCATACAGTAATAATGTGTGTGTGTGTGTGTGTGTTAATAATGAAATTTATTGTGTACAATGAACAGGTGCACCACAACTCCTCAAAGTCTCATGTATAGTGGTGTCACATGAATAGCATACAGTATTTTATCATGTATAGTACATAGAATAATGTATTAGTGTCAAGAACATGTGTGCGTGGGGGGGTATCGGGTATAGAGTTGGCGGAGTACAGGAAGCATGGAGGCTTTGAAAGCTGCAGTGTTTTGGCAGCCTACAACGGATGCAGGCAATTTATTCCATGCCTCGGCAACTCTGAGTGAAAAAATGTTTCCGAAAGTCATGTGAGCTATGCTGTTTTCTGACTTTGTAGACATGCCCACATACTTTCTCCTTTATGATTTCTATCTAGTATGGTAGATGATTGAAACATTTTTAAAAATTTTTTCTGTAAAAACTCCTTGATAAACTTATGCAATTATTCACCCTGTTGGCTGGAGTGTTAGAATACACCAACTGCACCTCTGCAGAGGGATAAGACTCCCCCAATGGAGCCACCTGTTGGCCGTGGGTGGCGACCCATGATGCTTAAGGATTGAACCTAGGTGGCTGAGCAGTCCATGACATGCAACACTCCACTTAGGCCCTTACTTAGGCTAAACGGGCGGTCAGGGAGGCTCTCTCTGATCGGTTATTTCCTATAACTCCAACCTAAGAAAGGGGGAACCATTCTGAATTAATTTTATAAATTATTTATTTATTGATCTACTAGGAAAAAAGAAGACGGGTTTAGGGTTAGTTTAATGGGAAAATAAATTGAGTATCCACTTAAGAATGAATTTATTTCAAAACTTTGTCGGCATTAAATAACCCATTGAGGTTGATATGCCACAAACCAAACTAAACCAAACCCTGAAGGTATTTAACAAAATTAAATAGAAAATATGTTGTTGGCATCCATCCGTCTACTAAAGACGATGGTGTAACAATGGTTTAAAGTTCAACATGCTTTAAATACAAATAACTCTGACAAAGGTTAATAGACAAACATTTAATAACACAGCACAAGGATAACAGTAGAATACAACGTTCATAATAAGGTAAACAGAGTTACACAAATAAAGATAAGACACATTCATGAATGATACAAATATACAATAAAAGGCACAGACATGAGACTAGCGATAGTCCATGCTGTAAAGAACTTACAGTAATGTAAGGGGGGGCGGAGCCCCACGAGAGGGTTTAGATAGAATCTACCACATGTGGCTCGTAGTTGCTGAAAACTATAAAGAGAGGGCGAAGGTTTTGAAACCGGCGCTTTTATACTGGTGCCCTAGCGGGCATCATCAAACTAAAAGGGGCAGACAACTCCACCAGGCGAATACAAACAAACGCTACAATGGCATAGTGTCCACTTTTTTTATTCATTTATATATATTTTTTTTTTTTTTATCTACAACTGCACGAGAGGCTGAACAGACCAGTAGAAAATATGAATAATCTAATATCTGTTAGTAGTGAACTTGTTAAATGTTTGGCTGTTTTGCAGGTATGGAACTTTGATGGTATCTGTATGATGACACTAACGGGCCACCAAAATGCAGTCACCTGTTTACAATTTGATTCAACACGCATCGTAAGTGGCTCATTAGACTGTAATCTTAAATTCTGGGACATCCACACAGGAGAATGTATCAACACTATTGATTGGAAAGCTGCTGAAGGACACACAGGAGTTGTCAGGTAATCACTGTTTTCTCTTTATTTGTACTAGTAAAAGTATGCATCCACTGGGCACTAGTATTTAAGTTTTAATATAATAAAATATTATATTGAACTTATTTTAATGTTATTCTAATTGATTTCTATATAGAATTATATATAGGATTGCTTTTAATACATTTGAGAATAACATGATAGTATTAGAAATCAGTAACAGCAAATAATTATTTATTAACCCTGGTTTTGTTAAAATCATTATGCAAATTATTCCAAGCAAATACTATGTAAATCTTTATTTCTTAGAAATATATGACACATATTTCAGGATTTTAAATGCATTAATAATGTGGGCAGTTTTGCAGCATATTTAACTTGGCTAGACTTTAATAGACATCGTTAATAAATAAGATTCTAATTATGATCAAATAATGATAATTTCATAATGGTTGAGAATATAACTTAGATAACTAAGGAAATCGTGATGTAGTTTTGGTTACAGACGGACAGTTACATAATCTCCATTATGTTGGCAACCTTCCGTCTATTTTAGACAATGGTGTAGTTTTTTTTTTTTTTTTTTTTTTTTTTTTTACTCTCTCACATCTACGTAGCTGTAAGTGAGAGAGAGAAAAAAAAATTATTTATTAACCCCGGTTTTGTTAAAATCATTATTTGCTGTTACTGATTTCTAATACTATCATGTTATTCTCAATAATAAGATATCCATGTATATCTGATATTTACATTAGATATAATTCTCATACCTGTTGCAAATACTTGTCCTTAACTCTTAACGTCCTATACCGCCTCATTCTACCCGGCCAGATGTCTCATTCGTTTTCCTAATCCACCCCAAATGATAGCCTTTGTTTAAATGTAATATTAAACATATTTAGAAGTCTTTGATTTAAGGGAAATAACAGGTAACTTTAGATGCAAAGGCCATTTTTAGCCATTTTTTTATATATCCTTACAGGAATACTCTGGAATTAGAAAATTCCCAACAGGATGTTAAGAGTTAAACTATTTTCTCATTTTATTTATTATAATACAAGTATCAACATTTTGTTGTTAGTTTATTGATATTTTTTGTGCGTGAAGGTTAATAATTTTATTTTCAGCCAGTCGAGGAATAAAGTGTTCCTGTTTCAACAATGTGGGTTGCATTCTCTTATGCCTTACCTACATTCCTAAATTTCTGGACACTTAAAAAGTGAGAAAAAACAAATGCACATAGATCCAACCCTTCCACTTTAGCTCTTGGGTGTTTTCAATCAAACCAAATCCACCTCGCATTTTTACTACTTAACTCAGTTGATTAGTGATGTGCTGTCTTCATTTAGTCGCATCATGTCACATAGTTTTGATTACATCATATACTTTATACTTATATCATCTTAACAAATATATTATATTTACCCAACCCCTTTGCACGAGTAGGATGTGACACAAGGTCAATTTATTTAGCAGAGTTGAACAGGTTTGAATTCAGGTTTCCTTCTACTAGACTGGTTGCCTAACCAAGGTAAAAGAACCCAGTCTGCCCAACTATTTACCCATAGCTGGAGGGAATAGTAGTTGGATTCATACCTTTCTCAAGGGTATCAGCATTATGGGAAATGTAAACAGCCTCGTCCAGGATTTGAACTGGGGTTGACGAGTCCATTTTCTACGACTTATACCATGTGCCTTAACAAATATATTATAATATCAGAAAGAAGGCAAATACCTACTTAAAAGTTGACTGAAAATAACGTTAGGGCGATAATAACATAGAATGCTTAACATATCTTATTACTTGTAATCGGTTATGGTTAATAGAATAAGAACAGTCTACCCCCGTGGATTGAATAAAGGGTTCAATTCAAAGTTCCGTCAAAGCTCCTGATTATGACATGAAAGTTTGATAAGAAACACCTGAAGAAGGCCAGAGGGTACATTGTCTGAAACATTGTGTATATAAGAATAATGAAGACAAGTCTGAAAAATCCTAATAATACAAAATAGCTTTTCATTTTCTATTGTAAAGTTTTCATATAAACCTTAAAGTAAATTATTTTGAATATATATATTTTTTTTTTAAATGTAAATATTCATTTTTTGGGGAAGCACTTAATATTGTAAAACATAAAAATATTATCGTTTCTTGATGCAAAACAAAATCTTATTTGTCTGAATTTTTTTAGATAATGAATGTGTTTTTTTTTTTAATTTTTTATTTTTTAATTTTTTTTTTTTTTTAATTTAAAAATTTTTTTTTTTTTTTACTGTTGTCCTCATCTTTATTATAGTATGTAAAAACAATGTTTCGGCTGCTGTATCCTCTGGGATTACTCAGGTGTTCCCTCTGTATGTGCTTTTGTTTTTTTTAGTTTTTTTTTTCCTGAGAGACATCTTTAAGAATACAAACCCTGAAAACATTTTAAATTTTATTTAAAAAAAGCAACCTTTTCAACAAAATATAACAGAACATAACCAATTATCTCCATAGAACCACTACTTTAAAGACTGAAATCCAAAATAACCTTTTTGGCATTAAATGACCCACAGAGGTTGATATGCCGTTAAACAAAACTCAAACTTTATTTTTATTTTTTATATGATCATGATGCTTCTTGTGATACATATCGGAATGAATGATCAATATTTTTATTTGAATGAGATCTGGTTTGATCAACAGTCAAACTATTCAAAATGATTTCCCAAGTTGAGTCATTGCTATTTTTTGGATACACAGGAAACACCTGAAGAAGATTGGAGGATACAGAGGCCAAAATGTGTTGTTTTTTTTACATACCACAATAAAGATGAGGACAATAGTCCAAAAAATCAAAATTTCACACAAAAATAATCTTACTATTATATATCTTGTACTAGAATTGAGAGGGATGAGGGCCATATTGATAAAAATCTTATTCACATTCTGAGAAGATGTTACTGTTTTGTATGCCAAAGAGGAGTCTGTTGAATTATCTCCAAATGTATTTGATTGTAGGTTTAATAAAATATTATTTACATTTATAAAATTATTACTTATTAATTATTATTCTTAATTATTTATATTTATTTATTTATATTAATTCTTAATTATTTATTTATTTATTTATGGTATTAATTCTTAATTATTATTACTTACATAATTTAGATATTATTTACATATATATTTCATTGCAGGTCTAGAAAAAACTAGACAAAGCATGACTCATTGGGTCACCCATTCAGCTCTGGATAGATAATTGAGATTAGGGAAAAGGGAGTTAACAAAGTGAATAAAATAAATAAAAAATACAGCCGGACGAAACCTTAAAATCATTTTGTTAGCTTTTTAAAAAAGGAAATGTTTGACCTCATTTAAGCTACAGATTACTGGTTGTGAAATTTAACATAGAAATACATTTCAGATTCTCCCAGCTCTCTTTCTACTCTCTAGAGAAACTAACATTATATAACTAGGAGGTAGTCAAGAGATACATAGAGAGGAAGAAAGAGATAGGCACAGAGTAAAGTAAGAGATTGGTCAGTTTTTTACTTAATTGGAAATTATGACTAATTAGAACAGAATTTTTTTCCTAAAAATAAGGAATAATTTAGTATAATTTTTGTGTCATTAAACTAAACAGTAAAAAAGCCTTTAGGAAGCAAAAGTTAGAACAGAATTTTTTTCAAACATAATTCAATCCTTAAAGTAAGGAATAATTTAGTATAATTCTTGTGTCATTAAACTAAACAGTAAAAAAGCCTTTAAAAGTTGAGCTTTAGTATGATAGATTGACTTCTATAAAACAGTGTCACACAACATGGTCTTAGGTAATGAGAAATTCTATAGTTAACACATCATGATTAGTTGTTTGTGCACACACATGTATACACACAATGCTTTTTGTAATGTATTAGGAACCTGGTTTCACTTTAGTGTAATGAGAAATGGTTATGGTTAAATGGGTTTTTTTTTGTATTTGTTCTATTATTATTAATTTTTTGGTTTTTAATTTTATCAATATGAAGCTGTATAAAATACAATGTTGAGTTTGTAATTATGTACATTTTAACCTCACCTAAAAGATTTCATTGGTTTTAACATTGTTACATATTGGTACACATATGTACCAGTATGTATATTACTGATATACATATTGATACATCTATGTACCATTGCAAATATTTCACTTCTTTTTAACAATATATAATTTTATAATAACAGTAGTAGTAGTATCTTCATATACTACTAATTTTATAATAACATAGTAGTATCTTCATATACTACTAATTTTATAATAACATAGTAGTATCTTCATATACTACTAATTTTATAATAACATAGTAGTATCTTCATATACTACTAATTTTATAAATAACATAGTAGTATCTTCATATACTACTTAAAGAAGGAGGAAACAAAAAAATTATTACTTGAACTTTTATTAAAAAATTGTGTGTGTGTGAGTGATATATATATATATATATATATATATGTTTAGGATTTAGTATGAAGCATTAGGTGGGAAATATATTAAAAAAAACTCAGTTTTTTAATGTTAAGTTTCGGTGATGTTTAAACCCCTTCTTCAGAACGGATAGACTGGCTGATTTGGTCTTTATGGCGTCTATACATACTCATTATTATGCTGATGGTATCATCTCTTTGTGATGTCGTTGGGTGGTGTGGGGGTTGTTACTCTTAGTGGCCTCCTTTCTTTGTTGCCGCTACTTGTTTGTTTTGTGTGGGTGCTTATCTGTGTTTTATGTCATAATGAATCCCAAACAATATATATTATAGACAGATGTGTATATATATATATATATATATATACCAACGTTATTTGCGGTCCAGAATGTGACATTAAGAAAAGATCTTCAATAAACACCATGGGATCTAACTCAACAACCTGATGATTGCTCCCTAGCATGAAACCTGGGTAGCTGTTTATAATAAACATTGATCTATAAAAACTCAGGCAAATTAAATGAATATTAGCTCTCACAATTTCTGATTGAGCACTGTATTTTCTTTGTTTCATCACAAAAAAAATTTGTTTTTATATATATATATATATATATATATATATATATATATATATATATATATATATATATAATGTATTTTATTTAATATAATGTAAAATATGAAACTGTTGATTGATGGTGTAATAATTTTTATCTTATTTCCAGAT
Source organism: Doryteuthis pealeii (assembly GCA_023376005.1). Lineage (NCBI taxonomy): Eukaryota > Metazoa > Mollusca > Cephalopoda > Myopsida > Loliginidae > Doryteuthis > Doryteuthis pealeii. The sequence goes on along the minus strand of CM042164.1, from coordinate 45,561,119 downwards.
GTCTACAAGCTGATTCTTGGAGAGTTGTGAGTGCTGCTGATGACAAGACAATCAAAGTATGAAATTTATTTTACTTTATTATTTCTAAATAGATTTTAATCTTTATTTACTCCCCTCCTTTTTTGAGTTCCTCTTTTCTTTCCCTTTGAAATCTCTTTTTTGTCTTTTATTCTTAGTATCCACTCTATTCTTTCCCTTTTCTTAATGTTCACTTTTCTCTTTTTGTTATATACCTACTTATTGAATCTGATATATAGATAAAATGATATGAAGAACACAGATGTGTTTAATTGAATTTATTTTTACAAATTTTGCATTGCTAATATTGCCAGTAATTCGATTTCACCAAAAAATCTTCATCAGAGCATAATGATAATTGTGATCGTTTTTAAGAAGTGAATGTTTTAAACCGGATTCTTCAAGAGAGAAACAGAATATTTTGAATTTGAACTGGAAATATTGTTTTTTCTAAAAAGCATGTGTGACGGCCACCCAAGGCAAGGAATGAGTATTGACAGTCCACTGATGAAGATGCTTTTATTTAGGTAAATACGGGAGTTGTCACCTATCCTCCGGTTTCGCAACTGGTCTTCAACGTGAAACTACAATAGAATACAAAGGGCTATGTAGTTTCTCTAATATACAACTAATAAAATCGAAAAAGAGGAGGAAAAGTTCCAAGCATGTATTTACCTTCTTGTTGCCTCCAATCCTGTTGCTAAAAGAATTCAAAACCAGCGCCACACAAACATGTGACTTTTACCGGTGTCAAACGGTGCCTGTACCCACGCAATAAGATGGCCGAACAAAACAAGGGAGATAATTATCTTGCATTTACAGCATGTCACATTAGTTTGGTGCATCTCGTTCATTCGGTGTAACAGTTTTTATAAGAAAAAGAAATACTTCAAATTAAAAAATAGAAAAATTCTCTTTTTAAAAAAAAAGGGTGTGTATCATGCTCGTGGCCGATTATAACGTATTTTATCAAGAAAAGAAATGTTTATATTAAATTATTTTTAGTAATTAATTTTTATGGAAAATATGAATGGTGCAAGGGAAGTAAATTTTAGCCACTTATTGAAATAATGTGAAATTTAAATTTGTTTGGAAGTGTTTGTCTAAAATGGTTATGTGAAAGGGATTTTATGATTTTTAAGCACTAGTGTCGCTAAATATGGGGATATATTAAAAAAGTCTTGTCTTTAGGGGAATGGTTTGATGTGTGAGAATAACACAAGATTCCATAATCCTACGTAGTGTTCTATTGTGTATGTGAGTTAATATTTTTGCTCCTTTTAAATCAAAGGTATGGTTTGTGTCTATAATATGTTTAGCTAGGGCGTTGTTTAGAAAACCCTGTTAATATGATACCTATGTTCTGAGATCTGTTTAGTTAAAGATCTAGAAGTCTCTCCTACATATTTTTTTTTTGTTACAATTTACACAATCTATTGTGTAAACCCCCGCTTTGTAGAGTGTGTAACTGTCATAATACCTATATTCTTTAGGTTTCTGTTTATTTTATCAGTGATAGGATTATTGGGAAGTATGATGTATCTCTCTTTTTTCATTAATTTCTTCCTTTCTGCCTCTGGTTGATATGTCTTCTTCTCTGCTGGGTTCCAGTTGTCTGTGCTCATCTTCTTTGTTTTTAAATTATGATGCAAGACTTTGTTTTTCAAAGACGTGTTGCAATGTTTTGTGTTTATAAGGTGTGCTCCAATTCCCCACCTGAATTTATAGACTAGCTGAAGTCACGTGGTTTATTCCTCCAGCCAATGAACAGCCATTATGCATGGATGATTCACTACTTAAACACTGATACTTGCCACAGTTCACTTGCAATCATTGAGGAGGAAGTTACGATACTAAGAAGAACCAAAGAATACTTTATCGAGGATTTCCACTGGACAAGCGCTCTTTAATAAAACTGAAGCCCAAAAGGATTCAACCGTGCAGTGAAAAGATAGCTTATTAGGGAACAGATGACCATCACGTCTGGCCCCTTCAACTAACTGCCAAATTCTAACTACTCTAACTCTGTTCCCTTCACACGCTTTTCCTTTAGCCAATGAGAAGTCAGTGGCTAGGTCAGTGAAAGGAGAACTGTTTGTCAATCACTTCTATCATGGTAACTTTCCATTTACAATACTGTTATTCAAATTTTTCTACACTAGTCATAATTCGTATAATTTTTACCTCCTATTCTCTATCTACCTCAGATATTTATTTTTGTCTGGTCTTGCCAAACCTTTAAGTTTTAAATTGGCTCCTCTCCCATTACCAATTATCTTGAGCAGGTTTGTCACTGACCCCCCCCCCCAAAAAAAAAATCATCTTTGATATCATTTTATCTACGCATTGAAATCTATCAGAAAAGCCAATAAAATTGACACCTAAAATTTTCACGAAATTGGTGCTTTTGAGGCACTATAAGGTTGGGGTTTTTTTTGTTTGTTTTTTAAAGGCTTATATCTCCGCCAATTCTTTGAATTGAGCGCTTTCTTTGGCATCAATGAATTCTACACATCGAAATCTATCAGAAAAGCCAATAAAATCGACACCTTAAATTTTCATGAAAATTGGTGCTTTTTAAGGCATAATTAGGGGACCTTTGAACCCTCATAACTCCCCCTAAATTGAACAACATCTCCTATATATCATTTTAATCTATGCATCGAAAATCAATCAGAAAAGCCAATAAAATCGACACCTAAAATTTTCACGAAATTGGTGATTTTGAGGCACTATAAGCGGGGTTTTAAGGGCTTATATCTCTGCCAAGTCTTTGAATTGAGCGCTTTCTTTGGCATCAATGAATTCTACACATCAAAATCATTTTGAGTTCCTGATGACATTGATCTGACAATACCTCATTTACCCTACCCTGCCATGATGAAGAGTCGTTGGACTTTAGAAATAATGTGCTAGATGGCTGTTGAGCAAAGAGCTTCCTCCACCCTTTTACAGGTCTTGTTTTTCGTTTTGCATAGCATTTAGCCACCTCACCAGACAAAATCTGTGGGGTTACTGGTTTAGTTGCCGATAATACAAACTATGAAACTGATAGTATTGGGTTTACATAGTATCCAGTAGCATATTGAGTGACCTGACACATTAAATATTAACTCTGTATTCATATTAAAAATTCTCTCTAGATTCTAATTTCATTTAAATCTAGATAGGAAGATGACATTAGAGAATTTCTAACATTTCCTTCTCACTTTCATTTACTCCAACCTCTGGGCACGCAAATCCATTATTTAGAGGTTCAATCTCTTGTGTTTTTATTTTTCTTATTTTTTAGAATTAAAAAAAAATTGTAAATTTAAAAAACAATTTTTATATCTTTTTTATCTTTTTTTTAATTTTTAAAAAAATTTTAATTATATTTACATTTTTAAGATTTAAATTTTTTTTAATTTTTAGTTTTGTAAATTTTTTTTTTTTTTTTTTTTTTTTTTTTATCTAGGCACAAATTTTGTAATTCGTTATGACAAAAAATTTTTTTTTTTTTTTTTTTTTTTTTTTTTCAATCTGAAATTTTTATTTTTAAGGTTTGGAACTTGGAAACTGGAAAACGTCTGATAACCCTACGGAACCATTCGGATGGTGTGACCTGTTTACAATTTAATGATTTTATTATTGTGTCTGGCTCCTATGACAAAACTGTGAAACTTTGGGACTTCAGTTGCTGTTGATAATTCAAAAGTTGAATACATGTTAGCAGAGTATTGGAGAGATTAATTGCTGATCATTCCTTCTTTTTTTCTTTTTCTTCCCTCATCCCTAATTGTTGTCACATTCAACCCTTAATCTGCTTAGATCTGCTTAACGAGCTGCTGCTGATGCTCCTGCTGCTATTGCAACAGACAAGATAATAGAATCTCAATGATCAATGATATTCAGATTTTATCTGACCAGAATTCTCTTCTAATATTTTGACTGTTATTCTCTTCAGTTTCTGGGGATATTCAATCATTATTCTTACCATGAGGGGGTCAAAGTTTAGGCACCGGACATAAATGCCGAAAAGGAGGAGGGTCCCTTAATGAAAAATTTTGATATTGGGAAAAGTACCTGGTACTTGTTACTTCAGCATATCATTATCTGTAGATATGATATAAATAATTAATTTATATGTCTAGATGATGGTAGTTTTGTTTGCATCCTTCCATTGCAAAAGACGATGGAGTAGTGTCCCAAAAGGAGGGTTCCCTTAACTCTTAACATCCTAGTGAAAATTTTCTTAGTCCAGAGCCACATTCCTCTAAGTGTTTATCAAAAATAGTTTAAAATTTCTTTTTCATTTAAAGTTACCTGTTATTTCCCTAAAAATAAAGTCTTCTAAATATGTTTAATATTACATTTAAACAAAGGCTATTGTTTGGGGCGTATTAGGAAAACAAATGTGACTTCCAGCCGGGCGGAATGAGGCGGTATAGGATGTTAAGAGTTAATGAAAAATTGCGATATTGGGAAAAATACCTGGTACCTATTATTTAAGCATATCATTATCTGTAGATATTCATTTATGTCTAGATGATGATGATTGTTGTTGGCATCCTACCGTCTGTGAAAGACGATGGAGTAGTGTCCAAAAAATTTTTTTAAACAATGTAGCCTGTACGGGTTGATATGGAGGATGTGCTGTTGCCCATACAGAAGATCCTCCCTCTCCACATTGCTGCTCTAGTCCAAAGGAGAGGTAAGAACCTATGTCTAAATGATAAATTAAAATAATCTATATAATAAACTATTTCAATTTTATTTTTTTTAAATGCATGTCACGATCTCATTGTTTCTATTAACCAATCAAGTCATTTTATAATTTAATAAAGATATACAGTTCATTTAACTGTGGCATATGGAAATCTAATATTGCAATGGAGTTATCAGAATAATGATTGATTAGAATAATTTTATTTACTTTATCATTTAAAAGAACTACAATGATTAAATTACAAAAATACTAATAGTACTATGTACTTGCTTGGTTACCTCATTTCAGGAATGAAGCTGCCGCATTTAGAGGTAGCTGATACTTTTTACAATATCACAATTATTTTTTTATAGGGACCCCCACCCTTTTCAGCATAAATGTCCAGTACCTAAACTTTAACCACCCTTCCCTCTGTCCTTTCATGTATTGGCAAAAATGTTTTGTTTGAAACTTACATGTGACACATAGTGTCGGTTAACTATTTATTTATGTGTGGCACACAATTAGGGTCCATTAGCTGTTGGCACTTGGATACTGGCTCGATGGAGAGAATCTCATAAGATATTGACAGTTAAAAAGATGCTGGCCTGAGTATAACTTTTAAATCTAAAATCTGTGCACTTATTGATTTCATTTAGTAAGAAGAATTTCATAAAATCCAATGGGATAAACCCAATAAGAGGCAAGCCTGGTTTCTTGTTGAAATTCATGACTTAATGTTTCTGAAAAATTGTTCTGTTTTCTGTTTTCTGTTATGTCTTTTTTGGTTAAATCAAACTTAATGGACCTAAATTCCACCATCGTATGTCACCCCATTGAAAGAAAAAAAATACCCAAAATCAGGGAATTAATCGAATTTAATGAAATTTTCAGTGTTGATATATTTATGAATAAAATATATAAGGCACCAGTTATTTTATTTAAAAAACTTTTATATTTTTTCAGGTCAGTTAACTGTATCAAAGTTAACCTGTATCTTTGGGGTGTAACACAGATTCTCAAAGATACGTGATTTATAAGTTTTAAAATTATATCTGGTGCATTATTTTTTATTCATTAATATATCAACACTGAAAATTTAATTAAATTGGGTTAATTCCTTGATTTTTTTTTTTTCCTTCTTTCTTTCAGCGGGGTGACATATGATGGTGGAATTTAGGTCAATTACGTAGGATTTAACCACCTTTTTTTTTTTCATAATCTTGGCTAAAAATATAATTGTCCATGTTTTTTGTGTGCATAAATGACTTCTGGAGAATCTATCCAATCTACAAAATGAAGAGAAATATTTTATCACTCTCTCTTCCCCGCTTCATCTTTTAAATTGAGGAAGTAGTTTTGTAAGTCTCAGAATATTTTTCTGGCTTATACAGTGTGTGTGTGTGTGTGTGTGTGTGTGTGTGTGTGTGTGTGTCTACAAAAATGAAAACCAAATTGTTGAAAATAAAATATATAATGACATATTTTGCTTTTCACAGCTTCATCAGATACGTTTTTTTTTTTTTTTTTTTTTTTAATGACTAATTGATGTAATCATTATCGAAAGAGATGATTGCATCAATAACTACATTATTATTTTTATGCAGAATTTTTTTTAGTATTGGATGGAGCTGGTAAAAGTGAAACAGGTTATAAAAATAACTTATTTTCAACGACTTGGTTTTCATTTTTATAGTTATATTTCTCACTACATTTTTGGATATCATTATCCTGTGTGTGTATATGTGTGTGTGTGTGTGTATATATATATATATATATATATATATATTATCCAATCGCTGCTTTATCAAAATAAATTATTATTAGAGGAAAAATAAAGGGTCTACCATGGTTTCAATCAAATTGAAAGGATTTCATCAGGACCCTACCCTACATTTAACTAAGTCAATGTAATTCCTTAGTTAAATTAAAGATATTTTTCAGATAATAACGGTTGAATGCTACGTTATTTTTCTCTTAATTTTCGAAAATTGAGAAAAAACAATGTATCATTCAACACGTATTCATTCCTTAATTCTCATTTCTGTATTGTTATCAATTTAATTCTAATTATAAATAATAGTTAGTAAAAGCAGTTAAAATGTAATTCTAATTATATTTTAGGGGTTTAATATTACTAATTCATAGTTTTTATTGTTCTTTTTTGATGAAATCATTTCAATTTGATTGAAACCATGGTAGACCCTTTATTTTTCATCTAATAATAATATAATAATATATATATATATATATATATATATATATATATATATATATATATTATATATATATGAAAGAGAGAGAGAGAGAGGGACACACACCACTTTATATACATGCTTATGTAAACTCGTAGCTATCTACTTAAAATGTATATGTAGTTACTCGAGCACACACTCTTGTGTGCATAGACATGGAGTAACACTGACACACTATGATCTGTTTTGATACTCTTGCTACTGTTTGAAAATGTGTGTGTATGTATAAAAATGAATTAAATTGTTGCTTTTATGAGGAATTTATATTTAGATACTAAAATGGCATGTATATGATGCATGTGTGTATATATACTTATATATATATATATATATATATATATATTATATATATATATATATCAGCATACTTACAAATATCAATAATCGGTTTAGTTAGATGGCTTGGTGTTTGGGGTCTCAGCAGGAATATAGATTTTGTGAGTGCCACTGTTGAAGTGAATCTTGCACTTATAAAATTTAATTTTGCTTGTAATTCAAACAAATACATTAACATAAATCTGCATATTCTCCTTGGATTTTCAATTTAAAAAATCTGGAGGAAATTCAAGTATGTTTTTCAAGCCAATAAGACTCTATCTTTTTTCATTATCTCTTTATATTAGTTTTCTCACTCAATATTTTTTTGTTTTTCAGACAAAAATTGTTGAAGCATAATTTTTTTTCTTCTTTTGGTTATTTTAATTTTTGTTAATAGTTTTACTATTTTATGTGTGTGTGTGTGTGTGTGTGTGTGTAAACCTGCTAAAGGTGTAATGCAGAGATGCTGATCGGTATGTGTCCTGCGTCACTGATGCATAAAAATCTAAAAGGATGTAGAAAAATCGTATCCATGTGTCTTTTTTCTTACCCCACCATTTCCAGCTAACTGTAAATGCGTTTCAATATTTTCTTGGAAACGAATTACACTGTATTGGGTTCAAGTTAGGGGTTAGACAGCTTTAGATGTTCATAGATAAAAAAAAACTCTGCAATTTATTAAGAAAATTTACTTGGGACCCATCAAATTTCCTGGGGACTCATTCAAATCAAATCAGTGAAAACCCAGGATGCACTAAATTAAAAAGCTATCAGCATCACTGTGTAATGTATATTTGTACAAAATCATAATTAGTTGATAGTTATGAAAAGCAAAAAAAAGGATAAAATGAAATATGCAATTTGATTGGTCAAAATATAAAACATTTTCAAGATGGCCGCATCAAATAATCTTACTGTGGTTCATGTAATTGGCTTATTGAAATATGCAATAACTTATTTTTGTTTATTAATTATACTAGCAAAAAAAAATGCCCTCTGGGCAGTGTAAAAATTAATTTTTGAAAGATAATGCCTGAGGGGGAGGGGGTTAAAAATTTAATGTCAGAGGGGGTGTATCATAAGTAAAATCATCAAATTTATTAAAGGAGTAAAAAAAAAAAAAATAAAACCATTTGAAATGAAATTTAGTTCTGTCCCCTTCAAATAAAATGTTGTGTGCATCTATTAATTATTAATTGAATAATTATTTTGAATATTTTACGCACAAATTTTACACAATCGTAGGTATATATTCATTTGTAATTTTTTTTTTAGTTCACCCCTTGTTACTGAAAAAAGGGCGAGAGTAAAAAAAATAATTTAAAAAATTGATTACAAATTTTGCAAATAATTTTTTTCCATTTTAAAGTAATAATACAATTTTTTAAATTAATTTCATAGGTTGTTATTTATTCTATGTATTGACAATTTTTGGATAATGTAACGTAAGCAGTGACATAGTTTTGGTTACAAATAGATGAATCTCCATTATTAATAAATTTTCAACTGTAAAAAAAAATGTACCACTACAGGAGTATGGAGTGTATCCTATTACTTGCCGATTTAAAAAAAAAATTGATTATCTACCTATTTAAAATTTCTAAGAGCACTTTGTTATGGTGGAATGGTTTGCTAATTAGGCTATCAAATCCTTGTCCGTGGGTACCCCATACTTTTGACCTTGTACTTTGTCAATGACTGCCTAAAATTTATAAGATAGGTTGTATTGACTTAGTGTAAGCAATTTGGTTTCCTTCAGATATCTATATGTAAAATTTTCTAAGCACAAATTCCTAAGAAATCAAAGGAAAATATCAATACTTTTAAGTTTATGTGATGCTTCATTCTTATCTTCTTTATGAGACAACAAAAGGACAGTTTTGTTCATATCTTTGTCATTGCAAAAGGTAAATACTTGGTGCTAAATGATTCATATCTCTGTAAATCTGCTTAAATGGTTTAAAAAAAAATTATTCTTCCTCCGTGTCTATAAAATCCAATTGAGCAGTAAACACTTTGTGGATTTACTCTTTAAAAAGAAAACAAAAAAAAGTATTGTGTACATATGGATAAAAAAGGAAAACCTGTTATGTTCTTAACAACTAAAACAATTAGTATGAGGATGTAAAGAAAGACCTGTGAGTTAATAGACATAATTAACTGGACCTTATTGATTAATGAAGTATTTACTTGATAATTACCTAAAATTAATAGATTCCTTCATACAAAATGGCAACAACTCTTGAATCCACAATAAACCTTCCCAATCAAACCCACCTTGGGAGGCTGGAGACCAACTTTAAGAAAGTCTAGAAAGGAACAAGTCATTGTATCCCGATTACGCATTGGTCATACAAGACTAACGCACTCCTATATACACAAACAAGAAACAACCATAATGTGGAAATGTCAAACACTTATTCATGGAATGCAGGTTTTTTACTCACATTAGAAACCATTATTTTAAAGCAAACATATGAAAGATTTATTTGAAAATGTCAACACAGAAGATATTCTGTCCTTTTTGAAGGAAATAAAATTATACCATAGAATATAGACATGAACTTAATCAATACCATACAACATGATCCCCAATGGTGCTAACACATTGTTAAAACCAATTACTACAAAAGTATAAATATAAATATACAACATATATTACTTCCTAAACCATTAGGCATGACATAACCCCAGATGGGTTGATATGCTGTTAAAACCAACCAACCAACCAGGGTGTCCATAAAGTCTTTACAACTTTAGAAAAATACTAGACAAAAAAAATTGAGCTCTGGGAAAAGTAGGTTTGCAAAGCGAATTAAATTTTTTTTTAAAATGAATACGGACAGATAATTTTTAAAAACATTAAAATCATTTTTACAAAATGATTTTAATGTTTTTTGGGGTTTTTTTTAATTGTTGATTTCTAAGAAAGGGAACATTTGACCTAATTTAAGCTACGGGCTAGCTGCTTGTGAAACTTGACATAAAAATATATTCATACTCTCATAGATAAACTAACATATATAACAAGCAGGTAATCAAGATATATATAGAGAGAGGGGGGGAAAGTGACAGGCAGAATGTGAGTTAAGAGACAGGTCAGTTTTTGACTTAATTGCAAATTACAAGTAATTATAACCAATTCAAATAGATTTTTTTTCAAACATAAGTCAATCCTAGAACTAAGGAATATTTTGATATGAATTTTGTGTCATTAAAATAAATAGAAAAAGACTTTAGGAGACAAACCTTGATTTTCTCAGCTTTAATATAATAATAGATTACAAAAGCAAATGAACTGACAAATACGTGGAAATTATTACAAAATGAAGAGTAGATATTGAAGTTTATTTGTCTCAATTAATAACACCTCTACATGGTCATCATTAGTTGCAAGAAGCACATTAAGACAATACTTAATTTCTTGTCATGGTCACAGTAGCATAGCCTCATCAATGATCAGAGTGGAATTAATGATCTTTTGCTTTAGGTCAGTGATGTCCCGCTTCTTTGTTCGATATACAATATCTTTAGCATAAGCCCACAGAAAGAAGTCCAGAGGTGTGATATCTGGAGAATGAAGTAAAGAGACTTTATAGACACCCTGTACAATCATGTGAAAGATGTTTGGTAATCCAAATGAAGGTAATCTGAACATTAGTTACATAAATGAGAGTAACCTCCCCTTGTTTGTTTCACTTTGAGGAAGCCGTTTGTTTTGGTCGGCCATTTTCATTTCACCGTAAATCTACACTGAAAATACAAATTTGTTTGAATCAATACAACTGCACAAAAATATCATAAAATGTGTCCTTAATAACAATTAAGTTCATTTCAAATAATGCACAAGCACAATTAAGAACACATGATATTTTCATGTTAAAACATTCAGTTGTATTGATTCGAACAAATTCGTATTTTCAGTGTAGATTTACAGTGAAATGAAAATGGCCAACTAAAACAAACGGCTCCCTCAAATGAGAATAACCTCCCCTTGTTCGTTTCACTTTATGTAATTAATGTTCAAATTACCCAAATGAAATTGGCACTTCTAACAAATTATGAAATTCAAATGTCCACAGATAGCGATTGTGTTGTTCATTATTGATAATGGAAAACTGTTGAGTGATTTATACATTTTGTCATTTTTGCTTGTTTGCGATGTTGATTGATCAATTTCTTTTTATTTGTCCAAAATGCTCAAATGATATTACATTGCTAAAAGCCTTTTGGTACGATTATAGTATGTGGCCTACGAAATCATGTCTCTCTTATAGTATGTGGCCTACCATAAAAAGCATATTATAAGGTTATAATAATAACTGCTAACCCTATTTCAGAATATTTTAGAATTCTGATTCATGTAAATTAAGGATAAATTATTTTTTAATTATTCTTAATTACTATATACAGCTTATGACTGAATTGCATTTCTTGAAATTGAATATGTGAAAAATAATTAGTTTCAATAAATTACCTACTACTTATATCTATAAACATACTCTTACTGGGGTAGGACACATTCAAACCGGGTAGGCCACATACTATAACAGAATCAAAAAGGTAGGCCACATACTATAACGGCACCAGCCCTTTTTTTTTTTTTTTTGTATTAATTCTCTTAAGTAGGCATAGTTTGTTTGTTTTCTCACAGAAAAACAAACTTATTAGCCAAAAATAGTCCCCAAATTTTTTGATCTTCTTGTTATGGTGTTATGTTACTGTGGATTTCATACGCAGCAGAATAAAAAATTTAAGAAAATTGAAAAGGAGGAACTGTGACACCAAACTATTCCACTGTTCATTTTTATGGTTATGTAATATCTTTTTACTATATAGGTTATCAAATTGAAAAAATACATTTTAATAGCATTTATATGTAATTGTCTAACGTTTTAAAAAAAGAAAGAAAATACCAGGCGACTTTACAATTTGATGGTATTTGAAGATTGCAGCGCACATTCTATTAGTTTTAAAAACTACTTTTTGGCTACTGATTTTTTTTTTTTTAATTTGTGCATACCATGTCTATGCAATATAATTTGTCAATGCACATGTCATTATTTCCCCATTCCCCACTGTGATTCTCTGGTTGTGTCCAATAAAATTGCAAGTGTTTATTTTATAACTTTGACTTTGAGTTTTCTTTAAACAAATTTTCCTTTTTTTTCTTCTCTCAAATTCACCTAAACTGGATTTGTATTTATATACAGGGTGACCCAAAAAAACAGCCCTTTTTTTTTGGGGGGGGGGTCGGTTTCGTTTTTATGGGCCATCCTTTAGCCTTCAAGCAAGAGCACTTGTCCAGCGGAAATCCTTTGGTTCTCCTTAGTATTATAAGTTCCTTCGTCAATGATTGCAAACGAACTATGGAAAGTATCAGTGTTTAAGTAGTCAATCAGCCACACATTATGGCTGTTGATTGGCGGAGGAATAGACCACGTGACCCTACCTAGTCTATAAATTTAGGTGGTGGCCACCTTATATAATAAAATATTCTAACACTCCCCCTATTTTGGTATAAGGTGGGCTGTTCTATTAAGAAATATTAAAGTCACATTTGTTTCTTTATTTTTTTTGTTTTATTTTATTTTTTATTAGCATTACTAACATCATTACTGTTATTATTCTGTTATTGTTAATTTTATTATTATTATTGTTATCCCCTCTTTTTTTCTTTTTCTTCTTTTTTTTGTTTCTTTTTTTCTTTTTGTTATTATTACTAGAAAAATACAATACAGAAATACAGTTATTGGTTTTAGTAATTTAGTTTGGCTAGTTTAATGTCTTGCCAAAGACAACCGTTTTTGTTTTTTTTTTTTTTTTTTTTTTTTATATTGGGGGTGGGGGGTCGTACCCCTCTGCAAGGAAACGGTCGGTGTATTCTGTAGCCTGCACCGACAGGGCGAAATTACTAGCTTATTTAAGATTGGGTCCCTATGATATTATTTTTAAGAGTATTCAGTTTTATTTTACTCACTGGTTTTGTAAACAGATCCGCAATATTATTTTCTGATTCAATATACTCTAAGAATATTGACCCTTTTTAATTTCATCCTAATAAATTGATATTTTTTTTAATAACTTTTGTTTCAGGGAAATAAATGAGATAAACTGGACTTTGTTTATCATATCCTATAAAAATACCTTCCTCAGCACGAGGATCCAATTTCTTCTTGTTTTGCATGTAACAAAAACAAGTCATCCCAAAATATGCATACGACAAGTTCAGTTTTGAACCAGTGAAAATTTCAAAAAGGGTTTTCTCTAAATAGGTATTAAAGCAACAGTTCCTAATTTATACTAATGCAAGAATTGCATAAACCCAAAGATTTTTAGTAGTTTGGATTCAATAAGCAAGCATCTAGCCAGTGAAAACAAAGTTCTCTACGATCTTTCTACTGTACCATTTTGGTAGGCAGAATTAATTTTGGTCTCAATTAGTAAATTTTGAAAGTTTTTTTTTTCTGACAGGAATTCGCTTCACTCCTTAAACATTTTACTTTACCATAAGGACTGACGTCTGCTAGATATTGTTTCGTTGCTTTGCAGAGTATCAGATTTATAGGCTAAAAGTATAACATGAGTCCGGAATAATCGTCAATAAAATTAAGTACATACCTGTAATTTCCTTTTCCGAGGGGTTGAATTGGTCCAGCCAGGTCACAATGTGCAAGCGACAATATCCCCGCTGCTTTCTTGTCTAAGATTTTATTTTAGTCTCAATCATTTACCCGAGTACATATATTACAATTAGTCATATAGGGGGGGGGGGGGTTTTTATTTTCATTCCTTTCACTACTTTAAGTAATTTTCTTATATCTACTTCATTGCAGTGGCCTAAAATTCTATGCTAAGTTTTGATATTATGGCTTGCAGTCTTTGTGGAACGAATATTTTTCAAATAATATTAGCAACCCATTCGCTTTATATCAAATATAGTGCCATTTGGGTTAATTAATTTGGAATTATTTCGGCCGAAACTGATACGTGCACCGACAGCTGTGGCTGCCCAGACTGAAAAATATTCTGTTTAAAACTGGGAATATACAAAGCACCTTTTAAAATGAATTTGCAGATATACCACTTATTGTCATTTAAATATATGCAAGTGTCTCCTCGTTTCTTAACTAAACCACTGGATTTGCTTCCATCTGCTAACTCGACAAAATGATTTTCAGGCTTGAAATTGGGATCAAAATTAATGAATTTAGATTTATCATTAATTATATGTTGCATGGCACCACAGTCAACAAGCAAACTATTCTTATCAAGAGAGCATGTCATGTGGGGTTTCTGCCATGTCACTTTTGGATTGGGTTTGGTTGTGAGTGGATGGTATGTGCAGAGCACAGTTGAGCTAGTTAAGTCACTTTTAGGGTAGAAGCATTCTCTACACTGTGTTAGATAAAACCGTTTTAATTTCCCAACAACCTGGTCTTGCATTATCATTCTCTCTTCTGTATTTTATCTGTATGTAAAAACATAAAACATTAGTCCGGATTTTTGTAATTGCCACTATTAGAATACTCATGACTGGCTGACCAATTTCTGCACTTCGTATATGTCCAGATATCCTATTGGCAAATTCAGTAGTCTCCTTAGTCATTATTAAAAGTATTACTTTTGCGAGTTTTTCACACCATCATTAGATGGTGGTCTTTCAACGAAGTCTGACTGACTGAAAATCTCCTCAGGCCTCCCAAGAACTTTTTTGAGTATGCTAGACCATCTTAACAATGCTTTGTCTCAATGGTCCTGATTCTTTCCCTAATATCCAATTCCTCCAGTGTTTTTCCAAACACTTGGGAACCATTCCAGGGTCACCAACTACAATTGATATTACCTTTATTCTCATGTTTCACATTTTTTTAATTAGTAAGGTCCAAACTATTATTATTATTATTATTATTATTATTATTATTATTATTGCAGATATAAATAGAGAAGTAAAAATAACAGTTTGTTATCCTGACAAAATAAATTGTCATTTAATCTTGTTATATTTCAATCTTATCTAGGAATTGCAAGGTTCCTGGTTCGATACTGGCCCTCGCCAACTAGGCATATGAGTAACACAGGGATCTGTCCAGTGAAGTGAGGAGCTGATGGTAGGTGTGTCGTTCCACCTAAAACCCCAAAACAATCTCTTTGGTATAGTGCTTGTGAAAAGGGGATAGACTCCCTCATTGTCTGGTTGATACCGACATTAGGCCACCCTGACAACTTTACTTTTACTTTTCAATCAGCCTCATCTCGTCTATTCAAGTTCCCCAATTTTCTGAGTTGACAATGGGCATCACGGCTATTTTGACCAGCTCCATTGGACTGTTTTGAGATGAAGCTTTATAATTTGTATTATTTGGATTTTTCGGACTGTTGTCCTCTTCTTTGTTATATACATAGTTGGACACATGGCACAACAGATATAGGGCTTGAGTTAATACACTAAGTAACAATCATCTGTATGTTGCAGGTTCAATCCTGACTATAGAATACTTAATATAGCTTAATATTTGTACCTGGTCATGGTTAACAGAATGAGAACAGTCTACCCCTGCGGATTGAATAAAGGATTCAGTTTACAACATTAAGGTTCCCGAGTTCGATAAGAAACACCTGAAGAAGTCTGGAGGGCACATAAGCTGAAACTTTGTGTATATCACAAAGATGAGGACAACAGTCTGAAAAATCTAAATCAGTACATGCAACATGTTATAACAGAAATAGATAGGAGGCGTGTGGTCTAATGGTTAGTCGTAGGAAATGGACTTGTCAACGGAGTTCAATTCCTAGACAAAGCTGTTGGCATTTCACATCGTGCTAATACCCTTGGGAAAGGTATGAATCCAATTCTCCCTCCAGCTATGAGTAAATAGCAGGGCAGACTGGACTCTTTAACCACGGCTAGGTAACCAGTCTAGGAGAAGGAAAACTCTGAATTCAAACCTGTTAAACTCCGCTTAAGAAATTGACCTTGTGTCACATCCTGCTCGTGCGGAGGGGTTGGTAAATATATATAACAGAAATAGATATCGCTCTTGATTCACAAATTTTACTAAGTCATTACACCCACTCATCAACAAAACAAATTAAAAAGAAAAACAAAACACTTCGGAACAGAACCAAAGTTACTGAGAAATGTAACATCAAACGGATGTTGACCTGACAGTAGCTCTAAACGAAATGAACAAAACAAGTGTTCTGCACATAGGCTCCGTGCAAGCTTCCAGGTGAAAAACAAAATTTATAAACAATTAAAAATATCCCCTATTTAATGTTTTTTCAACCAATCATAAATTTCCCCCTCAAAACCTTTCAAAGCGAATCTCAAGCCGATTGATAACTATAAAAACAGCTCACTTAAAGTTGATAAAGCAGTTGACTTTCAGCGCTGGCACACAGAGCGTTGCTCCTACCAGACCAAGATCAAGGGACTGCCATACCTCCGACCCACACCACACAACCAAGTTGTTAGCCAAGAACAGATTTCAACCCCATGCCTGAACCAGCCGATGAAGAAAAAGACTTTCAACCCCACACCTGAGCAAAGAAAGAATTATCATCTCAACAATTGCAGCTTTTGTTTATTTTTTAAATAAACAAAGTTAATCCAATTTTTCTTGTCCGTTTTTCTTTTGCTACTGTACGCTTGCTTGTGATAATCATTTCTGAATTAACATCAAATGTTTTCTTGAAACCAGAAAGTATTATCCACATAAAAATGTCACATTAAGTTTTATTATGAAAAATGAATCAGAAAGGAAAAAAGAGTGATAAATTGACTAGAAAAATTGAAAGGAGATCAGGATGATCTTGAAAAATAATTTGGTAATCTGAACATTAGTTACATAAATGAGAATAACCTCCCCTTGTTTGTTTCACTTTCAGGAAGCCTTATCTTTTGGTTGGCCATTTTCATTTCACCGTAAATCTACACTGAAAATACAAATTTGTTTGAATCAATACAACTGCATGTTTTAACACAAAAATATCATAAAATGTGTTCTTAATAACAATTAAGTTCATTTCAAATAATGCACAAGCACAATTAAGAACATATTTTATGATATTTTCGTGTTAGAACATGCAGTTGTATTGATTCAAACAAATTTGTATTTTTAATGTAGATTTACGGTGAAATGAAAATGGCTGACCAAAACACACGGCTTCATCAAAGTGAAACAAACTAGGGGAGGTTACTCTCATTTATGTAGCTGATGTTCAGATTACCAATAATTTTGATATTTCAGACTGTTGTCCTCATTATTATTGTGTATAAACACAACGTTCAGGCCACTGTAACCTTGGGCTCTGTTCAGGTGTTTTTTTTGTTTTTTTAAAAATTGCCTTAAAATAAGTCATTTTCATGAATTCAAACATGGTTTTGTTAGGAAGACCTAACAAAAATAGAGTTGCTCCCCTTTGATCAGTAGGGGACTGACAGGGAACTCGGAAGTGGGGTTTCCGCCATGTTACTTTTGAATTGGGTTTGGTTGTGAGTGGACGCACATGCAGAGCACGGTTGAGCTAGTTAAGTCACTTTTAGGGTAGAAGCATTTTCTACTCTGTGTTAAATAAAACCTTGTTAATTTTCCCAATAACCTGGTCTTGCATTATCATTTCAGTCTTCCATATTTTATCTGTATGTAAAAACATAACAGGTTTCAGAGCTGAAATCATTACCACAAATTCAAGGGGGCTCCAAGCAGCATAAATGCCACCAGAATTATTGACAGAAATATGATTAGATATAAAAAACAAAATAAATAAATAAAGTGGAAGAAATTATTTATCCTAAAACAAAATGTCGTAAAGTATGGTATCACTTACCTAACCGCCTTAATTTTATTCTGCTTGGAGACCCCTTAAACTAGTGGTAACAATTTTAGTAATTTAAAAAAACATTTAAAACAAAGCCCAGTGTTACTGTGGCCTGAACGTTGTAGGGTGGGTTGAATTTTAACTTTTTAAAAAATATCAAATTCTCTCAAACAGTGAAAGTTGTGTGGTCATGTAATGAATACTGATACCAAAAACAAGATCTGTTTGAGGAAATAGCATCAAAGGTAGTCAGTTAAAATGCACCAAAAATCCTCGTTATCGTAACATTTGGCTCAGAAATTGGTTAGAAAATTTAGCAATTTCAATATTTAAAACAGAAAATATTGTCATTTTAAACAAAATGAATAAAATATAACTAGAATTCAAATTGAAAATATTCCCCCCATCACCACCAACACCTCTGATATGTTGCTTTTTACCTATTAATGAAGTTTTAACAGTGATAACCTTTTAAAATGAAGGCAAAGTTTTGAAGAAAAATATTTTGTGTGGTATTTCTTTGTTAATTTGCAACTTTCACCACATGGGATACATTACAGTTCCAAAATTGACCTACCCTAGTGCACAATAAAGATGAGAACAACAATTTCTCTGAATTTTTGAGATGAGGCTTGATAATTAGTATTATTTGGATTATTCAGACTATTGTCCTCATCTTTATTGTTATCTGCACTATTTCTCTGAATTTTTGAGATGAGGCTTGATAATTAGTATTATTTGGATTATTCAGACTATTATCCTCATCTTTATTGTTATCTGCACTATTTCTCTGAATTTTTGAGATAAGGCTTGATAATTATTATTATTTGGATTATTCAGACTATTGTCCTCATCTTTATTGTTATCTGCACTATTTCTCTGAATGTTTTAGATGAGGCTTGATAATTAGTATTATTTGGATTATTCGGATTATTGTCCTCATCTTCATTGTATCTGTACAACGTTTCGGACAATGTGCCCTCCGGCCTTCTTCAGGTATTTCTTGTTGGACTCACCTATGTATGTTTTTTAATCTAATCTAGCCTTTTTAATTATAGGTTCCCATATTGTGTTCATTTCTATGTTAGGTCTACTTAATTGATATATAATTAAAAAGGCTAGAATAGATTTTTTAAAAAAGAAAAAAAAACATACATAAGTAAAAAGGTAGATATTCTAGGCAAAACAAGACATTAGGTTTATAAGTTCCCAAAATTCACACTGAATTGTCCAATAGTGGATAAAGGAATTAGGTTAAGACAGTTCTAAGTGACAGTTATCTCTAGACTGCAGGTTCAATCCTGGTCAGGGCAGCAGTAACATAGAATAATAATTAACACCTGTACCCCAGCTATGGTTAGTGGAATGAGAACAGCATACCCCTGTGGACTGAATAAAGGGTTATGTTCAAAGTTCCGTGATGGTTCCTGATTACGACAAAAAGGGTTTCCCGAGTTCATAAGAAGGTTCCTGAGTTTGAGAAAGTTCCCGAGTCCAACAAAAATTACCTGAAGAAGGCAGGAGGGCATATCAGCCGAAATGTTGTACAGATAACAAAGAAGATGAGGACAATAATCCGAATAATCCAAATAATACTAAACAGTCCGACATATTAAAATTATTCATATCAAGGCTCATCTCATAAATACATATAAATATAAGAATCTTTTTGTTCTGTATCTTTATTAACTGCTGTTCATGCATAATTCTCTTTAAATTGTCACAATAAATCTCATTTTTCTGAGAATCTAAAGTTCATGGCGATGGTGGGGTTGGTACATGCCACTGCAAACAAGAGGCAACACTTTCCTTAAATTTTGGTGGCGCTGTCTGAGGACGAGCAATTTGTAAACAGGGCTTTAACTTCCAGCAAGAATTGAACATGTGTGGTTTCAAAATTTGGTTGTAAGAACTACCTCTATCATGATCCAAGTTATAAGTTGTAACTGCTGTGCCATTATCATAGAAAGGGCTTCCTGAAATGTTCCGCGGTAAAGACTTAGGTATGAACTTGCCTTTTGGAGTTGTTTGTCGAAATGCTCTTTGATATGTTGATTTGAACGTCCCATTATATTTCAGGTATTCCTCATCAGGTATCCATGCTACCAGGTTTTGTGGAGAGTGTGATTTAGGCCCAGTTAGCTTTTTCTTTCCCAAACCCTGTTAAAAAATTAAAAATAGTATCCTAATAAGTTTTTTTTTTTAAATTTTATTTTAAAACAGTCAATTAAACAGATTAAACATTTTGAATTATTTTCAGATTGATTGCAAAAACTTGTCGAATGAAGTAATGAAATTTCAAAAGCGACAGTGGGAAATTACAAAAAAAGAAAAGAAAAAAAAGTTACTATCATAATCAGATTTTTGTAATAATAATTGTGATACTATGGTTACATGAGAACATGGCCAGAGAAAAAAAAAGTAAATGTTAAGCCCAGGCATATGTATATGGGTGAGTGGTTGTCCTTTAAGGACACAAAGGATTAGGCAGTAAAGTTTAAAAGAATTGAATGGCCACGATGAAGTTAAGCTAGTTAGAGATAATATCTTTAGGTATCTATATTTTATGAGAAAATCTGTTTTAAGGGAGTTAATGGTCTGAAAAGTAGAGACAGTGAGCCTGAAAATAAAGTAATGGCTATTGCTTTAAAGGAGATTGCAGACAAAAAGTCTGAGAAGAAATTAAGTGCCTAGGATCTGGGTGGTCGAATCCATGGGCTATGTAGGGGTGTAAATTTACATATATTCAGCCGGTCAAGCCCTTAGGCAGTTAGTTTTAGACCAGCCTTTGGAGTGAGAGGTTGTCCCCATAGAAGTAGATAGGAATTGCCAGACCCACATCAGTGAAGCCAGTACTCAACTTAGAGTTAAAACAACTTTCTTGCCCGCTGACATCATAGACCTAAGTGTCCTCTGCACCACCACAAACTGCACAAAGTGTCACAACTTCCTCTTCCATTAGCGTCTGTCATCAAACTTTGTGTTGTATCTTTTTTTAATCCTTATGAACCTGTCTCTGACTCATGCCTTTGAATCGGCCAGCACAGAATAATACAATGTTGGGGTCATAGACATTGTGCAACGAAGATGCAGCGAGTGCAGACCGGGTATTATCACATAATCAACTGATCAAATTTTGTTTCCTTTTTAGCAATAAATAAGATTTGACTCCCACTAAAGAAACATCACTTTTTCTTTTTCAATATATTATTATTTTATAAAAATAGAAAGGCTGCGGGCCTCAATGAAATACCCCTGATATCTGAAAAATAAGGAAATTCGATGATATCCTACTTAGACTATGCAACACAGTATACAAACAAAATGCAATAGAAAAATGGACAAAGGGTTGCATCCTCCCATTCCCAAAAAAAGGAGACCTAGGAAATGCTAAGAACTACACAGGCATAACTCTTACTGCCATAGCTGCTAAGATATATAATGCCCTTCTTAATTGCATCAAACCTAAAATAGAGAAAATCCTTAGAAAAAACCAAAATGGATTTCGCAGAAATTGATCCACAACCTCTCAGATTCTGACTATTGATCAAATCATAGAAAGGGGTTCAAGCAAAGAATCTTGAGGCAACCCTACTACTTGCATAATTCTCCAAGGCATTTGACTCCATACACAGAGGGAAAATGAAGCAAATACTACTATGGTGTGATTAATTTGCATACTGGTTTTAATAAAACCATGTTTGATAAATAATTACTTGGTGTTATTGATTTTTAATATTATTGATTTATTCTCAAACATATTAAAAACAATTCTATGTATAATTTTATATTGAAATCAATTAGTATAAAGTAAAAATAAATATTGTATTGTTTCATATTTAATTTCATTAGACTTTCTAATTCAATATAATATTTAATTATATAAATTATACTATGTAAACATTTATTTCTTAATGCTATATAACACACCTCACAGGATTGTAAATACATTAACAACAAGCCACTGGATCTGTGTGTTAAATTAACAGCGTGATCCTGGGGGCCATTCTCTCAGGCAACACCTGCCCTTTGATTTAAAGGGGCAGGGCTGGGTTTATTGCCAGTGCTTGAGGCACACCCCTTGAGGGGAATGCCGACGGGATCAACGCATTTTTGTGCCTGCCATCATGTATGCTTTGGTTTGTGGGTGGCTCTACATTAATAGGACCTTGTGTCATACCTGCATAAGTGAAATGCATGGTAAATACCACATTAATAATATGGACTTTTTGGATCAAGTCTAAAATTTTGTCAGCATTCGGGTCAAGCCATTTCTTATTTAAACAGATTTTTTAAAAAAGTTCCAGGCAGTCCAGACAAAACCACAGGTAATAAAACCTAAACATTCTCTCAGACAAATGCCTGCTCTGAATTGTTTCGGAAAATTAACACTAAAACTCGCACCTAGTAAGTAACTATCAAAGAAAAGAAGAAAAGAGGTAATCTGAACATTAGCTACATAAATGAGAGTAACTGCCCCTTGTTTGTTTCACTTTGAGGAAGCCGTATATTTTGATTAGCCATTTTCATTTCACCATGTAAATCTACACTGAAAATACGAATTTGTTCGAATCAACACAACTGCATGTTTTAACATGAAAATATCATAAAATGTGTTCTTAATTGTGCTTGCACATTATTTGAAATGAACTTGAATTTGTTATTAAGAACACATTTTATGATATTTTCATGTTAAAACATGCAGTTTGTATTGATTCGAACAAATTCTTATTTTCAGTGTAGATTTACAGTTCAGATAACAATGAAGATGAGGACAATAGTCCGAATAACGCAGATAATACTAGATTTATGGTGAAATGAAAATGGCCGACCAAAACAAATGGCTTCCTTAAAGTGAAACAAATAAGAGGAAGTTACTCTCATTATATAGCTAATGTTCAGATTACCAGAAAAGAAATTCATCATGCACACATACAAAAGACATTCAACTATAATGACTATTTTCATTCAATCCTTTATCTCAATTCTAAATCTAATTCATCCTTACATACAAAGGAGCTATTTTAACTTAATACTATAACTTATTCTTTTTACAATGCTTGATACATTTCTGTTTATTTTAAAAGAACCCTGTCATTCATACACCTTTTGTGTTTATTCCTTCACCCTCTTCTTCCCCAGTAAAAAAAAAAAAATTTTTTTAAAAACATTACGCTATGTTTTAGTGTGCCGGCATTAGGTGAATTTCCAGCCCAACTTAGATATTTTCCGAATCGTGTTTTTGTTGCTTCTTTGTTGGCAAATTAATGTAGATATTTTACATGCCCCCCCCCCGATTTTTATTGGCAAATCAATGTAGATATTTTACAACTCCCGCCTTTTTAAAAAAATGTATTTTTTGTTTGAATGTGTAGAAATTTCCACTGAATATTTACAAAATTCTAACTCAAATTTCAAAACAATTTTCATACTGTATTATTTTTATTCAAAATAAATATCACCATTTTTTAATATAATTTTGTTCCAAAAATCAAAACAATCAATATATTCAATAAGAAATAAAATTTTTTTTGTTTGTTTTGTTTTTTTTATGGCATATCAACCTCAGTGGGTCATTTAATGCCGATAAAGTTTTGAAATAAATCAATTCTTAATGGATATACAATACATTTTTTATTTAACCCATAGATGGGACCCTAACAGGTACTACCACTCCGGGTCAGAGTGAACCAGGGAGCAATGGTGATGAAGGGGTGCTCCACATTCCCCAGACCTCCAAAACTGGAACCTCACCATCAGATAGAGTTTAACTTCATTCCCAGGACATGTAGACCCGCAGCCACCGCCTTCTAGCACCCATATGATAAAAAGGGGTTGGGGCTTGCCATAAGGGCAATAGGGTTGGGAAAATCATATAGGTGCTAGGGCTTGACGTGACCAGCCGATTAATCGGAGGGGGCCTCTCCGACTGCCCGTCTAGCCCAAGATAGGACCAAAGTGGAGTATTGCATGTTATGAACTGCTCATCCACCTGGGCTCTATCCTTAAGCATCACGGGTCGCCACCCACGGCCAACAGAAATAAAATTTTTACAAAAAATAAGTATTCTACATTAATTTGCGGAAAAATATCTAAGTTGGGCTGGTAATTCACCTGATGCCAAATGGCTAAAACATAGAGAGCAATATTTGTGTAGCTAATGTTCAGATTACCCATTTCTTGTTCTGGATTTGGGTTGAAATTTCTAGAATATTTGAATTCTTTAGAATTTTCCACAGGCTACATATTAAATAAATCCCCAAATGGGTTAGAAGGGGCTCCTTAGCCTTGGTCAGCAACCCATCTAAATCAAAGAAAAGTCTGACACAAAACTTCTACTGCCTTTCAAGGAAAGGCTAGGGGAGTAAACCCTGAAAACAAATCAGGAGCTGGAGTCCCTAAGGTGGTGTGATGCTAAAATCTAGTGCTACCCATCAACTCCTGCGACACTACCGTTGCCAAACTGCATTGGTTCCTTACCTTTCCTTTGGATAACAGCGGCAGTGTAGAGAGGGGGAATTTGCTGCATGGGCAACAGCTCATCCCCCATATGAACCTGCCCAGGCTATGTAGTTAAAAAAAAAAAAATAAATAAAAACACTTTGACACTACTCCATCGTCTCTCATAGATGTAAGGCTGCCAACAACAACAAAAAATATAGAGTAAATTGGGGCAGGAGGTTGGGAGAACATGATCAAAATTACCCTTTATTTTATTAAACAAGGTTAAATAACTCTACTACCATAATTTTACCTATTCTACATCTTCTTATTATAATGGAAATTGTGTGTTTGTCTGTCTGTAACTGAAACTATATCACTACTCAAGTCACAGTTCCCTTTGTTATCTACGTCACATTCTCTATTAATTTATTTTTATTTAAACCTCAATTATTGATAAAATTGTTTTACATTATTAATATTGTTGGCCTTATTTACATACTAATAACATGCAATTGTATTTATATATACAACAAAATAGGGATTTACAGTGTGAACAGGAAGACTAATTTCCATATTGATATCAAAAATTTAATTTTAATAATATGTGCTTAGTATTATTGATTTTTAATTGTTTGATTTTATCTTAATGAATATGAGCAAAAATCTCGGGGATATATCTTAAAAGAAATCCATTAACAAGAAGAAATAACTGTAATTTTATTCTTTACTTCCTATTTTAACTAAATAGTTAAATTAGGAAAATTTAGCAATGAAAGACGGGAGTAATGGAAGAGTAAGTTTCAGTAGTTCTATTTTTCAATTATACCCCCCTCTGTTTCAAATCTTTTTTCTGCATTCTTATTTAGTTTCATTAGCCTTTCTAATTTAATATGATATTTTATTACATAAAAACTTAAATACTTGCATCCAGAGTGTGCATCTATTTGCTAGTGAGATTAATAATTTTGAACTCAGATGTATTCACCTTTTTAAAATCTGATATTCTGATTGATTATTTATAGAAAATAAAAGTGCTCACCTTCAGCTGTTTACCTTAAAAAAAGATGAAATTAATATAAATATATGTATTGTGTAAACAAAATAATTTATAACTATTCATATAGAAATATCTACAGGGTGACAAAAAAAAACAGAACCCAAATTCTGTTGGTTTTTTTTTTGGTCACCCTGTATATATACTATTACTGATACAGACTACCAGAACCCAAATTCTGTTTTTTGGGGTCACCCTGTATTTGCCAACACCAAGTATTATATTGACTTAAGGTCAAGTCATGTTGAAAGCACCCATTTCTGTAAGAAACAAAGTTAAGCAGTGATGAGTCTCTGTGAAGTGTAAATATTATGGTCTACAGGGAATTTGGGGATTGAAAAGAAAACGGTAATCGGATTTCTGGAGAAAGAGAAGAAAAAGAAATAAGAACAAAAAGGTTAAAGTTTGGAAGGGTAAACACTCAACGGGGGGGGGGGGGGCATTGACCAACCAATGACACCAGAACTAGACTTAAAAATAAAAATGGAAGTCCCAGTTTCTGTGGAGGAGCAGAAATAGATGTGATCCCCACCCCATCCCCAGGACCACAAACAGAAGTAAAAAAAATTCAGCTCTTTTTTGCCGGACCCTAGTAGGGTCAGATGTGTTTGTTGGGGCTCCGTCGTGACACATCTAGGGTAACAACGAAACAGCACGCATGGACGTGATTATGATAGTTTGACCTTACTTTCTCACTCTCCTTCTCTCTGAAAAAGAACCCACGAGCCTAGAAAGAAATGAATAAACCCTTTGTGACTATACAACTTAGTATGTTGTTCCTTTGAGCTAATGACAACTACTACTACTAACGACTACTATGACAACCTGACTGGCCCCTACGCAACACTCTGTTTAGTTCTGATACTAGTGATTACTTAGAAACAGCAGGTACCATAGACAACCTGACGCCTCTAAGTCAAACTAAACAACACTTAATAGATAACAACATCAAGTATTTCATTGTGTTTGTATATTGAATAGTATCTTCTTTTTAAAACTAACATAGCATGTTCTTACCTGAGTTAGGATTTGAGCATCACACAAAAAGACTTGCCTGTTGTCATGATTAGAGAAGCAATGCCTGGTGGGTGGTTGCTGAAAAGGGAAATTATCAAGAGTCATCAATCTTTTATTGATCAAGGAACAATTGACACACAATTTCTTAGCTAATTAATTTGTATAACACTTTCACAGTGTGCTGTTTACTTCTTTAATCTGAAAGGAATTCCTACTTGTTTTCTTATTCTATTCTAGAAACCCTTCATATTGTATGTCTGCATTAGAAACCCTCATATTGTATGTTACTGCATTTTCTAGAAACCCTCATATTGTATGTAACCTGCTGCATTTTCCTAGAAACCCTCATATGTATGTTACTGCATTTTCTAGAAACCCTCTTGTATGTTACTGCATTTTCCTAGAAACCCTCTCTAGAAACCCTATCTTGTTGTGCATTTTCTAAGAAACCCTAATCTTGTATGTTACTGCATTTTCCTAGAAACCCTAATCTTGTATGTTACTGCATTTCCTAGAAAACCCTAATCTTGTATGTTACTGCATTTTAGAGAAGAAACCCTAATCTTGCTGCATTTTCCAGAAAATATGGCTGCATTTTTCTAGAAAACCCTAATCTTGTATGTTAACTGCATTTTCCTAGAAACCCTAATCTTGTATGTTACTGCATTTTCCTAGAAACCCTAATCTTGTATGTTACTGCATTTTCCTAGAAACCCTAATCTTGTATTTACTGCATTTTCCTAGACCCTAATCTTGTATGTTACTGCATTTTCCTAGAAACCCTAATCTTGTATGTTACTGTGCTTATTACTTCTCTCTCTTTTTATTAAAACATCATTTTTATATTTGCACCAACAAAAAAAAAAAAAAAAAAGTAAAGCCGTTAGGGTGGCCTAAAGTCGGTATCAACCAGATAGCGAGGGAGTCTATCCCCTTTTCACTAGCGCTAGACCAAGGAGATTGTTTGGGCATCTGAGGTGGAGCACCACACCTTCCATCAGCTCCTCACTTTATCGCACAGTTCCCTGTGCTATTCATATGCTGAGTTGGTGAGGGCTGGTATCGAATCAGGAATGAAATGTGGTTTATAGTCGAACGCTCTACCAACTGAACTAAACTGGCACCAACAATAAATGGTAGGTATTAGGCTGAATATTATTGTGATTTCCTAGAAAGCCTCATATTATTTGTTACTGTGTGGTTTATACTATTTTTCTCTCCTTTTATAAGACATCACTTTTATTATTGCACCAATGATAAATGGTAGGTATTAGGCTAAATGTAAACAATTTCCATACTGCTAGCAAAATGGAATAATAAAAGGAACTGCTAGCAAAATTGGAACAGTTTATAAATACAATTTGTGATCTTTAGCACATTTTATACCAGTTGTGATCTATAAATAAACACCCCAAATCATCAATTTAATGAAAGGTTCTCATTTTAACTTGTCACCAAATTATTTTAATCAGAAGTTTATGGAGATGTTGAACTTACAATAAATCAAATAAATAAATGGTTGGTACACGTAATCAAATTAAAATTCAATAGAAAAATCTTTTTTTGAATAAATACTTTTTAATCAG
Organism: Doryteuthis pealeii; assembly: GCA_023376005.1. NCBI lineage: Eukaryota > Metazoa > Mollusca > Cephalopoda > Myopsida > Loliginidae > Doryteuthis > Doryteuthis pealeii. Next base: position 45,532,916 of record CM042164.1, on the reverse strand, counting down.
AAGTTTGTGAGTATTTTTCAACACTTATGATAAATTGAAAAAAGACGAAAGATGTTTTTATACTAAAATAGTTTTTACTTAATCAGAAGAGAAATGCAATTATGTTTATTTAAATAAAAATACAGTTTTTATTTACAAAATATTTTTTATGTTTATTTAAATAAAAGGATGCTGTTCAGAAATAGTATCACACAATTTGTAAAATTCGTTTTTTTTCAGATACAATATAAGTTCAAAAAATTATCTGTTCGTTTATTTTCAAATATTTGAAAGTTGAAGTTACCGGTGATGAGTTAAAATATGAACCTTTCATTAAGTTGATGATTTGGGGTGCCTATTGAATATTTGGTCCCATAATGTTAATGAAATTATTTCAACCAATCTGTTTAAACACATGAAAAATCTAACATAAAAAATTATTTCTACTAATTTAGTGTCCAGGGTATGATGCTAAACAACATCTAGTGGTGAGGTTCCAATTCTGGAGCTATGTTCATTGCCATTACTCCAAGGTCCACTCTCATCATGGAATGGTAGTAACTGTTAGGGTCCCATATATAGTTCAAATAGATCTGTTTGCAAGTTAAAGAAAATTATTTCTACCAGTTTATTGAGACACTTGAAGTTAATGAAAAACCTAACATAAAAATTATTTCTAACAGTTTATAAAACTAAACCAAACAAAAATATTTACCTACAAACCATTTAAAATTATTGAAAATTATTTCTACCAGATGCACTTGAACTTAATGAAAAATCTAACACAACTGCCAGTTTATTAATGTACATGAGGTTATTTCTTCTAATTTATGAAAATTATTTCTACCAAATTTGTTTATACACAAGAAATTAATAAAAAATCTAACATAGAATAATTTCTACCAATATATTGACACACATTGAGTTAATGAAAATTATTTCTACCAAATTGTTTACACAAGAAATTAATAAAAAAATCTATCATAGAATAATTTCTACCAATATATTGACACACATTGAGTTAATGAAAATTATTTCTACCAAATTTGTTTATACACAAGAAATTAATAAAAAAATCTATCATAGAATAATTTCTACCAATATATTGACACACATTGAGTTAATGAAAATTATTTCTACCAAAATTTGTTTATACACAAGAAATTAATAAAAATCTAACATAGAAAATTTCTACCAATATATTGACACACATTGAGTTAATGAAAATATTTTCTACCAAATTTGTTTATACACAAGAAATTAATAAAAAAATCTAACATAGAATAATTTCTACCAATATATTGACACACATTGAGTTAATGAAAATTATTTCTACCAGACCAAACAAAAAAAGTTTATTAAAAAATTATTCGCTTACAAATCATATCTATAAAAAGAGGCGATTTGACAATGAATGGCCCACTAGGTGGCTATGTAATGACAAACGGTAACACCAATAGACTTTGGAAAGCTTTATTCTACTTAGAATAATTGGTACACTTATTGAGAGTTTATATAATCTAATATTCACGAGAGAGTTCTCCAAATGGGAGGTAATCATAAAGTAGGGGAGGTAACTTTCAATTACTTATTACAGGCTATTAAAGAAAATAACCACCAATAAAAAATATTTTTACCAATTTATACACATGAAGTTGATAAAAGTTTCTGCCAATATATTGATACAAACGTAATTAAGGAAAGATCTAACATAAAAATATTTCTACCAATTTATTAATACACATGAAGTTAAAGAAATCATATATATATATATATATATATATATATATATAGGATTTGGCATGAAATAATCCACAACCTGGAAACTTGTTAGACTATTTTTAGATGGAATTTTAACTCTTTGCCTATTTTAAACCACTTACAGTGTCTCTTCCACCACTGCCATCCTACTGTAAACCACTGACAGTGTTGCTTGCACATGTCACTTGTTTACAATGAAAAATCACTACATGAACAGCCCTGCCATCTTTTGTTTTTCTTATCAATATGAAAATTGTGTAAAATAATAATAATATCTTTTTCAGCTAGTAATATTAGGTCTGAGACCTGTCAGCTATTCCTTATAAACATTCATCTTAATTCCACAGTATATTTATAATCTTTCCACAGATTACCTAACCTCGCCTTAGAGGTGTTTAGAGATGGGGACATTCACTATTGATGATGGTAGTTTATTCCATGTATTCACCACTCTGTTACTAAAATAATTTTGTCTTGCATTTGCTTTACAAAATTTAAATTTTTTTTTTTTGATGTATAAAAATAGAAAATCATAATCATGTGGGTATTCTCTCTTAGAAAACTTTCACCTACCTCGGCTCTCCACATAAATTTTGCAGGTGGTAAAGGTTTAGCTAAATGCCGATACACCATACTGACATCATTTCGTGCACGGGTTAGTTTTGTGTAACCATGGAAACCTTCTGGAAACTAAATTAAAAAGAAATTGCAGTATTAAATTATCAGAATTCCATAACATAAATAAGATATATACATACTTTATATTTAAAAGTATGCTTGTATATATGTGTATGTTTGTTTTTGTTTTACAGCATATCAACCTCTGTGGGTTATTTAATGCCGACAAAGCTGTCTTGAATGTAGTGTTTCGCGTTCGTCCACTTCCTGTGTTCTGGGCTGTCTGTTGCCACTGACTGAGTGCTGGTCTTTCAAAGTCGAGGTTTAAATACATTTTTGGCTCGAAGGATAGGATCAACTTTAACTTTCTTTATTTTTACCGTGAAAGTCATGGATTGGCTGAAAAATGCAAATTCTGATTTTATCTTGATATTTTGTTTTCAAGATTCGCGTGTACATCGATCCTATGTGCACCGAAGAGTTTTTTTCATTTAGCCAAAAGCCATGGCTCTGTCAACATCAGGTGGGGGAAATTGTTACATTTTGTATTGTTGGTGAGTGGGCGTATTGAGTCTGGTGAATTTTTGTGAATCGGGAGATATCTTTATTTGTGTATATAACAATACTGACAACCTATCTACTGGAGGTTTCAATGACCTGACTTGTTATTTCTCTGTTTTTGTTGTAACCCACATTTCCTATTAATGATTTTTGATTTGCAAAATTTTAACTGATGTTGTAACTTCAATTCTGAGCAAAAACCAAACTATCTTTCTGGTACAAATAATGTTCAATATATGGGAAATAATAATAGAAAAAAAAAAATGTTGACATAGATGCATAGATGACATAGATACATGCCACATTGAGATATTGATCTTGCTATGAAAAAATCAGAAATCATTAATAACTCAAAATTAGTTAATTTTAAGACATTTTTGATAGTATTTTTTTTTTATTCCTTGGACTAAACCAATTTTTAGGAGCTCTAGAACTTATTTTACAGACAAAAATAGATTACAAAAAGTCGTCATTTTTCGCGAATCCCACCAAATTTGGAGAGCTAAAAATCAACATAAATCCGCCAATTTTTGGAATTGGAATCAAATTTTGGGGATTGTCTAACTTTAACATCATTCACACCTGGATAAAAATTGAAAGGGTGGTGACAATTTTTCTTTTTTCTGGATGATTTGACATGGAATTACCCAACTGTTAAACCTAAGAATTTTGTGTTTCATCTCCTTGTTTGAGCTTGTGTCACTTCCTTTTTAAACGTTTGTGGGGTCAACATCTTTATCAGACCCACAACAATATATATCCTAATTGATTAAATACATTGATCTGCAAGTTTATAAGCTAAGGAACACAATCTTTAACTTGAAAAGACAAAAACTTTTGATATATCCTGTAGACAGATAAACAAACATAAACCAAGTAATGTTTGAAAATAAAAGTAATAACTAATGATCGACCTTTTATGATATACCTACTACACCTCTGTAGAAGGGTAAGACCCCCCTCGCCAATGGGGCTGACACAATGCTTATGGACGGAATCCTGGTGACTGAACAGCCTATGACATGCAGCTCTCCACTTTGTGCTTTACTTAAGCAAGACGAGGTCCCTTCCAAACAATTGGTTGGTTACGTGACCCTTCTACCCTTATGCAAACCTCCAGCCCTTTTTATTATATGTGTGCTAGAAGAGGGTAGCTGAGGATCTTAAGTGTCCTGGGTATGACATTAAACTCTATCTGATGGTGAAGTTTCAATTCTGGAGCTTTGGGGGATGTGGATAACCTCTTTATTGCCATTACTACAGGGTCCACCCTGACCCAAAGTGGTAGTACCTATTAGCGTCCCATCTATGGGTTAAATAGATAAAAAATGAGTATTAAAAAATGTGTCTAAAAAAAATGAATACCCAACAAGAATGGGTACCATTATAGTATGTGGCCTATAAAATCATGACTCTCTTATAGTATGTGGCCTACAAAATCATGACTCTCTTATAGTATGTGGCCTACAAAATCATGACTCTTTTATAGTATGTGGCCTACAAAATCATGACTCTCTTATAGTATGTGGCCTACAAAATGATGACTCTCTTATAGTATGCGGCCTACGAAATCATGTCTCTCTTATAGTATGTGGCCTACAAAATCATGTCTCTCTTATAGTATGTGGCCTACAAAATCATGACTCTCTTATAGTATGTGGCCTACAAAATCATGACTCTCTTACCTACCATCTCTTATAGTATGTGGCCTACAAAATCATGACTCTCTTATAGTATGTAGCCTACCATAAAAAGCATATCATAAGGTTATAATAACCCTATTTCAGAATTTTAGAATGTTTTTGAATTAAGTAGATCTCTGATTTATATAAATTATGGATAAATTCTTTTTTAATTATTCTTAATTACTATATACAGCTTATAACTGAATTGCATTTCTTGAAATTGAATATATGTGAAAAATAATTAGTTTCAATAAATTGCTTACTACTTATATCTATAAATATACTCTTACTGAGTTAGGACACATTCAAACTGGGTAGGACACATACTATAACAGAATCAAAAAGGTAGGCCACATACTATAACGGAACCCAAGAATGAATAAAACAATATGTCTTTGACATAAATATAACCCAATAAGGGTTGGCATGCCGTAAAACCCAACTAACCAAAAATGAATGATAATTAATAAGTGTTATTCCATTTTAATTGCAAAATATCAGAATAAAACTTACTTGATTTAGGGGGAGGGGCTAAAAACTGAAATTGTTGATTAGGAAAAAAGAAAGCCAGTTTTTGTTGTAAAATAAAAAAGATGATTTTAAAATTAATTAAAAAAATAATTTGACTTGCAATAAAAGAAATAAAATGTAGAATATTAAGAAATTAAATTAATTCTAAGGTACAAATGCAGAATAGCGTGCAAGAGATAATATCATTAGAATCGCATTTTACATATAAATAGATTACAGAAACTCCTGAAGTAACCTAACCCTAACCCTAACCCTAACCCTAGCGTCTGAAAGATTTTGGGTATTTCTGTGAAATGTAATGCTTTTTATATGTAAGTAAAGTAAGTAAAGTTGTCGGGGTGGCCTAATGTTGGTATCAGCCAGACCACGAGGGAATCTATCCCCTTTTCACTAGCGCTAGACCAAGGAGATGTTTTTGCGTCTGGGGTGGAGCGCCACGCCTACCATCAACTCCTCACTTCACTGCACAGATCTCTGTGCTACTACTCATACATACACTGAGTTCTCTGGCGCGCTATTTTGCATTAGTACCTTAAAATTAATTTTAAAATAATTTGATTTGCAATAAAAGAAATAAAATAAGAATATTTTTTTTTTTAAAGGGGGTAAAAAAAAAAAAACTTACCCAACTCCCAGTAATGTCGCTTGCCATTTTCAATAACGTTCGTTCGTTTTTCTTTCTTTTTTTCTTTCTCACATACAAACCATATCAAAGTTATTTCTCGGTTGTTTCCCTCATACAAGCTGTTATTTATTTTTAATTTTAGGCTTTCTTTTTTTCTTCTTTTTTTAGCGAAACTTCCCAATTGAATGCAGTGCTTTAAATTCCAAAATAAATAAAAAGTACATTTTTCAAAAATAAAAAAAAATGTTAATTACAATCAAAATTACTGGATCGAATGAGGGAAACTGTTTTTGTAGCGAGAAAAGTTTGTAATAATTACTAAGATGGCATGCATTTGTTTATAACTGTTACCATGGAAACGCCGCCATTTGCTTCGCAACGAACGCATAAACGATTAAAGTTTAATTGTGTTATTCATTCATTTAGTCGGTTTATTAATAATTAAATTAAATAAATAAATGAATAGCAGTGTTAACACAAACACATGAATTTGCGATTGAAGTTAATTTTGTAAAAATAATTATTCATGAAGTTATAACGATAAAAAAAAAAAAGAGGTATTCAGTTCAGTCATTCATCTCTATCAGGGAAAGAAGCAAACTTGTAAAAACAGACGATAAAAATACTTTTTTTTAGCAGTTTCAAAAAATCGTAAAAATCAATCTCTACTATGATTGAGGCACTAATGCAGAATAGCACGCAAGAAATAATTTCATTAGATTACGACGTAATGTAATGCTTTTTATACGTAATCATTACGTATAAATAGCATTAGATTTCATTACATTTCACGGAAATACCCGAAACCTTTGAGACGTTCGGGTTAGGGTTAAAGGGTAAAAAAGAACAATTTCCTCGTAAATTCCTACTATAAAATAAACTGAACTCTCATTTTATGTCCGTGTTTTTGCAATAAATGTTTTATTTTTCTTACACCTGTTATTTTACAATACTAAATATATTTTCTTTATTTGTTAAAGAATAAAGAATCAAGAAAATATATTTAGTATTGTAAAATAACGGGTGCAAGAAAAATAAAACATTTATTGCAAAAACACGGACATACAATGAGAGTTCAGTTTATTTTATGGTAGGAATTTACGAGGAAATTGTTCTTCTTTACCGGTTAGAGTTAGTTTTAGGGTTTTTAGGTATACTCAATTTGTCGAAAAATCCGTGTTTTTTCAATATAATTTTGACCCCCCCCCCCCCAGTTTGAAAAAGATTTACCAAAAATCAGGGAATTATCCGATTTTAATGAAATTTTCAGTATTGATTTATCAATGAATGAATTTTATAATGCATCAGTTATTTTATTTCAAAACTTTCTGATTTTATCAGGTCACTTAACTTTGACCCCCCCCCCTTGTTTTTGGGGCGCAAAATATCGGTGTGGTATATGTGATTGATACTAATTTATGCATAAATAAATAAAAAAAGACAAAAGACCGAAGGTGTGAATAGAAGAAAAAACAATTTTTTTAAAGAATCTGCTCGGATGGTAAATAAGTACCGAAAATCGGAAAATAAAATGAAAAAAAAAAATTTTTTAGATTTTTTTTTTACTCATTTTATTGGAAATTTTATCTTTTAAAATGAATAAAAAACATTTGTGGTATATTGCATGCCTTTTTTCCCTTTTGGTCTGTCTCTATGTTTCGTTTCGTTTTTGGTGCGAAAACGAAGGAGGTGGGCTCCTGGGACTAGCGCCTAGTCTGGACCTTTTTTGATCACGTATCCGCTGAGATCTGCCTCTTTGGAACTGAGAAGTCGTGGCGTGTGGATGCGTCTTAGATTCTGGCATCGCAACCAGCAGATTGTCCTTTCATAGCGCCGTGAGACGAACCCTAAGCTGTTTGAATTCAGACATTGGCCGGTTTTAAAAAAAAAAAACCTTGATTGAGAAAAAGTAACTAATTGCTGTTGCAACCCTACAGAATTCCCAGAACATGCTGAAACAGTGGTTTCTTCATTTTCCTTTGGCGAAAAAGGTCGCGGTTCTTTTCTCTCACATTCTTCTCCCCACGGAAGAAACTTTGTTGGAGTGTCCATCCCTTTGAGAAAAAACGGACAGCTACGAGCGAAAAAAAAAAAAAAGAAAAAAAAAAGGTACTTGCGCAGAGGGCCAGCCATAATCTACAGTCCTTGGCGAAAAGGAACGAGATATTTTTAAGAGAACTGTGAGTTCTGTGGAACTGTTTGTCTCTCCTGCGCGAGATAAACTCATTTTTTAAAGGGTTATTTTATAGTTTAATACCCTTTCTGTTCCTGTAAGTGTAAATCTTTTTTATACATTTTTATCCTATTTTTGTATTTTGTATTGTGTTACTCGACCCCTAAATTTTTGTTTAGTCGTGCATGGGAAATTTATGCAAGTTTAATTTAAATTGTTTATATTACTACTTTTCGACTTAGACAAAAATTTGACCTTAAATAATCGATTTAATTAATTTTAATTCATTTTTCAAATGAATAGCAGCCGAAGTTTTGGGTATACCTAGGGTTAGTTAGGTGTAGGGTTAGTGTTAAGGTTAGGCTTCTTCGGAAGTTTCCGTAATCTAATTCTATTTATACATAAAATGCGATTCTGATATTATCTCTTGCGCGCTATTCTGCAATTATACCAGGATTGAAAAAAAAAAAAAATTTTTTTTTCTATAGTACTGTAGTGATATGATAAGAAGTGAGCTGGAAGTTAATGCATTGAAAGCAGAAATAAAATGATGAAAGTAAGCAATCTGCGCATAGAATCAGCGCAGGTAGAAAGCAAAAATAGAAAAAATAAAAATGATAATTTTGGACCAATCAGAGGCCTTCGCACCTAAAGAGAAGTTTTCAAAAAGACCGAATCTTGAGCCTAGGTAAAACCTATTCAAAGGAAGGTTTGCAAAGAGAAGTTCAGAAAGACCAACACATGCCTGAATACTCCACGTCGTTCAATGTAAAACTATTTTCCTGCTACTAAGGTACAACTTATTTTATCCCTCTCTAAATTTCCACTGCTGATTAGACGTTATACTCTTTATTTACCCTTTCTTCCTCTATTCGACTGAATTCAACTCTTTCTTCCTCTACATTACTGAACTTTTAAAAAAGCATATTCTGCTGGACCTTGAACAATACATTTTGACTACTGTAATTTATTTGTTTTAATACACATATTACTCATTAAATTTATGAGTTATTTGTTTTTCTGTCTTTATATATGTGACCTTATTGTGTGTTTGTTGTAATTACCAAATATATATATATATATATATATATATATATATATATATATATATATATATATATATAATAGTATATGGCTCAAAAATTGCCATGGGATTAATTTTTTTTTTTTAATTTCTTAATTTTAAAACAATTACCAAAATCAGGGAATTGTCCAATTTTTAATGAAATTTTCACCAAATTATTTCCCCACGACTTACTTTTATAACGATTTGTTTATTTTATTAAAAAAATTGAAAAAATATGTTTTTTTATCAATTCAGAATGTGACCTTTGACCATTTGAAGAAAAAAAATCCCGGTCCCTAATTTTTACATTTCTTGAAAGATCATATCCTGAAGAATATATAGAAAAATTAAAAATAAGAAAATATAAATTCAATACCCTAAAAAAGTGATTTTAAAATCTAAAAGTTATTTTCTTAAAACTCAAAAAATAAATAATGTAGCAAGTTTTTTTTTCGTAGAATTAAAAAATATATTTTTCTTTTAATTGATGCAAAAATAAAACTTATTTTATCTAAGTTTAACTGAGTTTTTTCTACCTTAAAAATTTCAAGGTCAATTTTACATGTCTTCCAGCAGTCTTCCCTAGACTAACTTGAAAATTTAACAAAAGATAGCCCTAAATTTTATCTTTGAAAAAATGTAAGTTAAAAAACACGCTATAACATGCTACATATTTTCAAAGAATTTTAAAGATTTTTAAAAATCATCAATTTCAAGTATGGATGACAAAACGTGTCGAAATCTCTCCCAGTATAAATAAATATGTCAATCGCAACAGAGAAATGTCTTTTTGTCTACAATTCCAAGAACAAATATTGAATAGAAAATCCCAAGTTTACCTTCTACTTCGAAATATCCGGATGTGAAAACATACGAGATAGTAATTTTGAGATACCATAAAAATTTGCTCAGTAAAGATTAGATAAATTGATGTAAGGGTTATCTACCCGGTCTACAAAAAATAGGAGTTATGTCCCTTGCTCTCTCTCTCTCTCTCTCTCTCTCTCTCTCTGTCTCTCTCTCTCTCTCTCTCTCTCTCTCTCTATATATATATATATATATATATATATATATATATATAACTTCAGTCAAGACAACCACCATAGTACAATGAATTAAACTAAGTTTTTTACACAAGTGAAATGGTTTGAGCCAGTTCAACGCATAATCAATTTTTTTTTTTTGAGTTCGTTTATTTTTCATTTTCATATTTTCAAAGCCAGTGCTTTCAATTACAATTAATAACCAACTTCTTAAAATTTTTAAAAGTGATTTTAAAGTGTTTGTAATCTTAAAAATACAAATACTTTAAAATTACAGTGGAAAAAAATAAACCTGTTAAAATAAATGCTGTTAACAAAAAGCTTAAAATTAAAAAAAGAAAATTAAACATAAAACTTTGGTAATTATGAACGTTTTGTAAATTAGGGTGTCCCAGAAAAAACAGAACCCACAAATTTTATTATAAAACTGTTATTTTTAACTGGGGGTTTTAGGGTTAGGGTTAGGGTTGGGGTTTAGGGTTTAGGATTAGTTTAATGGGAAAATAAATAAATAATTTGGGTTGTTTTTTTCTGGGTCACACTGTACAGGGTGAACCAGAAAAAACTGAATCCTAACCCAACGCTAACCCTAAACCATAACCCTAACCCTAAACCCTCCTAGTTAAAATTAACAGTTTTATCACAAAATTTGTGGATTCTGTTTTTTTCTGGGACACCCTAATTAACTAAACAAAAGTTCATAATTACCAAACTTTATTAAAAATAAAAAAAATCTACACAAAAATAAAATTCACAAAACTTTTTTGAATTTTTTCCAGTACATTAAGAATCATTACGCAAATGTAGGTATCTACCCAATCTATCCGACACGGGTAGGATGTGACACAAATATGAGACATCCAGCGAGGATCGAACTCACTATTAAGTACTAATTGACCTGGGAGACTAGCTTGCTAACCATTACACAAAGATAATGTTGTAACACAAATAAATAGAATAAACAAATGAAAGAGTTATGTCTCTTTGACTACAATTTAAAAAAACGTAACACTTAAATAATAAAAAGAAAAATATAAATTATTGGTGCCGTTATAGTATGTGGTCTACCTTTTTGATTCTGTTATAGTATGTGATCTACCTTTTTGATTCTGTTATAGTACGTGTCCTACCCGGTTTGAATGTGTCCTACCTCAGTAAGAGTATATTTATAGATATAAGTAGTAGGCAATTTATTGAAACTAATTATTTTTCACATATATTCAATTTCAAGAAATGCAATTCAGTCATAAGCTGTATATAGAAATTAAGAATAATTAAAAAAGAATTTGTATTATCTGTGTTATTCGGACTATTGCCACCATCTTCATTGTTATTTGTAAAACGTTTCGGTCGATATGCCCTCCGTCCTTCTTCAGGTATTTCTTGTCGACTCGGGAACCTTCTTGTCGTAATCGGGAGCCATCACAGAACTTTGAACCTAACCCTTTATTTAGTCCATGGGGGTATCCTGTTCTCATTCCGCTAACCATAGCTGGGGTAGGAGTTGCATTAATTATTTTTCTAACTGCCTCTACTCAGGATTGAACTCGGGATTCAAAGATAACTGTCACTTAGAACTGTCTTAACCTAACTACCTTATCCACTAGGCCATATGTTCAATTGGACAATTGAGTCTGAATTTTGGGAACTTATAAACCTAATGTCTTGATTTGGCTAGAATATCTACCTCCGTGGTCCGAGGAGAAATAGAAAAGTTGGGTATGGCTGACCATATATGGAATGAAAAGGGAAACCATCTGCCTTTATGGGATGAAGTTAGAATAATAGATAGAGAAGAACATTGGAAGAGAAGACGCCTCAAAGAATCAGCACATATGATAGGCTGTACTGGGCTGTTAAGTAGACCTAGCATAGAAATGAATACAATATGGGAACCCATAATTAAGAAGGCTAGATCAGATTGGAAAAAAAAACAAACAAAAAAAAAACAATATGAGTCTAGGTAAAAAAATCATACATAAGTAAATACAATGAAGATGGGGACAATAGTCCGAATAACACAGATAATACTAATCTCCAAGCCTCATCTCAAACATTCAGAGAAAAAAGAATTTATCAATAATTTACATGAATCAGAGATCTACTTAATTCAAAAATATTCTAAAATTCTGAAATAGGGTTAGGGTTAGCAGTTATTATTATAACCTTATAATATGCTTTTTATGGTAGGCCACATACTATAAGAGAAACATGATTTCGTAGGCCACATTCAAAAGGTAGGCCACATACTATAATGGTACCAAATTATTTATACTAGCAAAAAAAAAAAAAAAAAAAAACACCTCCGGGCGGTGTAAAAATTAATTTTTGAAGAATATTGCCTAAGACGGGTGGGAGTTAAATATTCATATAAGGGTTTATATCATAAGTTGGCAAAATTATCAAATTTATTTAAGGAGCAAAAAATAAAAACAATTTGAAATGGAAACCTACTTCTGTCCCCCTCAAATAAAATGGTGTGTGCATCTATTAATTGTTAATTAAATAATTATTTTGAATATTTTGCACATAAATTTTACACAAAATCATAGGTATTTTTTTTTATTTGTAAACTTTTTAGTTAACTTCTTGTTACTGAAAAAAAGGGGCGATAGTAAAAAAAAAACATTTTTAAAAATTGATTACTCAAATTTTGAGTGTGTGGTGAGCCGGAAATCACACTTTGAAAGCAGAAATAAAATGACGAAAATAAGAAGTCTGCACATAGAATCAGCGCAGGTATAAAGAAAAAAAAAATAGAAATGTTAAAAATGAAAATTTTCAACCAATCAGAAGCGTTCGCACCTAAAAAAACAAGGTTTTCAAAAAGATCGATTTGGAGCCTAGGGAGTCCTATAAAAGAGAAGGTTTTTGAAGAACAGTAGAGAAGACAAACTTATGCCTGGATATTCCTCGTCGCTCAACTCAGAAATATTTGCCTACCTACTATATATTTCTCTCTCTACAAGTTACTTCACTGCTGATATTTAGAACATTACCCTTTTGTTCTCAACACTTTCTTTTTCTAATTAAATTAACTTTTAAAAAAACATATTCTGCAGGATTTTGATCAATATTTTTGACTACTGTAATCTATTTGTTTTAATACACTTATTACTTGTTGAATTTATGAGTTATTTGTTTTTCTGTCTTAATATATGTATCACATCACTACTAACGGTCTATATTCTGTCCAAGATGTAGCGACCGCGTTTGATATATGTAGCTAAACTCTTTCAATCAAAGAAGAACGAAAAAACCGTAGGTAGAGTATAAAGGTCTTTATTCCATCACACGAAAGTGTAAAAACTGGTCCTCGAAAGAACTTAAGATGAAGAAAAGGAGCGAATTTACGTCTTCACAAGACGCGAGGGGATTTGAAAAGAGTGAAAGGCGCGCCTTGCACCGGAAGGCGATTTTAAACGGTGCATTGGGAAAAAGTTCCCAGAGAGGTCAGGGTCGCAAAGGGAAATAATATGAGGTAAGTGAAGTAACTAGGTAAATGGGGACAATTTCTACGAGAAAATTAGTCTGGGTGTACCATTATAATATGAGACCTTATTATGTGTTTGTTGTAATTACCAATATTACAACCACATAAGGTTGTTTTTATTATATCTATTAACAATTTTGACTATAAATTAAATACTCAAAATAGACTTACGCAATCATTGAGAATATTGTGACGTAAGCAGTGACATAGTTTAGTTTGCATGTGACCTGATTCTTGGTTTGAAATTAGAAAAAAAAAGAAAGAAATCGGAAGTTAAAATCTTAAGTCGGCGTAAAGTCAAAACATATGGTAGTAATCGTAGGACCACATAGTGTAAGTGGAATGTCTGGGAGTGGTCGATGCTGGAGAAATTCAAGTGGCCTGGGAGGCCCTCCCGGCGAGTCCACTTGAAGTTGGCTGTGATGGCTGGAGACATAAGATATAATCAGACTAAAGTCGCACGGAAAAAGATAAACTCTGTTTTATAGTTGACCGGAAAAGGAAAAACCGGAATTAAAGAAAATCAAATGTATTTATAAACACTCAAGTAGCCGGAAGAGATAGCACTTGGATTAGTCAGCGGTAGTTATCCTCTGATATGCGAGACAGTCCTTTGATGTGACCAGACTAAGGGCGCAAAACAAGATAATCCAGAGGTCGGTTGGCCATGGTTATCTTGGACCACTTGAAGAGAATCTTTTATTGTTTTCCTTTTCCACTTAAGAAAAGAGATAAACTCTTTGTTGAAAATCTTATAGAAACGAATTAAACCTAAATGTATTTAAGACCACACATTTTGTTGGGAAACACTTGAGAAACCCCGGAAGAACTGAAGCCCCTGTCGATTTGGCGGAAGTGAATTCGATTGGCTGGTTAGAACTAAAGGAGGCGGTACTTTTCCAGAGTAGGATGTCCAGAGAGAGTTACTAATATCTTCATGCCGGCCGGAAATAAAAATGTTCCGATTGAAACATTATTTAACTGAGACGTTTTTTCTTGAGAATCAGATGAAGCCAAACCGGGCTTGAGAGTTGAAGTTGTGATTGCTTGAGAATTACATGAGCTGACGGGGCTAGTGGAGAAGATTAACGCAAATATTGAGAGCCGAGAGAACTGACTTCAGCTAAGACCATTGAAAACATAGTCAACTTTACAAACTGTTTAGCACAATACTTTGCAGAAGACCAGAAGTTATTAATTACGGGTCAATCACTCCCATAGTCTTGAGAAATAATTGTTTGTATTCTTTTGTTATTTGAATATAAATGTTGTTAAGTTTGAAGAAGAAAAAGAGTCGTTGTTTTTTTATGTGACCACTAGGCCGCCATTAACCTTGGAAATCAGTTTCTATAGCAGATGTCTAGTCGTTTGAGATCTGAACACCACGTGGGCATTCGGCTAGACTTTCAGCAAATATAGAGACCCTGCAATCCTTGGTTGATGCAGAAAATCCGATCTTGACGGCCAATTTCGGAAATTCTGTGAGCCCTTTAGCTCAGTAGCGACCGACGGGTTATATACAGACAAATAGAGACTGAATCTCCATTATTAATAGATTGTTCTTTTTATTTAAAGAGCTAACAGGTGAGGGAGAACTCAGTTATTGAGATAATCCGCACCTGGCGCCCAACTTCATTGGGAGCAGATGTGTAGGCTTTTAAGGTATTTGATGTTGGTTTAACATCCTGAAGAGAACTGGAGTCCCTGGCATGCACGAAATACTTGTCCAACGCAACCTGAAATGGGCTGGCCACTTAAACAGACTTGAGGATGACAGACTACCAAAGCAGATTCTGTACTCTTAACTGAGAGAGGAATCACGTGGAATCAGTAGACCAAAGCTCAGGTACAAAGACAACATCAAGAGAGCCTGAAGGACTTTAACATCCCCATTGGCAGTTGGCAAGACACAACCAGAGACCGAATAAATTGAAGGAAAATGATTCGCGTAGTGTCATCATCGGATAAGTAATAATAATAATAATAATAATAATAATAATAATAATAATAATAATAATAGAGGAGTCTCTCCACCACCTACCACAGTGTTGCTCTGCCCAGCAATATTTGGATGGCCTTCGGACCACCATCCATAACTCAGCCCTGGCAGTTTTTGGCAAAAGAGTACGTAGGTCAAATGATTGGTTCGAAGTCAATGACTCTGTATTGACACCAATCTTGGAAGAAAAAAATATAGCTTCCATTAATTACAAATCTGTGCCGAATGACAAGAATTTACATGCCCTTATAGCTTCAAGGAAGAAGCTACAACAAACTGCACGTCGCTGTGCTAACAGTTACTGGCTACAGCTTTGCAGCAGCATTCAATCAGCTGCTGAGTCTGGTAATATCAAAGGCATGTACGACGGCATAAAAAAGGCGCTTGGACCATCACATCGCAAAATCGCTCCTCTGAAATCAGCCTCAGGAGAAATCATAAAAGATCGATCTAAACAACTTGATCGCTGGGTAGAACATTACTCAGAACTCTACGCCAGCGACAACACCGTTTCTGATGCAGCTCTACGTCATGTAGAGCAACAACTAGTAGCAGAAGAGCTAGATAAGGAACCTACAACTGAAGAACTTTGCATTGCCCTTGACAGACTAAACTGTGGCAAATCACCTGGAAGCGACGGAATTACAGCTGAAATCCTAAAGTGTGGGAAGCCTGTTCTCCTAGAAAAACTCCACAAGCTCCTTTGCCTATGCTGGAGTGAAGGGGTTATCCCACAAGACATGAGGGATGCCACCATCGTAACACTGTATAAGAACAAGGGAGACAGGAGCGATTGCAATAATTACCGTGGTATTTCTTTACTCAGCATTACAGGTAAACTTTTTGCTAGAGTTGCACTAAATAGACTCCAAATCCTCGCAGAAAAGACTTACCCTGAATCACAAGCCGGTTTCAGAGTAGGAAGGTCCACTACTGACATGATCTTCTCTCTGAGGCAACTTCAGGAGAAATGTAGAGAACAGAGAAGACCACTCTACATAGCATTTATTGACCTCACAAAAGCTTTCGACCTTGTAAGCAGGAGTGGTCTCTTCCAGTTAATAGAAAGAATAGGCTGTCCCCCAAAACTTCTCCGCATTCTTCAGTCTTTTCACACTGACATGAAAGGCACCATCCAGTTTGATGGGTCCACCTCAGACCCTTTCAGCATTCGTCGTGGTGACAAGCAGGGATGCGTGTTGGCTCCCACTCTGTTTGGGATCTTCTTTTCCCTCCTTCTGTGCCAGGCTTTTGGTAAATCAACAGAAGGAGTCTACCTTCACACAAGGACAGATAGAAATCTTTTGAATCCCAGCCGTCTAAAAGCAAAAACAAAGGTCAGGCAATTTGTCATTCGGGACATGCTGTTTGCTGATGATGCAGCAGTGGTAGCACACTCTCAGGAGCAGCTGCAAACACTCATGGACCAGTTCACCCAAGCCTGCCAGGACTTCAGCCTGACCATTAGTATAAAGAAAACTAAGACGATGGGTCAGGGAACTGAAAATCCTCCCTCCATCCCATCAACAGCTACACCCTGGAAGCCGTAAACACCTTCACCTACCTTGGATCCACCATCACTGACAACCTGTCACTTGATGCTGAACTCAGTTGCCGGATAGGAAAAGCTGCCTCAACTTTTGGGAAGCTCACAACAAGAGTGTGGGACAACAGCAAGCTCACTATCCGTACAAAGGTACAAGTGTATAGGGCATGTGTCATCAGCACCCTCATGTATGGAAGTGAAACATGGACCTTATACTCCCACCAAGAGCGGCGGCTAAATACCTTCTACCTTCGCTGCCTTAGACGTGTACTGGGCATCACCTGGAGGGACAGGATCACAGCAATCCTAGAGAGAGCTCAACTCCCCAGCCTGTACTCTCTACTGAGACAACGTCGTCTCCGATGGTTGGGTCATGTACGTCGGATGGATGATGGACGAATCCCGAAAGACATCCTGTATGGAGAGCTAACATCTGGTAAAAGACAGATTGGTCGCCCCCTACTGCGATTCAAGGATGTCTGCAAAAATGATCTCAGGTGCTTTGGCATTGTCCCTTCCAGCTGGGAAAATTTGGCTCAAGACCGCCCTCGGTGGCGGCAGAATCTCCATAGAGGCCTGTACACGTCAGAATTCACCCTGATACAACATCATAAATCTAAGAGGTCCATAAGAAAGCAACGGCAACAAAGCATCGGGACATCATCATCTACAGGGACAACCTACAAATGCAAAATCTGTGGTCGAGAATGTTTCTCAAACATAGGACTTTATAGTCACAGAAGGCGCTGCAACCTCAGGGACACACAAAAACTTTTATCATAGTCTTTCGAGACTGAATTGCCAATGGAATAATAATAATAATAATGTTGGTTTAAAGATCGCTGGTTATTTCTGGTGCATGTTCACAGCTTTTTCTTTTAACCCCATCATGTTTGGTGGTTGCGCTGAAAAGGAATGAAAAGAAAAGAAAGGAAAAGAAAGAAAAGGAAAGAAAAGGAAGAGACAAAGACAAAGGGTAGCTTTAGGATTCAGACTTTATTCATGGGTGATAGCTACCTCGTGGAGAGGAAATTTCTTCCTGTACTGTAATAATGTCTAATTCCAGTTGAGGCCCAAGTCCGAATGGCCGAGAGATTATCTTGGTGGTAGGAAGTGGGTCTTTTTTTCCTGCACTTGCTCAGAGGGTTCTTCCTGTCTGAGGGCTCATGGGAGATTGTTATCTATTTATTTTCTTATTTTAATTTTATTTCAATACCTACACTTATGTACAGTTAGTGTAGAAACCAAAATGGCTGAATGAGTACAGCCGGCAGCCAAAAAACAGAATTGTTTCTTGAGTTAGTCTAAATCCCGATACAATACCTTTCGAGGCCGTGAAAAGCAATTTACCGAGGAAGCTTACGAAGGGCCTGTGGGGATTAATATAAAACGATAATAAAATTAGACCCCCCCCCCAAAAAAAAAAAAAAAAAACTCCCATGGGCATTCACTGGAAGAACCCTCTGCACATGTTCGACAAAAAGGACTGTACCCCGGTCCCCAAAAGAATCGCTTGGTCATTTTCGAGTCAGGCCTTGAGTGTAGCCGCTTCCTCGACCAGGGGGATATCCCCTTGCCACAGTCGACTATGACCCAGTCATGAAACTTGTACACTCTCTTTACTTCTTTTATTCTTATGATCGTCTTTTGGTATCTTATGTTTTTCTTCTAGCGTCTGGATTTCGTCTTGGGGATTTCATGTCTGGTCTTCGTGGTTCGGCCGATACTCTAACTCTTTCTAATCTAAACCAGAAGAGGGCCTTCTCCACCGATTCTCACGGTATCCACCGGAAAAGGGATCAGGATGAGATCAAGACTTGTCTCTTAATCCTTCAAGGCTGCCGGCTGTACTCATTCATCCATTTTGGTTTCTACACTAACTGTACATAAGTGTTAGGTTACTAACAATTATGTAACAAAACTACCTCCTGCTTTTGTCTCTTTCCTTTTCATTCCTTTTTCGTTCCTTAAGTTCCTTCTTTTCAGCCCGCCCTGTCGTCTGGGGCGTTAGAATGCACCGACTGCACCTCTGCAGAGGGGTAAGACTCCCCCAATGGGGCCACCTGTTGGCCGTGGGTAGCGACCCGTGATGCTTAAGGACAGAGAACAGGTGGATGAGCAGTTCATGACTTGCAATACTCCACTTTGGCCCTATCTTGGGCTAGACGGGCGGTCGGAGAGGCCCCCTCCGATCAATCGGCTGGTCACGTCAAGCCCTAGCACCTATATGATTTTCCCAACCCTATTGCCCTTAATGCAAGCCCCAAACACTTTTTATCATATGGGTGCTAGAAGGCGGTGGCTGCTGGTCTACATGTCCTGGGAATGACGTTAAACTCTATCTGATGGTGAGGTTCCAGTTTTGGAGGTTTGAGGAATGTGGAGCACCCCATTCATCACCATTGCTCCCTGGTCCACTCTGACCCGGAGTGGTAGTACCTGTTAGGGTCCCATCTATGGGTTAAATAGAAAAATGTATTTATAAAAAAATTGTATTATTCATTAAGAATTGATTTATTCCAAAACTTTATCGGCATTAAATGACCCACTGAGGTTAATATACCGTAAAACAAAACAAACCAAACTTCTTTTCAGCGTGACCACCAAATGAGATGGGGTAAAAAAGAAAAAAAAACTAAAAACACGCAACCAGAATACCCAAGCTACCTTTTAAACCTTAAAACACCCAAACCTCATCCTACCCCATAATTCATCGTACCCTATAGGCCACTCTGTACTAAGTAAGAAACAGCAATTCTTCTTTCGATCTACGATTGCCTTCAGCCTTAGCGGAGAACCTCAGCTTAGGGATGGTGGATCTTTGGTCCCTATGCTGAATCCTCTGTTAATGTTTGACCCAAGAATGTCAGCCTCCCAGCTGACATTCTTGGGACCCTTTGGGTCGAGTTTGGTATAACACGATAAATTCTTTTGTTGGCGTCAACTAAGTGTCGAAGTTTTTTTTTAGTTAACGTAAATGGTTTTGTTAAAATGCAAAATGCAAAAATCAAAATATCATATAAATTCCGATTTTACGTACTGTGTTTATAGATAGAAGAAAAGGTTACAGTAGTGGGCTAAAGTTGAGATGCTAGCTGGGGCTGTCAAATCAGATGACATGTTTATCTTGCCAATTCTTTTGACTCTGATATCATGTCTCTTAGATTATCGATTTGGAGTGGCCACATTTCTTTTTCTGAGTATTTTACACCAGGCATATGCGAACGCGCTTCGTTTCCGGGGGTAAGCCATCTTCTCTTTTACAGAATACATCCATCAGAATAGACTAGGAAAAAAAAAAAAAAAAGAAAAAAAAAACGCCCTCTGGGCGGTGTAAAAATTATTTTTTGAAAGTCATTGCCTGAAGGGGGTAGGAGATAAAAATTCTATGTCAGAGGGTTTATATCATAAGTAAGTAAAATCATCAAATTTATTAAAGGAGTAAAAAACAGCAACAACAAAAAAAAAAAACAAGTTGAAATAGAAACTTAGTTCTGCCCCCACTTCAAATAGAATGTTGAGTGCATCTATTAATTATTAATTATAACAATATCAAGTAAATTCTACACATGAATTAAGAATATTTACGGGTTTCGAAGGAGCTCTTATTTCTCCGTAGTTGTAGGCAAATTGTCGGACAAAGAAGACAAACACACAATGGAAATTTAATACATGTATTGACAAATAATACAAGAACTTGTTGCAAATTTTATTGGTATTTGCTACGAGACTTATCTGAGTTAAGTAATATTCTTGGAGTAGTGGTGATAACAGGGGTATTCTGTTCGTCGGTAGGAAATGTTGATAAGACGCTTCGTTTCGGTAGTTTCTCGTTCTTCCTCGTAACCGGTTCAGTGATAAGTGATGGGGGATGCTAATTTAGAAGCTTCTCGCCCGGGGTTAACAGTTCTTTTAAATGACGGTAATGGGCCCTTTTCAAGTAGATTATTTGGTCTTCAGCCTTCGATAGTGTGCTTTTGCCTTCGAAAGTGTGCTGTGAAAAAATGTGTCCGTCCAGGTCAACGGTCCATAGAAGTAAGCCCTGTTTTTGGGCTAAGTGATGAATTAAGTGTAGGGACCGCTATTTACGCGACTACCCTCAGTGGGTGCTCCGTGATAAGTGGACCCTGTTTTGGGCTTGTTGACGAGAGCTTTTAGTTTTTACGTCTCTCCTCCAGTACTGCTTTTCGATAAGTAAAGTTTTTGGTTTGGCGCTAACATACGATGTTGGCGATTCTCCCCCTAGCGGCAGGGGGAGATAATTAACTATGGATTTTCCAATAGAATTTTACACAAAAAGGTAGAAAAGAAAAAATGGATATAAAATCCGACAGTGTAATAAAGTATAAAGTTTTGAAAAAAACAACAATATTAAGTCAAAGATTGACTTACAGACAGCCGACGCTAAAGCGTTTCGGTTTTAATAAAACAATCAACGGGGCTTAACATAGTAATTGTGAATCACACGAAAAGAAATTGGTGTAAAAACAAGCAAATGCTTGTGAGCCTTATTTTGCGATTTTAGAAGGCTCAACTCAGCAACCGAAATGCAAGAAGAAAAAAAACTTACTAGGTTAAGCCCCGCTGATGGTTTTATTAAAACCGAAACGCTTTAACGTCGACTGTCTGTAAGGCAATCTTTGACTTAATATCGTTGTTTTTACAAAAAGGTAGGTATTTATTTATTTGTAAACCTTTTAGTTAACCTCTTGTTACCGAAAAAAAAAAAACAGGAACGAGTGTAAAAAATAATTTTACATTTTTTACTCAATTTTTGAGTGTGTATAATGCAAGGTTGTTTTTATTCAACGTAATGACGATTTGGGGTAATGTGATGTAAGCAGTGACATAGTTTCAGTTACAGACTGTATCTCCTGTAGTAAAGAGTCTGTTTAGCATCTGATTACAGGTCAGTTGTAAAAGATCTTAAATGCTCAAATGCTTTTCTGGGTTTGTTTCTGATTGGCCCATTTTACCGGAAGTAGCAGAAATTCTGTTATATTCCTTGAAATTCTAGGTAGAACAAGAGTGTATGTATCTCATGTAGTAAAGAGTCTGTTTAGCATCTGATTCCAGGTCAGTTGTAAAAGATCTTAAATGCTCAAATGCTTTTCTGGGTTTATTTCTGATTGGCCCATTTTACCGGAAGTAGCAGAAATTCTGTTATATTCCTTGAAATTCTAGGCAGAACAAGAGTGTATGTATCTCATGTAGTAAAGAGTCTGTTTAGCATCTGATTCCAGGTCAGTTGTAAAAGATCTTAAATGCTCAAATGCTTTTCTGGGTTTATTTCTGATTGGCCCATTTTACCGGAAGTAGCAGAAATTCTGTTATATTCCTTGAAATTCTAGGCAGAACAAGAGTGTATGTATCTCATGTAGTAAAAAGTCTGTTTAGCATCTGATTCCAGGTCAGTTGTAAAAGATCTTAAATGCTCAAATGCTTTTCTGGGTTCGTTTCTGATTGGCTCATTTTACCGGAAATGCATGCTGCTGATGTTGGGAAAGTTCATAAATATGAGTGGGAATTTTGAGTACATCCAACTGTAATGTAGATCAATTTTGGGGAATAAAATCTTTTGATGGTGACACTTGTCCTTTATCAATCTGATTTTCAAAACTCGGTAATCTGAACATTAATTACATAAATTCCTACCATAAAAGTGTTTGTGCATTATTTGAAATGAACTTAATTGTTATTAAGAACACATTTTATGATATTTTCGTGTTAAAACATGCAGTTGTATTGATTCGAAATAACCACTGCTAAATGAAGGATAATAATTAAATTAAATTTTAAAAAAAATTGTTTTATTAACAAGTGAGCAATGAATGGTTTCGTCTCTTCTTCCAACATTTACTACAGGAGATACACTCTTGTTCTACCTAGAATTTCAAGGAATATAACAAAATTTCTGCAACTTCCGGTAAAATGGGCCAATCAGAAACGAGCCCAGAAAAGCATGTCATGGACTGCTCAGCCACAAAGATTCCATCCTTAAATATCATAGGTAGCCACCCACGGCCAACAGGTGGCCCTATTGGGGAAGTCTTACCTCTCTGCAGAGGCACAGTGTATTCTAACGCCCCCAGCCGACAGGGCGGTACTAGAAGGCACTGACTGATGGTATTTATGTCATGCCTGTATGATGGAATATTTTCACCATTAACCTCAAAACTCATTCTATTCAAAGAAAGTCTTATTATTATTGTAAGCTGAAATGCAAAAAAATGAGGTCGTTATATAAATCATCTTTGAAATCCACCGATAAAAGATTGAAAGGCGAAATTGTGTATCTAAAACCAAATTCATTCACTAAATGTAAAGAATGATTTCCATGAGATTCAATTGAAAGTGAACGAATGAATTAATTAATGGATGAATAAACATTTAGGTCGGCTTGGTTGATTTAGGAATCATTCAGAAAAATAAGCATTGCTTTCTCACCACAATTCTAAAACCTTTTATTTATCATCTTATCAACATCAGACACACACGAGTATATATATATATATATATATATGTTGAAAAGAGAAATAAAGGAAGGAAAGTATTGAATGGATAAAACAGGATGTTTTAATTAATCTAACTTACACGTGTTTCGTTTAGGAGTTTATCCATGTGTACATTGTAGACATGGACAAACTCCTAACCGAAACACGTTTAAGTTAGATTAATTAAAATATCCTATTTTATCCATTCAATACTTTATTTCCTTTATTTCTCTTTTCAACATACCGTCGGATTCACCTCCATTTTCATTTTACACACACACACACACACACACACACACATATATATGTATATATATATATATATATATATATATATATATATATAGAGAGAGAGAGAGAGGGAGAGGGGGTAGACAGCTAGACAGGCCAGACAGAGAGAGAAAGAAAAAGAAAGCAACATAACAGACGATCTGATTGCGTTCGTACAGCAGAATTCCTCGAAAATCTGCAGAAAAAAGTGTTGGAGGATCCTCAGATGCCTACGTGGAGTTGCTAAACACTGTAGTCAAGCCCTGGATAACAAGGGTAGACAATGGTAGGCCATATGTATGGCAGCAGGATTCGGCACCCTGCCACATCTCTGGGAAAAGTAAAAAAATGGTTGTCAGCGAATTTTTACGACTACATCAGTCCCAATGTTTGGCCTCCGAACTCCCCAGATCTTAACCCCATGGATTATTATGTATGTGGCGCTGTTGAGAAAGACACCAATTGCCGTGCCAGTACTACAAAAGTTCAGTTAATCGACAAAATTAAGGTAGTTTTTGAGACTCTTCCCAGGGAAACTGTAACTTCAGCTTGCTCCAGGTTTCGGAGCAGGATTGAGGCTGTGATCGACGCTAATGGCGGTTATTTTGAGTGAAACTTGTTGACAGTAGTGTAATAACCGTGTCTGTTGAATTTCTTTACAATCCATTACATTTTGTAGTTACCAAGCACTTTTTTCTTTCCCCTTATGAAACTGTCAAATTTCTCCCGAACATCATAGCTTGGTTTTGTGAACTAAGATCAAAAGGGATGCAATCTATGCAGACTGTATACATGTTTGTGACAGGTAAGGCCAATGTAGGAAGGGCAGACACAGTCACAGCAGCTGTAGCTGAAAGTCGGGTCACAGTTTGATTACGATTTTTTGTGAATTCCAGGGTCCTGGTGGCATGAGACTAACCTACCTAATTAAAGGTCAAATCACAAGTACAACAATCAGATACGGAGACATGACTCATAGGGATGATGTAGAGAACTAACTCTGGTTTAACGTTTTATAAACAGGTTTTATTACGGGAATATGTACAATTGAGGTCCGTGTGGCTGTATGTAGTCTTTGGGGTCTCGTCCTATCGAGATTTTCCCTAATCTCGCCAGGTCGAGATGTTAGGACACTGTTACATAATTATCAGATACCTAATGATTATGGCAATAGTGTAGAAAACATAATGGCGATTAGTGCAGCCCACGGCCTTGAAAGATGAGTGACAATGCTTGACCTCACTCTCACCTTGCTTTCCGGGGATAAATCGTGAGAACCGGAAGGCATAGAAGACCCTGTTCCGGTTTAAGGATACTAAGTAACTCAGTCAGTTAGAAGTTAGAAGCCGAAGTGTTAGCAGATAGGAGCTCGAAGGTGTAAGTCGCATTTCTATGCGCATCCTGTCATCTGCGCAGATTGTCTGGTTGGGGATTTGGAAATAAAGTAACATCAACGTAAATCGAGGTCTTGTGTTTATTATCTAAAAACTAACAATGACACAGGGCTTCTGATAAGGAGAAATCCCTAGCATAGAAGATCAGACCTTAGAAGATATACCAAGTCAACACCAGACGCTAGACCAGACCAAGATGATAGACGATCAGAATAGCAAAGCCGGCCAGAAGAAAAGACGACTAGAAGCAAGAAGTAAGAAAAGGGTATACAACATGTATCGATTTGGTACGATGAAAACGTCAGCATATAACAACACTACAGATGATATATTTGTTATGAGTAAACGATAAATCATTGTCCAATGCATTTTTATAGTAAAAATCATTGTCCAATGCATTCTTATAGTAAAAATCATTGTCCAATGCATTTTTATAGTAAAAATCATTGTACAATGCATTCTTATAGTAAAAATCATTGTCCAATGCATTCTTATAGTAAAAATCATTGTCCAGTGCATTTTCATAGTAAAAATCATTGTCCAATGAATTTGTATAGTAAAAATCATTGTCCAATGCATTTTCATAGTAAAATCATTGTCCAATGCATTTTCATATTAAAAATCATTGTCCAATGCATTTTCATAGTAAAAATCAATGTCCAATGAATTTTCATAGTAAAAATCATTGTCCAATGCATTTTCATAGTAAAAATCATTGTCCAATGCATTTTCATAGTAAAAATCATTGTCCAATGCATTTTTATAGTAAAAATCATTGTCCAATGCATTTTCATAGTAAAAATCATTGTCCAATGCATTTTCATAGTAAAAATCATTGTCCAATGAATTTGTATAGTAAAAATCATTGTCCAATGCATTTTCATAGTAAAAATCATTGTCCAATGCATTTTCATATTAAAAATCATTGTCCAATGCATTTTCATAGTAAAAATCATTGTCCAATGCATTTTCATATTAAAAATCATTGTCCAATGCATTTTTATAGTAAAAATCATTGTCCAATGCATTTTCATATTAAAAATCATTGTCCAATGCATTTTTATAGTAAAAATCATTGTCCAATGAATTTGTATAGTAAAAATCATTGTCCAATGAATTTGTATAGTAAAAATCATTGTCCAATGCATTTTCATAGTAAAAATCATTGTCCAATGCATTTTTATAGTAAAAATCATTGTCCAATGCATTTTCATATTAAAAATCATTGTCCAATGCATTTTCATATTAAAAATCATATTTAAAAATAAACGAAATTAATCTAATTCTCTCGTCCGTTTTCTTTTGCTTCCATGCGCTTTTTTGTTATATATCAGGACACGCGTGGTGTAATGGTTAAAGTCATAGGAAATAGACTCGTCGCTCCGAGTTCAAATCCTGGACGTGGTAACTGCATTTTCACTTAGCGCTAATACCCTTGGGAAAGGTATGAATTCTACTCTCCCTCCAGCTATGGGTAAATAGTAGGGCAGACTGGGCTCTTTAACCTTGGTTAGGCAACCAGTCTAAGAGAAGGAAAACTCTGAATTCAAACCTCTTAAACTTCGCTTAAGAAATTGACCTTGTGTCACATCCTGCTTGTGCGGAGGGGTTGGTAAATATATTTATCAGGACCAACCACAAAGAAACTTCCAAGCGATAACAGACGTGATCGATCCCAACAGGAAAAGTATCGTAGCAGCAAATAATTGCCAGCATCAATTAGGTGCAGTCCTACTGCAACCAGACAACTTATTGGAAATTCGATAGTAAATTATCTCCCCCTATCGCTAGGGGGCGATTCGCCAATATCGTATGTTGGCGCCAAAACCAAAAACTTCACTTATCGCATAGCAGTTACTGGAGGAGAGACGTAAAAATAAACGCTCTCATCACTTAGCCCAAAAACAAGGCTCACTTATCTACGGACCGTTGACCTGGACGGAGGCATTTTTCACAGCACACTTTCTAAGGCATTGTGTCAGCATACTACAAGGCTGTCACAATAGCACACTACAGAAGGCTGAGGACCAAATAGTCTACTTGAAAAGGGCCCCTCCAACCGTCATTTAAAGTATCTATTACTCAGGCGATAAGCTTCTAAAATAGCATCCCCTACTTTCACTTATCACAGAACCGGTTACCAGGAAGAACGAGAAACGTCCGAAGTAGCGTCCTATCAACATTCCAACTTCTACAACGAACTGCTTAACTCACGGATAAGTCTTGTAGCAAATACCAATAAAATTTGCAACAAGTTCTTTATTATTTGTCAATACATGTATTAAATTTCCATTGTGTGTTTGTCTTCTTTGTCCGACAATTTGCCTACAACTACGGAAAAATAAGAGCTCCTTCTAACCCCGTAAATACTCTTAAACTTTCACACGTTGTCTGGTTGCAGTAGGATTGCACCTAATTGATCACCCCATAGCCTACACTTCTCACTCACTTAGTGACACAGAAGCATTATGTGGTTATAGAGAAAGGTGTTATGGCAGCTGTGTGGACCTGCGAGAAATACACCCATTACATTCCAGGGACAGTATTCACCTTAGAAACAGATCACTGACCACTAGTACTTCTACTCTCAAGCACAGACCTGTCCAAACTTTCAACAATAATCCTAATTGTTTCTCCAGAACAGCCCCACCCGCATCTTTACTTCCCTCCCCATGATAAGTTGTTCGTATGGCTGTAAAGTTAACCAGCATTTGAAGAACTGAGTTTTCTTTCTATTTTGATATAAAAAAAACATTTGGCTAAATCGTACTTAACAGACCTAAATTCCACCATTGTATATCATCCCGCCGAAAGAAAAAAAATACCAAAAATCAGGGAATTAACCAAATTTAATGAAATTTTCAGTGTTGATATATTAATGAATAAAAGATATAATGCACCAGTTATTTTATTAAAAAAACTTTTACATTTTTTCAGGTCAGTTAACTTTGAACCACGTATCTTTGAGAATCTGTGTTACGCCTCAAAGATACGTGGTTCAAAGTTAACTAACCTGAAAAAATGTAAAAGCTTTTAAACAAAATAACTGGTGCATTATATTTTATTCACTGCATATTGACTTCTCTTATTACTGTAACTTTAATGTTTCAAATACAAGGCTTATTGATTCCTTCTGTGAATGATTTGTTTTTCCTTAAACAAGAAGCTGGTGGTCGGTGTGGCGCTCCACCTCAGACGCAAAAACAATCTCCTTGGTCTAGCGCTAGTGAAAAGGGGATAGACACCCTCGCTGATTGGCTGATACCGACTTTAGGTCACCTGACGACTTTACTTACTTACTATAAACTGGTACCCGACGTACCACTATACTTTTTTATTACTGTTAGGGGCCTTCTTACTTGTTATAGACAACCGTATGGTTGCAAAAAGAGACTATACCAGACGAGCGGATTGGATTTATTTTAAATAAACAGAAGTTGGTAGATCAGAAAAAAAAATACAGGCTTTCTTCTTCCACTTAATATGAAGTCAAGACGCAAGTGGGTGCGAGTCTGTTCTTGGCCTAAGGAGCTATATCATTTTCAAGCATGCTCTTAAACCCATGAATTATGATTTTAAGCTTTTTATCAATGGTAAAAGGCTTATCTCTAGTGACTGTATTAAATATCTTGGTGTCCTACTTGATTCTGACCTAAGCTGGGAATCTCAGATTGGGATCACGGTGTGGGTTGGTAGACTCAGAAGGACATGTTTTTCATTTACACCGTCAAAATCCGGTTGTTTGTTAACAGACGATTTTTAGACGAATTTTTTTTTAAATTATAAAATTAACTGCTAACCCTAACCCCATAACTCTAACCCTAAACCCTAACCCTAGCAAAATATTTATTATGGCCCCCAATAAGGCCACCTGTTGGCCATGGGTGGCGCCCCGTGATTGCTTAAGGACGGAACCGTGGTGGCTGACAGTCCATGGCTTGTAACACTCCACTTTGGCCTTTACTTAGGCAAGACGGAAGCTCTGAGAGACTCCCTTCGGTCAATCGGCTGGTCACGTCAAGCCCTAGCACCTATATGATTATTCCAACACTATTGCCCTTATAGCAATCCCAAGCCCTTTTTATCATTACTCTTAGATCCACCTGACCCGGAATGTTAGTACCTGTTAGAGTCCCATCTATGGGTTAAATAGATGAAAATGCGTTAACAAAAATGTGGTTAAAAAATTGAGTTAAAAAAAAAGAATTTTCAATACCTATCAAGAATGAATAGAACATACCGTAAAATAATAAAAAAGAAACAATTAAAAAATATATAAAGGAGAGAATGAATATTGACCACTAAAAGAATATCTTTTAGCAAAACGTCTTCGGCATAAAATAACCCAACAAGGGTTAACATACCGTAAAATCCAAAAAGAAAAAAGAAGAAAAAAACAAAACAATTTTAAAAAATAAAGGAAAGAATGAATATTGACCACTAAAAGAATATGTTTTAACAACTAAATCGAACTTTTGTATAAATATTATTTGAATTTATCTCTTAGCGTATGGTAGCAAAAGAAGATGGACGAGAGAATCAGATTAATTTCCTTTATTTAAAACTAGAAGCGGCTACCCGGTGTCGCCTGGGTAGAGGGGGATTTTTTTAAGGTTAGTCTTGCAGGTTCATTACTACCGAATCATTAGTTGGATCCTCGCAGGATGCCTTATTAAAATCCCCACATAAAATGAACAAAAGATGTTTCTGCGCATAAAGCTCCACGCAAGCTTCAGGGTGTAAAACTAAATTTACAGACAATTAAAAAAAAAAAACTTTTTTAATTTTTAATAACCCAACAAGGGTTAACATACCGTAAAATCCAAAAATGCGTTGATCCAGCCACTCTAAAAAGAAAAATTAATATTAACTACTTACAATATTAAATGCAAAAAAAATAAATATGTTGTTATCATTTAAATTTTATTTTTTAATTTTCTTCACGAATATAGGTCAAATCTTCATTATTTTTACTCAAAAAGCAAGACTTTGTGATATTGAATGTGTACCTATATTTACTTTGTTGTTAATTGTTTTATTTTGGTAGTTTCCTCCGGACATACATACACACAACTGCTCTTTGTGTATTTATAGATAAACAAAAGTTGTAAAATGTAGAAATGATATTGTCTTTCTTTTACTTGCTGAAGTGTGAGGACGTGAGTGGATGAAAATCTGTTTCTTGACCAGGTGACTTGGTTGTGTGTGGCGTGGCGATGTGGCGTAGGTCGGTAGTGTGATACTATGGTTGAAGACGAACATGGTCAGAATAAATAAATAAATAAATGAATAAGAAAAGGAATAGGTTAAAGCCAGGCATAAGTAAAAGGGATGGGTGGCTGACCTTTTTACGAATCCAAAGATTAGGTCGTAAAGTTTAAAGAGACCTGTATGCCCACCATGAAATGGGACCACTTGATGATAATATCTTAGGCACCCAGGTATTAAAAGCAAATGGGATTTTTAGGAGAAATTCTCTTTTGAACAAAATTAATGATCAACGTATTGAAGACGTATTGTCTGAAAAAATATTTAAGTACTTTAATTTTAAGGGTTAATGACGACTAGAAGTCTGCGATTTATTTAAGTGCTGGCCATTTGTGTGGTCCGGAGAAGATGGTTTGGGAAGGGGGATTTGACATAAATACAGCTAAACTCGAGCACTAAGCAGTTAGAACTCGGGGATCGAAGGGTTAAGTTCGCCAGTAGGGATAGCAGTAATAGCCAGCTGGATAGACAGTGAAATCTCACACACCCCCTTCTTCCATCCGCGTCTTGTTTACACACATTTGTAGTTGTTGTTGTTGTTTTGTTTTAATCCTTGTGAGCCTGTTTTTCTGACTCGTGCCTTAAATTCGGCCAGCACATAATTCACAACGCTTGGGGAACTAGACAAAGTACATCGAAAGAGCAGAGTGCAGAACAGGTCTTCTCACAGTAGGTTCAGCTGTCTTTTGATCTCGTCCGAAAAAATAATGCTGTGTACCAGTGCTGTAGTCAACTGGAGTCAACGGCTGTCTTGACTTTTAGTCGTTCGTTTTTATAACTATGTTTAGGATCGAAATTCGCTTTGAAAAGCTTCGTGGGAAAAGTTTGTGATTGGTTGAAAAAAAATTTAAAAGTTTGTTTTTTTAAATTGTCTGTAAATTTAGTTTTACACCCTGAAGCTTGCGTGGAGCTTCATGCGCAGAAACATCTTTTGTTCATTTTTCATGAAGCAACTGTTTCTTCAACCAAATATCTTTGTTAGATTCTGTTCCGAACTGTTTTAATGTTAGTTGGTGAGTGAGTGTGTGTGTTGAGAATTTGTGAATCAGGAGAGATTTTTTTTTATTTTTGTTGTATAACACCTTGTTTTTAGTATTATTTGTATTATTTGGACTATTGTCCTCATCTTCATTGTTATCTGTACAACGTTTCGGCCGATGTGCCCCCGGCCTTCTTCAGGTATTTCTTGTCGGACTCGGGAGCCTTCTCGAACTTGGGAACCATCTCGGACTCGGGAACCTTCTTTTCGAACTTGGGAACCTTATTGTCATAATCGGGAGCCATCACGGAACTTTGAAACTTACCCATTATTCAGTCTTTTACCCTGTTCTCGTTCCGCTAACCATAGCTGTTTTTTCTGTTGTTGTTTTTGTTGGGATTTTTTTTTAAAATTTCTCACAACTCATTTGGGGATTAGATGAATTGTTATAAGAAATATTATCTTAATCAATTATCTCCCTTTGACTATTGCCAAAATACGGAGGTCGTAGGTCCCTTGGCCATCATCTGATGAGAACCCTCGTGCGATTGGCTAGGGGCCTTTGTCAGCGACCAATCAGGGCCTATATTACTAGGCCTAGTTTACCCGCCAATTTCGAGGGTTGATACCATGAATCTCCTTCTTTCCCCAGCAACAGAGGTCGAGATGCGACGTGCTTTTGAAGCCTGCCAGCTACTGACGTTGAGAACGACATATTTGAAACCTGCCCAGAGAGAGAGCCTTAGACTTCGTAAAAGTCAAGACTTTAAATACAAGAGACAGATAAGTTTCGCAAAGCATTATTTTGCAAACCATTATACACCATTATACAATACACTTTGTAAACCTTGCATACACTTTGTATCTCAACTCACATATTGTATTTTGTATGTTACATGTTCTTAATAATAATGAAATTTATTGTGTACAGTGCTCAGGTGCACCACAACTCATCAAGGTCTCATGTCAAGTACACAGAATAATGTATTAGTGTCAGGAACATGAACAGTTTACAGTAGTAATATGCATGTATGTGTGCGCGTGTGTGCATATGTATGTGGAGAGTGGCATCAGGTATAGTGTCGGCGGACTACAGGAAGCATGGAGGCTTTGAAAGACTCAGTGCTTCGGCAGCCTACAACAGACGCGGGCAGTTTATTCCATGTCTCCGCAACTCTGAGCGTGAAAAAATGTTTCCGAAAGTCACGTGAGCAGTGCTGTTTTCTGACTTTGTAGGCATGCCCACGTGTGTTAGAAAGATGGAGATCAAAAAGGTGCTCAAGGTTGCTGTTGTTAAGATGATTAATGACCTTATGAGCGTTTACCAGGTCAGTTGCCAGACGCCGAAGTTTCAGCGAATCCATTCCCAGGGCAGCGAGACGTTCAGAGTATGGCAGATGCCTGATGGAGGGTATTCGTTTGGTTGCACGTCTCTGTACAGTTTCTAGGAGGTTAATATTCTGGGCAAGATAGGGGTTCCAGACCGGTGATGCAAACTCCAAGTGTGGCCGCACCATAGCTTTGTACAGCTTCAAATAGATAGCCGGTGAGCGGCTGACAAAGGTCTTGCTGAGTGACGCCAGGACACCCTCGGCCTTTTTGACAATTTTGGAGATGTGTTTCGTCCAACGTAAATCACTGCTGACAGTAATACCCAGATCACGTTCACAAGAAGATTCCTTGATATTAGTGTTGTGGAGGGAGTATATGTATGATGGGTTTTTCCTCCCAAAATGCATGGTGGTGCATTTGTCCACAGCCAGCTTCAGTTGCCAGTCAGTGATCCATTGTTGCACTGTGTCCAGGTCTGACTGTAATAAAGATCTGCAGCGTTCAGGATCTGTCTTTTTTACCTCAAGGTACAACTTGATGTCATCGGCATACTTCAGTACTATGGTATTCCTTAAGTTAGCATCTATATCATTGATATATGCAACAAACAAAAGGGGCCAAGAACTGATCCCTGTGGTACCCCAGATGACATCTCATATGGTGAGGAGTGTTGCCCAAGAACTGTAACTACCTCTCTCCGGTTGAGAATGAAGGACTTTAACCAGTTAAAAAGATCATCCTTCACCCCATTGCAGAGAGTTTTGCCAAAAGTCTTTTGTGCGGCACAGAGTTGAAGGCCTTAGCAAAGTCAAGGTAGACAACATCTACCCATGAGCCCCCATCAGTGATCCGGGTGATGTCCTCTAGGAATTCCACAAGTTGATCACAACAGCTAGAGTTTGGGATAAATCCAAACTGGGATGGTCGGATAAGACTGTGGAAGTTCCAGAAATTCCAAAGTCCCTCTCTGATGCAGGACTCCATCAACTTGTAAGACTGACTGGCCGATAGTTAACAGGTGATGTGTGGTCGCCCTTTTTGAACAGTGGAATTACACTAGCAGTTTTCCACTGTTCTGTGGTAGCACCATTTTTCAAGCAAAATTGGAAGAAAATAGCTAGCTGGTGCAAAAGAAAGTACCCGCCCTGTTTGAGAAGCAGGTATTTCACACCATCAAGACCTGGAGAAGCATGGTTGCGTTTGCTCTTGAGGTGGCGTCGCAGCATAGCAGGAGTGAATTCTATAGTAGTTATAGAAGTTGATGTCAGAGGTGGAGGAGATGGTACATTTTGGTCCTCGACAGTGAAAATGCCTGCATAGCATTCAGCAATAAGTTCTGCACATTCTTTGGGGTCATCGGTGAGTTGGTTTGTATGAGGATTGCGAAGATGACATCTCATATGGTAAGGAGTGTTGCCCGGGGGAGTGAGGCCTCTGTTTCGAATGTACATATTTCCAATTTGGTTGCTATGCGCTGTTCAAATTCAAGTACTGCCTTTTTTATCACCTGCTTGAGGTGGTTGGACAATTTGTTCCGTTTTCTCCTATTGTCATCTGACTTGTGACGTTGGTACTCCCGCTCAGTACTACGGCGTTCCTTCTTGGCGAGGCGGACTGCTGCAGTCTCCCAAATTGCTCTCCCTGGGTGTTTCTTCCGCTTACGTGGTACTGATGCTACACATGCTGTCCATATTGAGTTCAGGATATTCTGGAGTATAATGTTGACATCTCCAGACTCATAGAATTCAGGCCAATCTGGGCGTTGCAGCTCTGTGCAGTAACAGTTCCAGTCAGCTTTGTCCCAGTCAAAGTGAGCATTTCGGGGTTGGTTTTGTTTTTTGTTACTCCCCATGAGGGACAGATTGGCAACAATCATGGCATGATCAGAGTCACCTAGAGGTTCCTCAGTAGAGACATTAATGACCGTTTCAGGGTAGTGGTGAAGATTAGATCCAGAGTATTGTCACCTCTTGTTGGGGCGGTGACTACTTGGGACCAGTTCGAATCCAACACCAGCTCGAGGAAATCATTAGCACTTTGTGGCCATTGAAAGGTTTCCCAATCAATTTCAGGATAGTTGAAACCCCTGCAATGAATACATAAGTGGCTGTTTTTCTGGCAGCAGCTCTAAGGATATCGCAGAGCTGCGTGTCCTGGTAATAATTTGGGGGACGGTAAACAACTCCAAGTAGGAGTGATGACATGTTCATACGTATCTCACAGAAAAAGACTTCTTGCTGTGAATGGTTCAGGTCAGCGCAAGGAATTGCTGAGAAGTCTGAGCGAATGTAGATCATGACACCACCACCACGACGATTGGAGCGGTCTTTGCGAAATAGGTTGTAGCCAGTTACGTTGAAGACCCCATCACATAATAAGGAATGAGCCCATGTTTCCGTAATTGTTATGAAATCAGGGTTGATACTTTTGACGTATGTATCAAAAAGATGTATCTTGTTGCATAGACTGTGAGCATTCAATGACAACAATTTATACCCTGATTTCAGCTCATGATTATGTGTAAGGGGTGTCAGGTTGTTCAGAGTTAGTTTCCCACAGATTTTGTTTCATTGCTATCTATCGTGGGGTCCTCGGACCAGCTGGCATCTCTCTTCCACAAGTCCCCCGTCTTGGTGAACTTCCAAATATGTCCATAACTACGCAGGCTGAAGCGTTCATGATCTGCAGAATCGCGGTTTAAGGAGGCTGCAGTGCGTAGCTTTGGGCGTACTTTACGTGGAAGACCAGGGCGTGTTCGGAAGGCAATCCGCTTCTCCTGCCTAGCCTTTTCTGGGGCTAGGAGATACGAGCGTGCCTCCATTGAGCTTGAGAAGGTTAGCCTGATCAACCTGGGTTTCGGACCTGGTCGATCAAGTCGGAGAGCATCCCTGGGGGGGGGGGCACTCTAGGTTTTTGGATGAGTCGGCAGCAAATACCTGGAGATCAGCTATATCCTCCGATACGCCGATGGCAATCACTTCATGGTTTACAGGTTGAATGGCTTTCTCCGTTTTGGGGGTGGATTTGGCAGGAGCTGCAGGGAGATCCTTAAGTAGGGCACTCCGGTGGGGTCTTTTTTTGTGAGGATCCACGTGAGCAGTTGCTCTGATTCCTGCTATTTCCTGCTTCAGGTCAGAAATCATTCGTTTGATTTCCCTAAATTCCACAGTGGTGGTCAGTTTTTGTGTTTTCTCTTCCACAGGAATGGTAATGATGGTGGAAGATATCTGTTGTTGTTGTTGGTGGTCCCCTTCAGCTGATTTAGTAGCAGTCCTTGCCAATTCTTTTTACTTCTTCCTCTTTGACAGGGATGGTAGAGGAAGGCACAGGTGTTGGTTATTGGTTAGAAGGATTGGAGGGGAAAGGTTGATGTTTTTCATGGTGGGTAGTATTGGAGACCTGTTGTCCACAAATTGTCGTTGGCTCAGACATACAGTCTGCACACTGGAATTCCCAGTTTGGTAGCTGGACCATTTCCCAGAGGGCATCCATCATTAAAATGTGGTGACTCTTTTTCCCGCCCTAGGATCTTCTGGACGTTTGTGGCATATTGTAGGCAAACAGAGCCTCGACATTTACCACATACGACCCATCTATTTTCAAAGGTATTTTCTGCTTTTAAGCAGAGATGGTATACGTGATTTTCTGGGCACAGTTCTAGGTCTGAGCATCGCCCAGTTTTATCGCACGCTTCACCCATGTGTCTCAAAAGTTTGAATTAAAAATATAGATAAATAAATAGATAAATAAAAAAAAAAAAATGTTGTGTGTTTGTGTGATAGGTTGTGCCTTGTTTTTGCTCTTTTGCTTTGCGTGTTTTGCGTAGGTGTGCTGTAGTTAATAGATGTGCGTAGGTTGTTTATAGGGTTCGGGGAAAGATTTTTTTGTCGTCATTAGGAAAAAAAAAAATGAAATAAAATAAAGAAAGAAGGAAAATTCCTCATACAAAGCTGTTTCAGTACAAACATATAAGGGAAAATGGGAGTGTTGAAAAAGGTTTTGAAACAACACTTACAGAATTTATGAAATGAATTCCACATTTCGGGGTTTTTTTTGGCTGGCTGTGTTGTTCATTTCATGCAAGTTGTAGAGGATTATGAGAATGTGTTCAGTAATACTAGGAATGACGAATAAAAATATGACACAGTTAGGCAGAAATCACGGAGAAATAATAAAACAAATGCATATGATTATATAATAACAAATAAATTTATTCAGAGAATAAATTTGCAAGTATTCAACAAATACGTAAATGTTCAAAAGGAATAGTGTAGATGATATGTGTAATGTAAAATGTAAAAAGTTCGTATGTTAAGTTTGGAAAAGTTCGTTTTGATGTGGACAGAAATGAGAAATAAGTTTGTGTATCTGACCGTTTGAAATGGATTCCTGATGTCGGCTGCGGTGGTACGATTGAATGTTAATAGTAGTAATTGTGTTGAAGATGGTGGAATCCTGAGAGCGAAAAGGGTTCTGTCTGTTTGTTGATTTCTTCTTCGTTATTTATAATTAGGAGATAGGATCGAAAAGTAATTAACTTTTTGGCGCAAACGCGCGGACGTAGTAGTGAACAATACTAACCCAGCCAATCGATTCTGATTTTTGTGTAAACAATTGGTTTAATCACTTTTCCTTAAATCTTTGGAAAATGATTTGTGTTCGTGTGTTTGATTTAATTACTTTTCCATAAGTTTGGAAAAAGGATGGTGTTGTATGTTTATTTTAATTTCTTTTCCTTAAATTTGGGAAGAGAAATGTATACGTGTATTTATTTAAAAATATAGAATTGTATTCTATAAGTCATGCCATCCTCTTTTCATGAATGTTTAGCTTAAAGTCTTGAACAAGATTTAAACTATTTTTTCCCATTTTGTTTCTTTCTTTCTCCTTATGTTTTATTCTGCGATATTATGTTTTCTTTAATTCAGTAATCCTCCTTATCTGTTTAACAGCGTACTATTCTTGGAGCGGCCAGAAACACGTCCGGCCACTTGAGTTGTGTTGTAAGAAAAATAACACTAGCGGCAGTACTCCTAGGTTTGACTGGAGTTAACCGCAAATGTGGCAGACGAGTTAAGAATTAAAGAAGTAAAACAACGACAAGATAAGAATAAAAGACTGTATTAAATATAAAGTTGCAAACTTTAGTCTCGTTTGCAGACAAATATATAATATGTATATAATGGATACAATATGTATATAATATTTATATAAATGTCATTTAGCTGTTTATCCTGGGATATGGGGTATTGACGGAGCCCCTTGCTACGGTCTTCTGTTTATAATTCGGATATATTTGGACTTCTGTTTGCGTCCGACTCCGATCTGTTGTAATATAGTAGGAGCGACCTTTGTACGGTCCGATTCCTATCGTTGCTGTTGCAGAAGAGATGGAATGAGTCTGCACTTTTGAGTTTGGCGCTAAAGTATGCTGACTCATGATTGGTTGGTTTGAAACAGAGGCTCGCAGACAAGGGACGATAACCCATACCCCAGAATTCTTAATAGTGTTCATTACCTGTTATCTTTATCCTAGTCTTTATTTTGTCTTTATAATTGCCAACATTGTCCCTACACGTTTTGCTGTAATCTCAAATGGTATAATAAGACTAGCACATTAGAATATGAATGATATGCACTGATAAATGAACAAAGTCCTTTTATTGTGTTCGGGGAGGGGGTGTAACAAGCTGATAAGAGGGAGAGAAAGGAATCGCCTATTATCTTGAAGGCGGAAGACGGTACATATGCAAATTAGCAATTGGCGCAATGTGTTTCTCTACCACCTACTCGGCATTTATGAGAGTCGTAAATTCGACGACGGAAATTACGGCTTGAGTTTTGAATTTTGCGTTTCTGAAAATTCGTGACACCACATCCCAGATAAGAAAGATTAGGTTTTTGTCTTTTGTTCTTGAGGAAAAATTGCTTTAACTTTATAAAAATTAATGGGTTAACGAAGTGGGGTGAGCAGAAGAGAATAGGCGGAGTAGGACATTAAGGAACGAGAGTACAACGAAATCAAATGCAACAGGTTTAATATATAAATATGCACATAAAAGGGTACAACAAGAGAAGAAGAAAGTTCTGGTTTAGTTCGGACAAGCTTCGCGAGGTTTAATAATCTTCTTTTAGAAGCTAGCGGCACCTCCTCGTTTAGGTATAAGCCGTAATATTATTATGGGTTTGTTTAAGGTATTTTAGGGGGTTGCAAAAGTTTATTCTGCTAGCAGCCTATTGACTGCAAAGGTGTCGTGGGGTCAATAAAGAGGGCGACCACACAACGTTTTTTTACAAGGAGAAAACGTAACACAAACAAAACGAATGAAGGAACGAAAGTAGGATTAACAGTGTAAGAAACAAGGCTTTTATTTACCGAAAATACAGCAAATAGAATTATTTGACTTGGTTTATGATGTCGGTCCGTCAGGCCGGTATGTTGTCTGTTTCCAGTGAGTGTTTGTAGATTAGGCCTTCTTTTGTGGAGGTTCCCAGTAGCAATAGTACTCCGGCGTGGCTAGCGATGAAGGTAGTTAGGCTGCAGTAGTTTTTGTCGGGCGATGTCACGCTGGAGGAAAATTGACTCTCAGTATAGTTCCAAGAAGAACTATTATGAACGCATTACCGAGGTTAGGAACACCGACTTTCGTTTAGTTCTAAGAAGAACTAATAGGAACGCATTACCGAGTTTAGGAACACCGACTTTCGTTTAGTTCTAAGAAGAACTAATAGGAACGCATTACGAGTTTAGGAACACCGACTTTCGTTTAGTTCTAAGAAGAACTAATAGGAACGCATTACCGAGTTTAGGAACACCGACTTTCGTTTAGTTCTAAGAAGAACTAATAGGAACGCATTAACGAGTTTAGGAACACCGACTTTCGTTTAGTTCTAAGAAGAACTAATAGGAACGCATTAACGAGTTTAGGAACACCGACTTTCGTTTAGTTCTAAGATATGGGAATTAAAACTGTAAAAGGATTAACTCTCACTTGTGGGGGGAATTACCGCAACTTTCAAGTTCGGACACTGAATGAAAAGACAAGACAAGTATATTTAACAACAAATTTAATATGTATAAACAAAAAAAAGGGGAAAGATAGATTTAAGGATAGTTTTTGCAAATTTTGGTGTGATTTGCGGAGAACTTAACTCAGAGTCCGGTTAACAAAGTTCTTTGAAGTGAAGAATGACCCGCCAACCTATCGGCAGAGGCAGGTTGAAATTTCGTATGTTTTGTTGGTGATGAATTTTAGAGGTTGCTTTTAGGGAAGCTGTCTTTGAGTTGCAAACCCTAATTGAGTTGAGATGATTTCTGTAGTATAATTCTTTCAAGTTGAATTTGTCGAATTTCAAGGTTTGCTCCTGGAAGCGAGTGGCAACTTATTTACCAATTCAGTCTGAGGGAGTTAACTCATTCAGGTCCTTACAGGTTTAAGCCGAACCGACCACTGACTGTTTTCTCGTTAACAGTGGGGATCGATGACGTAGCAGAAGGGCACTGGAATCTGGCGCCTTAGAGTCCCAAGGCTTTCGGGTTAAGAAATGGGACATATTTTTAATAGACACGTCATCTTTAATCAAGTTTTTAT
This sequence comes from Doryteuthis pealeii, assembly GCA_023376005.1. NCBI lineage: Eukaryota > Metazoa > Mollusca > Cephalopoda > Myopsida > Loliginidae > Doryteuthis > Doryteuthis pealeii. Next base: position 45,492,507 of record CM042164.1, on the reverse strand, counting down.
TGTGATTTTTAAAGGAAATTTTCATATACATTTAAATTCGCGTTTTCTTTTTTTGACATATACTTTAGTCATTTTTGATTTGATTTTTTAAAGGAAATTTTCATAAAGAAGAACTAATAGGAACGCATTACCGAGTTTAGGAACACCGACTTTCGTTTAGTTCTAAGAAGAACTAATAGGAACGCATTACCGAGTTTAGGAACACCGACTTTCGTTTAGTTCTAAGAAGAACTAATAGGAACGCATTACCGAGTTTAGGAACACCGACTTTCGTTTAGTTCTAAGAAGAACTATTAGGAACGCCGTACCGAGTTTAGGAACACCGACTTTCGTTTAGTTCTAAGAAGAACTATTAGGACCGAGTCTGCCTGGCTAGCAGTCCTTGGTCGAGAAGTGCGAGACGTTGGATTAACGCAAGGGGGCCGATAAGGAAGTAGGAAAGAATCTTCAACGAACAGCAGGAGCCAGCAGCAAAGTAAGCTAAGCAGGTCGGCAAGGTCGGCGAGGTCGGCGAGGTCGGTGGCAAACAGCAGGAGCAGCGGCAGGAACAGCGAGGCGAGTCTTCTTCGGGGTCGGTGAGCGTGTGTGTGGGACGAAAAAGGGGTCTGTTTATCTGTAGGTTCGGCTTGACCACCTCCGCCGTCCGTATTTTGTTCGAATCAAATCTTCACTGAACAATCGTTTCCCAGTACTAGACTGGGGCTATTGTTCATGGTATTATTCCCGGTCTCGCTTGGTTAGGGAATATATCGGGTAGACTTTCATGTACTTTAATGAAGACTTTTTGTTGGTATCGGTGTTTTGCTGAGTCATTTCCTGACGTACCAAGTTCAAGGCTGGAAGTGAAGAATCCTGTCTTCTACTGGTCTCCCAGAATTCAAAGGGAAAGTGATGGAAGTAGCCGGTTTGTGGCTACGACAAAGGTATCAAAGTGTGAAGCTTGTCCGTTGTTGCAAATTATCTCGTCGGCTCCCTCAGTTGTTATCCTGGTGATATTGGTAATTGGCTGTCAGCCGTCATGGGTCCAAAAAGACAGCAATCTCTCTTGGGATGCCGGGTTTGGTAACATGGTAGAAAGTCCGTCGTGGGTTTTTCTTTCAGTAAACCTGGTTCGTAGGGAGAGATAGAGCAAAGCTCTTACCTGTAGTAGTAGTCAGAAGGATTCAATCAAAGGGAGAGGGACACGTGATGGTCGAACCCAGCAGTGACCCCCCGAAGGTTATAATTAGAAAGAGGGGGAATTACTAATGGTCAGGGCTATTTATAGAGATCACCACTGACGGTGATGATGATGGCTGCTGCTGCTGCTGTGACAGTCCCCTATGGCCTAAGTCCGGTGTAGACCGTAGTTGGTAACATAAAATTTCAATAACTTAGCTAACATGTATTATAAAGATATGAGAAGACACTAGTGGCAGTACTCCTAGGTTTGTATGGAGTTAACCACGAGTGTGGCAGACAGGTTAAGAGTCAAAGAAGTAAAACGAACAACTAGAAATATGAATAAAAGACTGTATTACAGAATAACAATTGCAAACTTTAGTTTCGTTCGCGCAAATAATATTTGTCACTTAACTGGTATATCCTGGGATAGGGTATTAACGGAGCCCTTTGGTACGGCCTTCTGATAAGTTCGGATATGATGGACTTCTGCTTGCGTCCGACTCCGATTCTGGTTGTCTGTTGAAGAATAGGAGCGACCCTTTTTTAGGTCTGTCTCCGGTGAGGGCTGAATCAGAAGAGCCATGAGTTTGCTTATTCGGCTTTGCCGCCAAAGTATGCTGGCTCATGATTGGTTGGTTTGAAACAGAGGCTCGCAGACAAAGGACGATAACCCCTATACCCCAGAATTCTCAATAGAAATTACGGCTTGAGTTTTGAATTTTGCGTTTCTGAAAATTCGTGACACCACATCCCAGATAAGAAAGATTAGGTTTTTGTCTTTTGTTCTTGAAGAAAAATTGCTTTAACTTAGCTAGCATGTATATGCATTGGTCTTATTTTATTTAGAAGCAAGGACGAACTCATGAGTGACGTTCTCCTATGGACACCTACACATAGACACACCCAAAAAAAGAAAAAAAAAGATTTTTTTTAAATTATGGAAATAGATCACTAATTAGGAGTGAGCCTATTCTAGTAGTGACCACCCCAATCGGAGTTTAACAGGTTTGAATTCAGAGTTTTCCTTCTCTTTGACTGGTTACCTAAGTCTGCCCTACTATTTACCCATAGCTGGAGGGAGAGTAGTTGGATTCATACCTTTTTCAATTGTATTAGCGCAATGTAGGCCGACCAGCAAAAACCTACATCAATCAGCTCTGTATGGATTTTGGATGCCGTGCGGAAGACCTGCCAGAACGATGTCCGATAGGGACGGGTAGCAAGAGAGAGTCATGGGAATCCGTACTCTCAGCGAGATGATTTATTTGCATTTTAATTACCCCTTCCTATTACATGACAGTGACAGAGAACAACAAAGTTATACGGAGATGCGGGTTTTCGATTATATATTTTTTATTATTATCATTTTAAATTCCTACTTGCATCAAATTTTCGATAGGTTAAGTAGCTTTTTTTCTATCATGAGGTGTGTTCATATTAATAATTATAATAATTCGTAAATATTCTTTTTTTTCTTTTTTTTTTTTCTCTCATTCATTCATTGGGGATTTCTTATTGTAGATAAAATCTTCATTCATCTCTCCCGCCACACACACGTTACGGATTAAGTGTGTAGTACACATGGGAATAGTTTAGAATTTCATTGAGCGACTGATGTATAATTCCTGATTAAGTGTTTCGTTACGGTAAAAGAAATATTATAGTATATTTGGGGTCAGTTAAGTTAATAATTTGAATCCTATGTAGATGATAGTGAAGACTAGCCTCCATCCCCCCATCATTTTTAGGCCTCGTGCCATATATTGTATTTTTAAATAAGTTTCCAAGAGTTATCTACCCCTGTGAAGATGGGTGGATGCTTAGTAGGAAAAGCATTGAAAGTAATGACGATGTGAGTTGAAAGCTTTTATATTGATGCATTACCGGGGAGTGTCACATTATTTTAAAAAGTTAACAAAGCCAATCCCCGAACAAAATTTAGAAACATGTCTGAAATAGGCACGTTTAATTTTTTACCAGCTCAAATCCACGAAAGACATTTCTTTTTAACAATATCAGTGAGTGCTGTTAATTTAAAAGAAAAATTGTATATCCCTCCATCCTTGGTTTATCATTGTGAAAACACAGTCGGTTGAATTACTGATAAAAGCGGAAAAAAAAGTTTGCGTATTTGTGAGGAACAAGATAATTAATTAGAACTATGAAAATTCATTCATCTTTTTTCTTCTAATGTTTCCGAATTTTTATCCGAGTTTACATTCATTAATCTTTGTGAAAATTTCAACCCTTTAAGGTAAGGTATGCACTATTTTTTTCTTCGTTATCATCATTTTGTCATGAAAAGCTTAAATATTCAAATTTCATTCAAGTGTTAAATTAATACTTAATATTTTTTTTTAAAAACTAATTTTTTTGTCTATTTGGAAGATTTTTTAAATACAACTTTTTGCGTTTATTTAAATTTAATATATATTTATCTATATTAAATATCTTATTTATATTAAATTAAATGTTTTGATTTATCTGGAAAATCTTTTCATTACTTTTTTTTTTTAAATTTTAAAACTGAAATAAACAGCGTACGCTCCTTGTTCTTTTAGAAAGAACAAGAATTTAAGGAAATTTCTATAGAAAAAAAATGATTTTCTTTTAAATGTGTCTCCAAAACAGACAAAGAAAGAGAAACGTTTACCTTCCTAATACTTACAATATCTCCACACGCACATACAGACACACACACACAACAACAACAATATAAATAAATAAATAAATAATGATGACTACACGTTGGGACGTCTAGTAAATCATCTATGGTAACAGTTTGTTATTAATTCATAAATGCAGCTGCGGTAAGTTACATTTGAAAAGAAAAAAAAACTTACAAAACAATTTCGTACAATAACTTAAAAAGAAAACAACTTTTTATTTCCTTACTTTTAAGATTTGAAAAATCCCTTAAATTTGTATTTTTACCTGTTTGCAAATTGTTGCGGTAAATTTACCAAACTCGTTTTTGGGTGACCTAAAACTTCGAGTTTGATTTCCTTTCTTTATCAGTTTTGAACATGTTGCAACAATTTTTATGTTTTCGCTTCATAATTTAATGTTAAATGAATTAGAATTTTGAAGAGGATATGAATCTGTATTTATTATCACAAAGAGAAAACAAAAAAATGTCTAGAGTCTCTTAGAATTGAGTAGCGATTATTTATTAACAACGGGGTCCGCCAACACTATCTCAAAATAAAACTAAAATAACAACACTAACAGCAAAATTGCATTTTACCTCCGAATTGACAGTTATATTTGGAAATTGAGAAAGAATTAGGTAGACTGTGAATTAAGGGGTGTACATTTTTATTCTAGTCTACCGGACAGATGTTAGTGAAATATATGAAGTCCAATTTTTAATTTCTCAACTGGGATTAAAAATCAAACTCTCTCTAAGGAAAACATAACTTAATACGTTAATTCATTTATAAGTTTATATAGATAGATTTAAAGTTGCGTAGTGATTCAGTTATACACCTTTTTGACCTGAACGTTGTTAATTTAAGGGAATTGGGATTATTAATATGTATACACTACAGTGTATACACATAATATAAACTTATCAAGTCCTATATTGAAATAAACTGAAAATTACTATTCGCTGGTAATTTTGTCGAGTATTTAACGATATTTCTATTGAATTAACGTATTAAGTTGTTTTTATTTTTTTTATCAAAAGTATTAATCCCAGTTTATAAATAAAAAAAATATATAGGTTGGTCTTCATTCCGTATTTTACAAAATCTGTCTGGTAGATTATGATAAAAATTTACGCCCCTGAATTCACGGTTAACCCTATGATTGTTGATTAGGGCGTGGTCGGTGGAATTGTACATGTTATTTTGGCGCACTTGAAGGGCATAAAAAGCAATTTTTGTTTTGTTTTCTTTTAGTTACATGTATTGAACTGCAAATTGTATAAACTTATTGGATCTCTATTTTACACACTCCTTAAATTTTGGAGAAGAAAAAAAAGGAAAAAAAAATAGCCAGGTGCGTTTCGTTTTTTCTTTTGTCTTTGAAAAAAAAAAAGAAGATATTGAAATCGTTGGATAAAAATTAAACGATTCTTTTCGTTTTGTAGTAAAAGGGCTTTCAATTTATTTTCTTAAGAAATTAATTTTACAAAGCTTTGTTTTGTTTATATCTTGTTTTTCAAGAATACGTACCAAATAAACCTAATTTGGCCCGATGATAATTCCAGGTGGGTTGCATTAGTATTATGTAAAGTTGAAACGATTTAAACTTTAAACCCCATGATTCATTGATGCCACCCCCTAGGACTACCTGTAAATTATGAATGTTTTTTTAAATTTCTTTTAGCTAAAAGTTAAATTTAAAATAAAGCTTACTGATTTTTTTTTCTTTTTGTAAAGAGTAAAGACGAATAACCGGCAAGTTTGGCCTACCTAATAATAACCATTTTTATTTTACTAACGCTAAAAATAACATTTATTTTAAATTGAAATTTCTATACAAGTGCAGTCTATTTTAAAGGTTTTGATAATTATATTTAAAAGACGCTTGTACAATGTACAGAATAGCACATAGAAAAATTCCGTATTTCTATAATAAATATCCAAATAAACAAATAATACAAGATATGCGGACTTCTCTATGAGTAATTCTAGACACGCGATGCGTGCTTGTCTTGCAAAGTATGGATGGCCACCAGCATAATAATCCATGTTTTTATATTAATAAATAACCAATTACTAAAAAGTACGAATAGGCTACTCTGCCGGTCCTGGTCGAATAGACCAAACTGCTCTTAGCTTATTATGCCGGTCCTCGTAAAATAAACAAACCTACTTTATGCTTATTTTACTGTCGCTGTAAATATTTTTTATTTTTATTATGAATGCAAGTAATGTTAAGAATATTTTGTGAAGGATAAAGATACAAAAATTCTTCTAAATAAAAAATATCGAATAGGCTATTTTGCTGGTTTTAAAATCTAGCATCCGGGTATTTCACGTTTAACGTATTTTAGGTACCACCAATTTTCCCTATGAAATTTACCCCCCCCCCCACACACACACTATTTAACACAATGAAACACTTGCATAAAAGTTAATATTATCTCGAAAAAAATGTTTCCATTCGAAAGAAGAAACATTAAAAAAAAACTCCTGATGATTTTTTTAAAAATTCAGTTTACGGAAATAATGAAAATTATGATTGAAAAACAATGTTTTCATTTTTGCACCATTAAATCAACTAAAATTTAACGTAGCCAAAAACAAGTTACGACAAGAGGATTAAAAAAAAATTTCTATGAAAAATCAATTAATGGTCCGATTTTAACGAAAATGTCCACAATGTGTTTTTTTTTTTTTTTTAAATTGAGTATACTGTATCTACTATCAAGAATTAATTTATTTCAAAACTTTGTTGGCATTAAATGACCAATATGCTGTAAAACAAAACAAACAAAAAAACTGTATGGCATTCAAGCTAGATTCATATCTTCTTTATTACCCTTTGTGAAATGCAATACGATAACTTTGTTGCAATAGTTGCAATACGATAACTTTGTTGCCCAGTAAAGTCCAGCTGGCTAATTCCTTAACAAAACAAGGAGCTGCTAGCGCTAAACTAGGGGGATTGTTTTTCTGCATCTGACATAGAAAACTACACGGTAATAAAAGACTATTTGTTCGTAAATTCCTAACATAAAATAAACTGAACCCCCATTTTATGTCAGTGTTTTTGCAATAAATGTTTTATTTTTCTTGCAGCCGTTATATTACAATACTAAATATATTTCCTTTATTTATTTTAATATTCACTTCAATGTGTATATTCTAAAGGCTTTTATTTTGTGAGAATGCTTAGTTTTAAAGTGGAGGTTCGTTTTTACACTTAAACTTTTTACTCGTAAATTCCTACCATAAAATGCCCAAGCCTAATTTTATGGCCCGGAATTTACGAGTAAAAAGTTGAATATTACTTTTTGTTGTTGTTATTTCTTTTCTTTTTGGCTTTGCTACTCTAAAATAAAAACGTCAGATTTTAATCATCGTCGACGAAAAAACAAAATTACGGTCATAAAAGGAGGATCCAATTTATGCCTAAATTGTAAAACGAGCCCCCACTTTAAAACTAAACATTCTCACAAAATAAAAAAACTTTTAGAATATGCACATTGAAATGAATATTAAAATAAATAAAGAAAATATATTTAGTATTGTAACATAACGGGTGCAAGAAAAATAAAACAATTTATACAAAAACACGGACATAAAATGGGGGTTCAGTTTATTTTATGGTAGGAATTTACAAGCAAATAGTCCTTTATTACCAACTACACCTACCGTCAGCTCTTTACTGCATAGATCAGATTAGCTAAGGTGTGTTACTGATATGCTAAGTTGATGAGTTATGTAATTTTTTTTTTATTGTGTACAGTGCTCAGGTGCACCACAACTCATCAAAGTCTCATGTCAAGTACACAGAATAATGTTGTGTCAGGAACATGAACAGTTCACAGTAGTAATATGCATGTATGTATGTGTGTGCATGTGTATGTGGAGAGTGGCATCAGGTATAGTGTTGGCGGACTACAGGAAGCATAATAATAATACTACTACTACTAATAATAATAATAATAATAATAATACTACTACTACTAATAATAATAATAATACAATTTATTGTGTACAGTGCTTAGGTTCACCACAACTCATCAAAGTCTCATGTCAAGTACACAGAATAGTAGTAATATGCATGTATGTGTGTGCATATGTATGTGGAGAGTGGCATCAGGTATAGTGTTGGCGGACTACAGGAATAATGGAGGCTTTGAAAGATTCAGTGCTCCGGCAGCCTACAACAGATGCAGGCAATTTATTCCATGTCTCCGCAATTCTAAGCGTGAAAAAATGTTTCCGAAAGTCATGTGAACAGTGCTGTTTTCTGACTTTGTAGGCATGCCCGCGTGTATTGGAGAGATGGAGATCAAAAAGGTGCTCAAGGTTGCTGTTGTTAAGATGATTGATGACCTTATGAGCATTTACCAGGTCAGTTGCCAGACGCCGAAGTTTCAACGAATCCATTCCCAGGGCTGCGAGACGTTCAGACTATGGCAGATTCCTGATGGAGGGTACTCGCCTGGTTGCACGTCTCTGTACAGTTTCTAGGAGGTTAATATTCTGAGAAAGGTAGGGGTTCCAGACTGGTGATGCAAACTCCAAGTGTGGCCGTATTGAACCTGGAACCTTGTGGTTCCTAGGTGAATGCTCTACCGACTGAGCTAAACCAGGATAAGTCTTTTTTATCCTGTATTATCCTATTGAGCTTTAAAGATTACTAACCTAACAAAAAAAAAATGAATGGCTTATTTTAATAATAGTAAATAAAGGATTGGATATGTAAGTTTTGTCTGATACAAAATATGGTAATTTATGAGGAAGTGCGTCTCCCGCCTCAAAAAACGCTACCCGGTGACTATCAAAATAACAACCCCAGATCGTTGTAATTCTTGTTTATTTATCGTAATTTGTCATAATTCTTGTTTAGATATGAAGATGAATAGTTTTGAATAGACTGAGATAGATAGATAGATAAACAAACAAAATAATATAGATAGATACAAACAAATGGAGATAGATATTTTCGACAAGTAAATGTATTTGGGGGGTTCGCTTCTTTTTTTGTCGTAATTCTTGTTTATTTAAACTAAAAACAAGACATTAAACTTTTAAACAAACATGAATAAAAAAAAGTCTTAGTATTTAAAGTAATATAGATAAATATGAACAAATTGAGATAGATAGATAGATGGATACTTTTGAATAGACTGAGCTGGGTTGTTATTCTAATAGTCAAATTGATACAAAATATTATTTATACGCACTTCCTCATAAATTACCCAAAATATTATTTACTTAACCAATATAGACAACATGTAAATTGATTATGCTTTTGTCAGTGGAGATTTATTGGACTCAACCATGTCCATAACTTTTGTCAATTGAATTATCAGATCATCAAGTGTGTGATAGGACTGGAATGAAAGTCTTGTCCAATACAAAGTAACATTTATTTAACCAATAAAGACAACATGTAAATTGAGAAATATATAAACAAAACATCAGTGAAACATATTAGAGACACTGACAAATGATGTTTTGTTTATATTTCTCAATTTGCATGTTGTCTTTATAATGAACGACAACATGTTAACCAATAAAGTTTATTGGTTAACTCTTAACATCCTATACCACCTCATTCCACCCAGCCGGAAGTCACACTCATTTTCCTACTCCAAATGATAGTCTTTGTATAACCCGTCGGTTGCTACTGAGCTAAAGGGCTCACAGAATTTGAGAAATTGGCCGTCAAGATCGGATTTTCTGCATCAACCAATTTTGATTCTACTCTGACCCAAATGATCGGAAGATTTAAACTTCCGATTTTTTCTTTCTTTCCCTTTCTAATTTCAAACCCTGAATCAGGTCACATTTGTTTAAATGTAATATTAAACATATTTAGAAGTCTTTGATTTAAGGGACATAACAGGTAACTTTAGATGCAAAGGCCATTTTTAGCCATTTTTAATAAATCCTTATAGGATTCAAGCATATATGGACTTAGAAAATTCTGGCTCTGGACTTAGAAAATTCTTAACAGGATGTTAAGAGTTAAATATTTTGTATCAATTTGCATGTTGTTTTTATACAGACTGTATCAAATGTAAACCTGATATAACATTTACTAAAACTAGTACAAAATAAAAAAAACACTCTCCGGGTGATGTAAAAATACATTTTTGAAACGTATTGCCTGAGGGGTGGGAGTAAAAAATTCAATGTCAGCGAGTTTGTACCCTAAGTAAGTAAAATCATTAAATTCATTAAAGGATTAAAAAATAAAACAATTTGAAATGTAAACTTTAAATATGTACTAAAATAAAACAAACTATATATAGATATATAATACCAGTCATGTATTTATTAAAACTTGTTTTAAAAAACAATTAGGACTGTCTAATGTTGCATGTTCAAATTTTGAGTGTATTTATTCTATGTTATGACGATTTTGGGTAATGTGACGTAAGCAGTGACGTAATTTTTGTTACAGACAAAAACCGGAAGCGAATCTCCATTATTAATAGATGACACATATGAATATCTTATTACAATGGAGATTCAGTGTCCGTCTGTTTGTAACCGAAACTACGTTACAATACCTTGTTTATGTGAAGTGTGAAATCGAAAGAAACCCTGGTTATCAATTTCCCAACCGCAAAAGTCTACTGACAGTCTTTCTGCCTGCAACAATATTACAGCAGTATTCGCTCAATCTGCCAAAGTTCACTCGTCCAACACACATCTCTCTTCACATTAGGAAGATCAAACACAACTCCCCGTGGTGTGGGAAGGTAGGGCTTAAATAATAAGTGCCCTCCCCAAGATCTTACATCTGGGCTAATCACACTCAGCACTGCCCGACCCATGTGAAATTTGCATATTAAACAGGGGTCACAGTAGTCTAACCACGAGCCACTCCTCACGGCGAGGACGTTGCAAGTTCAAACTTTGTAGTCACCTGCTACGCTCCCCCCCCTCCCAACGCACAGGTCAGACCTATACGGACGCGCTTCGTTCTTGGGGGTAGGGAATCTTCTCATCTACAAGGAATGGTCATTGATAATCTTACAAAATTCCTGAGGATATCGTGACGTAAGCAGTGACATAGTTTCGGTTACAGACAGACAGACACTGAATCTTCATTATTATAAGATGTCTGTTTTGTATATAGCAGGTTATGTTACTAGGAAAGATTGTCTCACAGAATAATAATAATGGTAAAAACTAAATTAGAACAGCTGCAATAAAAATGCAAGTGTTTTATTATTTGGTTTGTTTTGTTTTGTTTTACGGCATATCAACCTCAGTGGGTCATTTAATGCCGATAAAGTTTTAAAAGATATAATGCAGCAGTTATTTTATTTAAAAACTTTTACATTTTTTCTGGCCAGTTAACTTTGAACCACGTATCTTTAAAAATCTGTGTTATACCTCAAAGATACGTGGTTCAAAGTTAACTGACCTGAAAAAATGTAATCATCAATATATATATATATATATATATATATATATATATTATTCATTCTTGTTCATTCCATAGTCTGCCCTATTGGCAGGGGCATTAGAATGCACTGACTGCACCTCTGCAGAGGGGTAAGACTCCCCCAATAGGGCCACCTGTTGGCCGTGGGTGGCAACCCATGATGCTTAAGGATAGAACCCAGGTGGTTGAGCAGTCCATGACTTGCAATATTCCACTTTAGGCTTTTCTTGGGCTAGACGAGCAGTCGAAGAGGCCCCCTCCGATCAAATCGGCTGGCCACATCAAGCCCTAGCACCTATATGATTGCCCCAATCCTTCTTATCATATGGGTGCTAGAAGGCAGTAGTTGAGGGTCTACATGTCCTGGGAATGACGTTAAACTCTATCTGATGGTAAGGTTCCAGTTCTGGAGGTTTGGGGAATGTGGAGCACCCCTTCATCACCATTGCTCTCTGGTCCACTCTGACCCAGAGTGGTAGTACCTGTTAGGGTCCCATCTATGGGTTGAATAGAAAAACATTTATAAACAAAATTGTATTATGCATTAAGAATGAATTTATTTCAAAACTTTGTTGGCATTAAATGACCCACTGAGGTTGATATGCTGTAAACCAACCCAAACCATCATTCCATAGTCTTCAGTTTTTCCTTTATCGTTGCCTTATTTAATCATTTACTGTTTTCTTAGACCGTTTTGGTTAAGCTATCTGTTAAGTTACGCAGTCTAACAATACAGAATACCCACCACTAGCCTAAATAATCAAAAACCATTGGGACATTTTAAAAGTAAATCCCAACTGTAAAGATATTTTTCAAGAACCAGGCATAGTGACTTATCACCGAGCTAATAAACTCGGGGATATGATAAGAAGTAATAATAAAGTAATCATTTAGAAACCAGTAATTTTCACCTTTAGTTGTCAAAATTCTTAGCAAATAAGACAATTAGAGTAACCTCCCTTGACTTTCACTTTGAAACAAGCAGGTAGCCATTTTGAAAGTCTCCGTGTGAAATACACAAATCTTAGAAATTTTTCGAAAAACAATACAACTGCATGTTTTAACACAAAAATATCATAAAATGTTTTCTTAATAACAATTAAGTTCATTTCAGATAATGCGCACGCACAGTTTTATGCTAGGAATTTAGCCAACTAAAGGTGAAAATTACCAAGAAACCTGCTATTAAATCCACTAAATTTTGCCAACCATGTAACATTAAAAACAACCTTTGCTGCAAACACCTAAAATCAACCGACATATTCACTAGCTTCACAACTAAAAACACCTTTAAAATTTACCACAAATCAAACTGCAAAAGCAAAAATGTAATTTATCTACTAGACTGCACACGCTGCCAAAAACAATATGTTGGCAAGTCAGAATGGCTATTTTATTTTAGACTAAGTAATTATAAAAGTAGAATCAAATCCATGGATTACAACAGATTAATACCTGTAGAACAACACTTCCACTCAAATGATCACAACTTCAACAGAATGCTAGATTTACAATCATTGAAAGGATTGAAAAAGATGCTGATATAAAATCAGTAATAGGAAAATAGGAAAACAAATGGATGAACAAAATAAAAAGTTTTAATCTATTTGGACTTAGAGTTAAATTTAAATGCCCATGCTGGTAATTGAATATAGGATTATAATTATTATCTCTAGAAGAAAGTTTCTTGAAAAGTAACAGAAACTCACCATAAAGTGAGCGGGCTGTAGAATGCTCCTCATTCTAGTTGCAAAGCCGACGAGAAGTTCAATTCCATGATTCTTTTTCCTTGTTTGTTTTTATATTTTATGTAATTGATTTTTGGATCATCAGGAGAGAATGTGCACCGTTTCGGGGCCTTCCTCTCAATGGTTTTAACTGCACACCGCCCCCCCCTCACTGATGTGAGCTCCCTCGGAATATGTCAGATGTATCGTATAATCAAATATATACGATTGAATAACGGCGAAAAGATGTTTTTAAACAACGCGTGCTATGGAAATGTTGCGTGAATCGCGAATTGTTCCACGTAATAGTACCTCTTATATTCTTCTATGTTTTCACTTTAGTTTATATATATATATATATATATATATATATATATATTTTTTTTTTTTTTTTTTGAAAAGATAAATGGAAAGCAAATGTGGTATGGATGAAAATTTATTGAATTGCCGGCATGTGTTTCGACCAAGAATTCTTCCTTGTATGCTCATATTTAGTATTATTTTAGATATAAAATAAAATAAAATAATATAGAGAGTATACAGAAAACGGCCTTCTTCAGGGCGGAATATTATACAGAAGACAGTTTTCTATATACTCAAAGATTTTATGTTTCTCTATTATCATTATTTTAATTTATTTCATATTTAAAATAATACTAAATAGGATACATACACAGTATCATTTAGTATTATTTTAAGGAAGAATTTTTAGTTGATTCACATGCCAGCAATTCAATAAATTTTCATCCATACAACATTTTCTTTCCATTTATCTTTCAACACAATCGTCAGATGGTCACGTCAAGCCCTAGCACCTATATGATTTTCCCAACCCTATTGCCCTTATGGCAAGCCCCAACCTCTTTTTATCATATGGGTGCTAGAAGGCTGTGGCTGCAGGTTTACATGTCCTGGGAATGACGTTAAACTCTATCTGATGGTGAGGTTCCAGTTTTGGAGGTTTGGGGAATGTGGAGCACCCCTTCATCACCATTGCTCCCTGGTCCACTCTGACCCGGAGTGGTAGTACCTGTTAGGGTCTCATCTATGGGTTAAATAGAAAAATGTGTTTATAAAAAAGAATTGTATTATCCATTAAGAATTGATTTATTTCAAAACTTTATCAGCATTAAATGACCCACTGAGGTTGATATGTCGTAAAACAAAACAAACCAAACCAAACATAAAAAAAAACAATCGTCAGATTCACTTCCATTTTTCTCAATTACACACACACACACACACACACATATATATATATATATATATATATATATATATATATATATATATAAAATTTTAATCAACTCTTTTATGTATGTATGTATGTATATATATGTATATAGAAATACTGGGTTATTTTAATATTTAGGTTAATTATGTAAAATACTTAATGCAGACATTCCTATTGCTTTATGTAAATGGAACAAGTTTAATTCTAAATATCATCAGACTGAACTTTTGACACGTTAAAAAAAAAAATGAAATATCTCAAGTTTAAAAAACATATTCCTGGTTTAAGTGGAGTTGATTGTATCCTCTGCATTAGCCAGAAAAATAATTGGACAGACCAAGAGAAAGTTTCAACATGGTTTCCAATTGTGAAAGATCAGCTGAAGACACAACGAAACTATATGAGGAGTTGGTTAATTAAGATGCAGTAATGCTGATAATTTTTTGATTTAATGCATCCTGGGACGCACGTATTTGCTTTGAATGAGTCCTCGGGAAATTTGATGAGTCCTAACTAAAATTTCTTAATAAATTGTAGGGTTTCTATTTATGATCTGTGGAAACAACTAAAGCCGTCTAACTCCTACCTTGTAACCTATCCTGTGTAATTCATTTCTAAGAAACTATTGAAATGTATTTACAGTTAGCTTGAAATGGTAAGAAAGGAAAAAAGAAAAATAATGGGAAGCATGGATATAATTTTACTGCGTCCTTTTAGATTTTTGAGTGTCAGGGACACAGAATGTGTACCTATCAGCATCTCTGAAGATGGTGCGTTACCTTGTAAAAATGGGGATGTTGATACATGTCATGGGTTGACCAAAAAGCCTCTCTAAACATCTGATCTAACAAGTATGAACATAACTCACTCCTACATTAATGTGACTGTAATTTATGAGGAAGTGCGTCCCAGTCCCCTGCCTCCGAAATTGCTGCCCAGTGAATTTTAAAATAACGACCCCAACCTTCGGTGCCACAGTGGTGTTACTTGAAAGAAAACAACCAACTTAGGGCGTTAAATGTATGGGGGGGGGGCTCTTTTTTGTCTTAATTCTTGTTTATTTATTTTTTCTATTCGAAAGAAAAAAAACATTAAACCTTATTTGTTGTAATTCTTATTTTTCTTTTTTTGTCTTATTTTTCTTTTTTTGTCGTAAATCTTATTTTTCTTTTTTTGTCATAATTCTTATTATCGTAATTTGTTGTAATTCTTGTTTATTTATAGAAATTTGTCATATTTCTTGTTTAGATAGTTTTGAACAGACTTAGATAGATATTTTCGACAAGTAAATAGATAGATAGATAAACAAACAAAACAATATAGATATTTCATCGGATAATTAAGGGTTGCAAAAGAATCAGTTTTAATAAAAGTAAATTATGGGTGAAAAAGAAAGAAAAAATAAAAATATTTTGAAAAATAGAATTCTTGAAAAATCTAACCATGGATTATATATTCACATATATATATATTTACTAACCCCTCTGCACAAGCAAGATGTGACACACGGTCAATTTCTTAAGCGGTGTTTAACAGGTTTGAATTCAGAGTTTTCCTACAATCGCCTCTAAAAGAAAAACTATATATCATGATTCACAGATCTAGAGTAAATAATCCTAAGCTTTCTTTATTTCCCTTGGAATATTTTAAGGGATTTGAATTATTTTGAATTTCTATATATTTTCAAAAATCTAGAAAGAACAGATAGTAGACGATGTAGGCACTATGTAAAGGACAAGGAAATCTCATTATAAAAATTCCTAACATAAAATAGAAACCTCATCCAATAAAACCAAACTCCTGAAATCAATATTCTTACATAATTGATGGGTTGCCTATCAATTAGTTACTGTAGTGTAAAATTTAAAATAATGGTAGTTTCATGGAAAAATAGTTATTTATTTGACAGATTTTAATGCTTCATTGACCTTGGCTCTGATTCACTAGAGCTGAATGTGAGAAAGTTAGTTTAGAAAATCAGTCTTGGCTGGGTGACAGAATGGGACAGATGCAAATGGCGGTCTCTCCCGTTTGGGGCCATTTTTCCATGCATGATTGTTCTTGGGTTTATTAAAATAAAATAAAGAGCCCTAAAAAAGAAAATCAAGTCTTGTGTTTGTTACTAAAAACAAACAATGGACACAGACAACAAGAAATCCCAAGAAACAAATAGTTCCAGACCAAATAAGAAGCAAATCCAAAGAACAGAAATACGAAGAAGCCAGCCAGCCCAGCTACCCAGATCCAAGACTAGAATAAGAATAATAGATATCCACAAGTAAAACAGCTTAAATAGAGTATGCAACACTATTTCGCTCACAGATAAAATGTAATTTGAACTTTATTTATTTTTAGATGTTTCCTTTAAATTGATTTTGATCTAGTGGAAGCAGTGTTAATTTTCACTACTTTGCTATTGACAATAAAATTAATTTGCTTGAATAACTTATATTTCTCATTCATATATATATATATATATTATATATACTAGCAAATATATGCACCCTCCGGATGCAAGTATTTTAGTTAAATTTTATAATAAAATATGATATTAAATTAGAAAGGCTAATGAAACTGAATAAGAATGTAGATAAAAAAGATTTTGAACAGAGGGGGTATGATTGAAAAATAGAACAACTTTGAAACTAACTCTTCCATCATTTTCCCTTACTCCCGTCTTTCATTGGTAAATTTTCCTAATTAAACTGTTTAGTTAAAATAGGAAGTAAAGAATAATATTACAGTTATTTCTTCTTGTTAAGGATTTCTTTTAAGATTTATTGAAGAGATTTTTGCTCATATTCAATAAGATAAAACCAAACAATTAGAAATCAATAATACTAAGCATATATTTATTAAAATCAATTTTTAAAGATCAATATGCAAATTAGCCTTCCCATTCATACTGTAAACCTCTATTTTGTTGTATATATATACAATTGCATGTTATTAGTATGTAGATCCGGTCAACACCGGAGGTCCAGTGGCTTCGGCCCTGGATCTTTACGAGTTAATAGCGTCGATCCCAGGGGGCCATCCCCCAAGGCAACACCTGCCCCCTCGATTTAAAGGGGCAGGGCTGGGTTTATTGCCCAGTGCCTGAGGCGCCCCCCTTGAGGGGAATGCCGACGGGATCGACGCAATTTTTCATCCGCCACCCCATGAGTCTCGGCTTGTGGGTGGTCCCACATAAATAGGGCCTTTGTGCCTGACCCGTACAAGTGGGGTACATGGAAAATATCATGTAGATATGGTCAACAGTGTAAGTAATGTAAAACAATTTTATTAATAATTGAGGTTTAAATAAAAATAAAATCATGGAGAATATGATGTAAATAACTAAAGGAATTGTGACTTGTATAGTAATATAGTTTCGGTTACAGACAGACAAACCCACAATCTCCATTATAATAAGATATATAATGGAGATTTAGTGTCTGTCTGTAACCAAAACTATGTCACTGCTTAGATCACAATACCCTCAGGAATTGCATAAGTTTATCAATGAATATTTAATTTATAGTCAAAATCCTTAATACATTGAATAAAAAACAACCCTGTATTATATATATACTCAGAAATTAAGTATGCAACATTAAATGGTTCACATGCATGCTCAGTATTATTGATTTATATATATAGTTTGTTTTATTTTTATATATTTTTAAAGTTATCTAACATATAGAGTTTTATATGAGAAAATTATTTACAAACAAGAAATAGGTACATAATGGTCTTCTACATTAAATTTGAAGATATTTGTGTATTTAACTTTATCTGGTTTAGGTTTGCGCATGTGCGCATTTTCTGTTTACATTTTTTTACGAAAGAGCATGGCAAAAAAAAAAAAAATCATTTACGTAATTTTGGATGTCGATAAAATCAAGATAAACATTTTGTAAAATATTATTTTTTTTTTTTTTACACTAGAATTAAAATATTCATTTACTTTTAATAAAACTTTGTAGAATTATGTAAAAATGGGTTTATTTAAAAAAGAAAAAAAAATTGTTGCCTGTTGTAAAACAAAACAAATATCTCAGTGTAAGTGAGTGAATATGATGCTTTTTAAGTAAGTAATTTTTTTTTTTTTAAATTGAATGTTTTGTTTTATTTAATTTTTCTTCCCACCCGCCTCAGGCAATATCTTTCAAAAATTAATCTTACCAATAATGCTGATAGCTTTTTGATTTAGTGTGTCCTGGGACACACATATTTGCTTTGAATGAGTCCCCGGGAAATTTGTTGGGTCCCAACTAAAGTTTCTTAATAAATTGTAGGTTTTTTTATCTATGATCTGGGAAACAACTAAAGCCGTCTAACTCCTACATTGTAACCTATCCTGTGTAATTCATTTCTAAGAAACTATTGAAATGTATTTACAGTTAGTTTGAAATGGTGGGGGGAAGAAAAAAGAAAAACACTGGGATGCATGGATATGATTTTACTGCGTCCTTTTAGATTTTTGTGCATCAGGGACGCAGGACGCGTATCTATCAGTATCTTTGCTTTACACTGCCCGGAGGGCGTTTTTTTACTTTTTTTTTTACTAGTATTTACAAGGTTTATATGTGTAACATTAATTTTTTTTTTACTAGTATTACAAGGTTTATATGTGTAACATTAATGGTTTTTTACTAGTATTTACAAGGTTTATATGTGTAACATTAATGGTTTTTTTACTAGTATTTACAAGGTTTATATGTGTAACATTAATGGGTTTTTTACTAGTATTTACAAGGTTTATATGTGTAACATTAATGGGTTTTTTTACTAGTACCAAGGTTTATATGTGTAACATTAATGGGTTTTTTACTAGTATTTACAAGGTTTATATGTGTAACATTAATGGTTTTTTTGTTTTGTGTAACATTAATGGGTTTTTTTACTAGTATTTACAAGGTTTATATGTGTAACATTAATGGTTTTTTACTAGTATTTACAAGGTTTTATGTGTAACATTAATGGTTTTTTTACTAGTATTTACAAGGTTTATATGTGTAACATTAATGGTTTTTTTACTAGTATTTACAAGGTTTATATGTGTAACATTAATGTGTAACATTAATGGTTTTTTTACTAGTATTTACAAGGTTTAACATTACTAGTATTTACAAGGTTTATATGTGTAACATTAATGGTTTTTTTACTAGTATTTACAAGGTTTATATGTGTAACATTAATGGTTTTTTTACTAGTATTTACAAGGTATTTACAAGGTTTATATGCATAACATTAATGGTTTTTTTTACTAGCATTTACAAGGTTTATATGTGTAACATTAATGGTTTTTTTACTAGTATTTACAAGGTTTATATGTGTAACATTAATGGTTTTTTTTACTAGTATTTACAAGGTTTATATGTGTTTTTTTTACTAGTATTTACAAGGTTTATGTGTAACATTAATGTTTTTTTTTACTAGTATTTACAAGGTTTATATGTGTAACATTAATGGGTTTTTTTAGTATTTACAAGGTTTATATGTGTAACATTAATGGTTTTTTACTAGTATTACAAGGTTTATATGTGTAACATTAATGGGTTTTTACTAGTATTTACAAGGTTTATATGTAACATTAATGGTTTTTTTTTACACTAGTATTTACAAGGTTTATATGTGTAACATTAATGGTTTTTTTACTAGTATTTACAAGGTTTATATGTGTAACATTAATGGTTTTTTTTTATTTACTGTACTAGTATTTACAAGATTTATATGTGTAACATTAATGGTTTTTTTTTACTAGTATTTACAAGGTTATATGTGTAACATTAATGGTTTTTTACTAGTATTTACAAGGTTTATATGTGTAACATTAATGGTTTTTTTTACTAGTATTTACAAGGTTTATATGTGTAACATTAATGGTTTTTTTTACTAGTATTTACAAGGTTTATATCTGTAACATTAATGTTTTTTTTTTTTTACTAGTACTAGCAAATATATGCACCCTCCGGGTGCAAGTATTTAAGTTTTAATGTAATGAAATATCGTATTAAATTAGAAACGCTAATGAAACTAAATAAGAATGCAGATAAAAAGATTTTAAACAGAAGGGTATAATCGAAAAATAGAACAACTGAAATTTACTCTTCCATCACTCTCGTCTTTCATTGTTATTTTTTTCTAATTTAAGTATTTAGTTAAAATAGGAAGTAAAGAATAAAATGACAATCTTTTCTTGTTAATGGATTTCATTTAAGATTAATTGAAGAGATTTTTGCTTATATTCATTAAAATAAAACCAAACAGAAACCAATAATACTAAGCACATATTTATTAAAATTACATTTTTAATATCAATATGCAAATTAGGCTTCCCGTTCACACTGTAAACCGCTATTTTGTTGTATATATAAATACAATTGCATGTTATTGTATGTAGATATGGTTAACAGTATAAATAATGTAAAACAATTTTATTAATAATTGAGGTTAAAATAAGGATAAATTCATGGTGAATGTGACGTCAATTACTAAGGGAATTGTGACTTGAGTAGTGATTTAGTTTCGGTTACAGACAGAAAAACACACAATCTCCATTATAATAATAAGATTTACAAAGTTTGTATGTGTAACATTAATGTTTTTTTTTTTGTTTTTTAAAATTTTTTTTTACTAGTATTTACAAAATTTGTATGTGTAACATTAATGTTTTTGTTTTCTTCTCCCCAGATTGTGTCCATTGGTGTGAACAGATGCGACTGACCAAGAAATGCAGCCAATTTTTATGTGGTACCAGTTTGCTTTCAAAGCTCTTTGGTCACAAGCGTCAAAATGTGGCTATCTTAGGTTGCATTCTCTTTACCACATTGTTTCTGCTGTGGGGTGACATATACCCTATTTCTCAGATAGGCACCCCAGCTTCTTACCCAGCAGTCAAAGTTACTAGTTATGGCCAGCCTGACAATACCGTGACAATATGGCTCAAGCAGAATGTAACTGCCTGTGGCGGCAATTTTATTGGTTATAGTGGAGAATTTGCACGGCTGAAAGATGTCATACTGGACCCATCAAAGAATTCTGCCATTGCTTTAATGCCGCTACCAAACAAACGCCTCCTGATGTTGTTCCAACCTTTGGTTATTTTTCGGTCGATTGCCAAAAAAGACCGATCTACAGGTTCAAAGGTGAAAACCATCTAAATAAATGGATGGCGTCAGCTCAATTTTCTAAACGAGACAAGATTGGTAATAACGTGGAAAAAGAAACCCAGTTTACAATTGCTGTAAAACGGTATGAATATGCAAACTTTTTTCACTCCATTACGGACTTCTACAACGCCTTCCTAATGTTAAAATTCTTTAAAAAGTCTCCAGAGAAAACAAAAGTTTTATTGATTGATGGACACCCGCCCGGCATGCTGTTTGACGTATGGACAACATTGTTTAAAAATGTTACCAGAGCCATAGAAATAAAAACTCCTGTTTTGTTTAAGGATCTTGCTTGGAGTATCATAGGATACGATAGTCCATTGACTCCTCTTGGTGTAAAGTCCGTGTGGCCTCAATTGGTTTTCAGCTTGTTTGGAGAGTGGACCCCGTTTTGGATCTATTCAAATCCCCTGGTCTCATACCTCAGCGAATTCAAAAAGTTCTTTCTTGGACGTTACCATATCCAGGATTACAAGAATTTGAACTGCAAGAATCTGTCTGTCCTGTTTATCTGGCGACGGGATTATGTTGCACACAAAGGCAACCCCTCCGGATTGATTTCACGAAAGATCAAAAACGAAGGGGAACTGTTACAGAAGGTGAAGGATCTCTTGCCGAACCACCGTGTTCAAGGCATACAGTTGGATAGTATCCCCATCAAGAAGCAACTACAACATGTGTCCCAGGCGGATATTATGATTGGTATGCATGGTGCTGGTTTGTCACATACCCTTTTTTTGCCCGATCATGCTGCACTTATTGAACTCTACCCACGCTACTGGCCGACTACAAATGTCCACTTCCGTTGCATGGCTCGGTGGCGGAATTTGACCTACTTCAGTTGGCAGAACACTGACCACATCTATGAGAAACGATGCTACTATACATACATTCCTCCGCTGGTGCTGTTGCGTATGGTCAAGGACGCCAAAAACAGAATTTGCCCTTCATCTTAATTAAAAAAAAAATTCTTTTTTTTCTTTTAATCATTGTTGAGAAACGGGACAATATGTAAATAATCGGGAATCTGAACTTTAGCTACATAAATGAGAGTAACCTCCCCTTGTTTCTTTCACTTTGAGGAAGCCATGTGTTTTATTTGGCCATTTTCATTTCACCGTAAATCTACACTGAAAATACGAATTTGTTTGAATCAATACAACTGCATGTTTTAACACGAAAATATCATAAGATCTGTTCTTAATTGTGTTTGCGCATTATTTGAAATGAACTTAATTGTGATTAAGAACACGTTTTATGATATTTTCGTGTTAAAACATGCAGTTGTATTGATTCGAACAAATTTATGTTTTCAGTGTCGATTTACAGTGAAATGAAAACCCGGCTTCCTCAAAGTGAAAGAAACAATGGGAGGTTACTCTCATTTATGTAGCTAATGTTCAGATTACCAAATAACTTTTCATATGTAATGGATGGATGATTTTTTTGTTTTTTTCTTATTGATTACTGTGACAATACAGATTAATTTTGAATATTGCTGGCAGACACTCATTACATGTGGAGTATTTCATGACCTAACATTATTAATCTTTTCTCTGCTGAATCCTAACCCTGCACCATTTTTTCTTGTGCAGTTATAACCTATCATTAATTTGCATATTTTTTGCAAATTAACAAATCTCACCAAGCAAGTGCTATCATATGAATCTTATTTTAAAAAAATCTTCATTATTGAGCTTTTTATAGAAAAAAAATGCACTATCTAATAACTTTTTAATCCCAGTAATAAACGAAGAAGAAAATAAGAGTATAATTACAAAAAAAATTATGATTCTAAACAGACTTAAAGACTTATTTAATAAGGAAGATAAAATAAACACTATTCCTTCTGTTAAGGCTTTATTTATTAATACACATAAAGTTAAGGCTTTATTAATACACATGAAGTTAAGGCTTTATTTATTAATACACATTCTGTTAAGGCTTTATTTATTAATACACATAAAGGCTTTATTTATTAATACACATAAAGTCTTTATTATTAATACACATTCTGTTAAGGCTTTATTTATTAATACACATTCTGTTAATTTATTTTACACATAAAGTTAAGCTTTTATTATTAATACACATAAAGTTAAGACTTTATTAATACACATTCTGTTAAGGCTTTATTTAATACACATTCTGTTAAGGCTTTATTTATTAATACACATAAATTTATTAATACACATGTTAAGGTTAAGGCTTTATTTATTAATACACATTCTGTTAAGGCTTTATTTATTAATACACATAAAGTTAAGGCTTTATTTATTAATACACATTCTGTTAAGCTTTATTATTAATACACATTCTGTTAAGGCTTATTTATTAATACACACTTTATTTATTAATACACATTCTGTTAAGGCTTTATTATTAATACACATAAAGTTAAGGCTTTATTTATTAATACACATAAAGTTAAGGCTTTATTTATTAATACACATAAAGTTAAGGCTTTATTTACACATAAAGTTAAGGCTTTATTTATTAATACACATAATTAAGGCTTTATTAATTCACATGAAGTTTAAAGGTTTTATTTATTAATATACATGAAGCTAATGATAATTATTTCTACTAGTTTATAAAGCCAAATTATTTCTACTAGTTTCTAAAGATAGTTTTAAAAAACAAAATCTTAAAACTTGAATTTTCATGAGTAGAATTTAACAAAATAATCAAATTTGATTTACTCATCTAGTTTAATTTGACGGAAGAGATTTTATCAGATCAAAAAGTAAGTTAATCTTTGGTTAAGAATCTGTGGATATTTATAAATCTCAGTGGATTACTCTCAAAGCTTAAGCTATTTAGAAAAACAAAATTTCCGAGGTTTGAATCAGTGTAGCTAGATTTGTTTGTAATCTCTATTAACATTTTCTCTTTCTAATTCTACCAAAGCTCTTTTCAAATAGATCCATCAAAAATATACATTCCACCAGTTTTTTTTCTTCTTTTTTTTAATATTACTAATTTGTTATGGTTGTAGCACATCACAAAGAGACTTCAAATAAATTTATTGTAAGTAATTATAATGTTTTTACATTACATTTTTATAAACCTCAATATTACCTTTGCTGCTACCTCCTAGTGGTTTGATAGTATTATCAACCATAGGCTGGCTTAACTGAACCCAGATCATGACTCTAAATAGAGTTCAATACTTGGGTTAACTTTGAGTTGCTGGTCAACTTTAAATTTAAAAAATTATCAAAGTGTGTGTAATAAAATTTCCTACTACTTTTCACCATTAATCAAATATTGATTGTCTGCTGTTATGTTACATTAAACACATACATACATGCATACATATAATATATATATATATATATATATATTATATATATATATATATATATATATACACATACATAAATACACAAGCATATATATATATATATATATATAATGGTAAGTGAATATACATGAAACAGGTAAAACTGTTTAAGTGTCCCCCCCTGGTTTTTTTACATGTTTTATATATACATGTATTTGGGAGAATAAGTGCTTAATTGAAGTCAAACCTAATTGTGAAAGTTAATTAATAATTAATTAATTAGGCGGGATTACTTATTTAAATGTAAAGCTAATAGGCCGAAATGTACATACAGAGATTGATTTTTCTCAATTACATTTAAATAGGTAATCACGCCTAATTAATTAATTATTAATTAATTAACTTTCACAATTAGGTTCGACTTCAATTAAGCACTTATTCTCCCAAATATTGTTGGCTGAAAATAGCCATATCACAAACATCGTCTGTTTGTTTACTTCTCATATACATGTATGTTCAATTACCATTATCTACATGTAAAAAAAAAATGAAGTTTTACCTGTTTTATATATATATATATATATATATATATATATATACACTTTTCTGTGATACAAAGATTTTTCTTTATGGTTATATTAACCAGTGGAAAAAATGAATCCATTATTATTCTTTTTTTCAAATGTTGTATAAAGCTTTATGAAATGAAGCAAACAACAATATCTGCCTTTGGTCATCCATTTTTTTTTTTTTTTTGATTCATTTGTTTTATCAATTTCAAATTGAGTACCTACACTCCATAATGGCCTTGTTTTACGCAACTCTGTTTAATTGGTATCATGGCTACAAAAATAAAATAAAAATGCAAACAGACAAATTTTTTTTTAAATACTGCTCAAAAAATGTTATATATATAAAAAGTGTTTTATAATTTGCTTGAAGCATTGTGTCTATATTGGTTCGGTGGTTGGTTTTGAAGGCTATCACAATGTAAGTGTAAATAAAAATAAGGTAACTATGGTGTTGTTTGTTAACCTGTGATTTATTCTTAATATTTCAAGATAAAAATCTCTTCTACAGAAATCTTCTGTAGAAGAGATTTTATCTCGAAATATTAAGAATAAAAAATTACAGGTTAACAAACAACATCATAGTTACCTTATTTTTCTTTACACTTGCATTGTGATAGCCTTCAAAACCAAACACCAAACCATATATATATATATATATATATATATATATATATATATATATATATGGGTGTAAAATGAGGAAATTAATCCGACATTATGTGGAGAAAATATAGAACAAACACGGGATGTTACAATGAATGGAAATTTATTAGTCGTAGTGTGACCCTAACATTAAGAGCACACATTGAGCTCTCAAACTGCGACAGGTTTTTTTTTTTTTTTAAATAAAACTCTTGTGTCGTAAGGAAGATTTCTTCTCTGGACTTTTGGATTTTATATATATATATATATATATATATATATATATATATGGGTAAGATAATATGAAAAACACACAGATGTTGTTCAAATAAAGTTATTTATTAATGCTGATATTGCAATATTTCAATTTGTTAAAAAAAATCTTCAGAGCATATGTTGTGCTAAACATGCTCTGAAGAAGATTTTTAACAAATTGAAATATTGCAATATCAGCATTAATAAATAACTTTATTTGAACAACATCTTACCCTTATATACCGTTGGATTCATTTCCTTACTTTTAACCAATATATATATATATATATATATATATATATATATATATATTATGGTGTTCCAAAAAATTTGATATCTTTTCACATAACGATGTTAAATATTTTTCATAAAATGATAAAAAAAAAAATTTTTATAATATGATAAATCTGGCACCATTTCATAAAAAGATGTCAATTTTTTTTTCATTTTTTTTTTCGACATCCCGTATATCACCCTTTTGTAGATAAGAACATCAGTTCTGTATTTTGAGCAAATTAAAATTGTCAGAATATAATGTTTACTGCTGACTGCTAGAAAAAAGACATGTCAGATGAATCTTCATTTTGGCTTTACTGAACCTTTTTTTTTTTTTTTTTTTTTTTTTTTTCAATTAAAACTAAAAACATTAAAACCAAACTTGATCGAATTGTGGCAAAACAAAATAAACTCTATAGTTGAATTTCTTTAGTAAAAGCTCAGTATTAAATTTACTATTGATTAGAAGATATTTTATTCCAGATAAACTCCTTTAAACTCATCCATGCTTAGATACCAAAACAATTAAATAACTAGAAAAAAAAAAAAGGGAAAAAATTCAGAGTAATGGAAATTGGGGATTCATTTAATTTTTGTTCTATCTTCAATTTTATTGAACACTGAAGATAATTTAGTTTCAGAATAAAAGTTTCATTATAGAGTTTTCATTAAAATACCAGATTCTGATTGTCTTTATTTTCTTTAGATTTGATTAAGATTAAAGCAAACATCTTTTCATTCAGATTAAACAATTAATGGAGTTAAATTTATACAAAATACAAGGAGAAATAATTCACAGTATTATTAAATAACCTTTTCTAAAACTAACACAAACAAAAGATTTGTTTAGATACCCAAAAAAATTAGATAACACGGTGTACTTATAACGTAGGCCAGTTGTCAAATCTGAAAGTACATAAAGGTTTTCTGAAGATGAGATATTCGTCCCAAAATATTAAGGAAACATAAAAAAATTTAAAAAATACAGGTAAATGAACAACATACTCGTTACCTTTTCTTCCTTCGCATTGTGATAAGCCTTCAAAATCAATCTAGAAAACAAATTAATTAGTATTTTTATGGCTTTCATACTATAAGAGGTCCACAGAGTGTTAACTCTGGTTCTTATAAAACATTGGGCTACTTAAAGGATAAGTATCCAATGCGGAATATTTCAGTTAGGAAAACAACAAACGTGTTAGTTACATTTATATAACTTTATTATAACATATTAGGGGAACAAAGTTCCCCAGGCTATTTAATGTCACAAGTGTCCAAACATACACAATAGTGTTAATAGACAAAGTGGTAACCACTTACTGTAAGTAGAGGCTGTGGCGTCTAGTGTGCACCGTAGGTGTCTGCTGGAGAAAGATGATAAGCACGTCCAGGCTTGTTCAGTGCATCGGAAGAAGAGCGTTCTCTCCTTGCGTTCCTGTGTCACGTGACCAAAAAAGCATCTCCTGACACAGGAGATTCACCAAAACCCTCAGACAAGAGAGACTGCCCTTACAATACCATCCAGTTTGTAAGATGAGTGAAAAAAAAATTTGCAGTGGAAACTGGGTGAGCTGAGAGATTGACAACACAATGATTTAGAGAAAAAGTAAAGTCGTTGGGGTGGTCTAAATTCAGTATAAGCCAGACAGCGAGGGTGTCTATCTCCTTTTCACTAGCACTAGACTAAGGAGATTGTTTTTTGCATCTGAGGTGGAGTGCCAAACCTACCATCAGCTCCTTACTTTACCGCACAGATCCCTGTAGCGCTGAGTTGGCGAGGTCTATAGTATTGAACCCAGAACCATGTGGTTCCACACCTACCATCAGCTGCCCACTTTACCGCACAGATCCCTGTGCTACTCACAGCGCTGATTTGGCGAGGGCCAGTATTGAACTCGGAACCATGTGGTTCCATACCTACCATCAGCTGCCCACTTTACCGCACAGATCCCTGTGCTACTCACAGCGCTGAGTTGGCGAGGGCCAGTATTGAACTCGGAACCATGTGGTTCCATACCTACCATCAGCTGCCCACTTTACCGCACAGATCCCTGTGCTACTCATAGCGCTGAGTTGGCGAGGGCCAGTATTAAACTTGGAACCTTGTGGTTCCAAGCCGGATGTTCTACTGACTGAGTATGAAAAACCAAGTATCATATTTTTCTTTTTTCTACCAATCGCATAGAGCCCACTGTTGCTTTGCTGAAACAGATTAAAAAAAAAATTTTTTTTTAATCCCAATGTGATTAATATCTTTTGTCGATTCCTGTTGAATCTTTATGAGGCAGTCGGGTGTAACAGAGGATAATTCGAATAAATAATCCGTTATAAATTTTTGGTTAAAAGACTAGAAAGTACACAAACTTGTTTATGATTTAACTAAACAGATGTTTGGTAATCTGAACATTAGCTACATAAATGAGTAACCTCCCCTTGTTTATTTCACTTTGAGGAAGCCGGATGTTTTGGTCGGCCATTTTCATTTCACCGTAAATCTACACTGAAAATAGGAATTTGTTCAAATCAATACAGCTGCATGTTTTAACATGAAAATATAAAATGTGTTCTTAATCGTGCTTGCGCATTATTTGAAATGAGCTTAATTGTTATTAAGAACATATTTTATGATATTTTTTCGTGTTAAAACATGCAGTTGTAAAAAAAAATCTATTCTGTTATCATTTAAATTTATTTTAAATTATTTTCACAAATATAAATCAAATCTTTATTATTTCTGCTCAAAATGCAAGATCTGGTGATAGTGAATGTGTACCTATATTTACTTTGTCGTTAATTGTTTTATCTTTGTAGTTTCCTCCAGACATACATACACACATCTGCCCTTTATACATCTATAGAAGATTAACTTTCAAGGAAAAGTGAAAACTTTTTTTTTCTTTTTTTTTTTTAATGAAAAGGTGATAGACTCCCTCGCTGTTTGGCTGATACCGACAATAGGCCACCCTGCTGAATTTATTTTTACTTTACATATAGCTCAGGCTTTTTATTTATCTATATCTCATAGCTTATATTGTTATTTACTGAGCTTAGCTTAGACGTGGCACAAGGCCAGAGGTATAGGGCACCCAATGAGAATCGAACTTACTAACAATGGTCCTCAAATCTAACTTGCTAACCATTACACCACGTGAGGTGCCCTCTCATAGCTTATATATATTATTTAGTTAATGTAGTAAAATATAAAGAATAATTTAGTTTAGTTTTTTTTAATTGTTATATAAATAGCTGAGCCCTTATGGCAAGCCCCAACCCCTTTTTATCATATGGGTGCTAGAAGGCCGTGGCTGCGGGTCTATATGTCCTGGGAATGACGTTAAACTCTATCTGATGGTGAGGTTCCAGTTTTGGAGGTTTGGGGAATGTGGAGCACCCCTTCATCACCATTGCTCCCTGGTCCACTCTGACCCGGAGTGGTAGTACCTGTTAGGGTCCCATCTATGGGTTAAATAGAAAAATGTATTTATAAAAAAATTGTATTATCCATTAAGAATTGATTTATTTCGAAACTTTATCGGCATTAAATGACCCACTGAGGTTGATATGCCATAAAACAAAACAAACTAAATAGCTAAAACTCCAGTATTTTGAATTTTGTTCAATTAGATGCAAAGTCTAAATATAAGCAATGGTAGAACACTTTTTTTTGTTGTTGTTGAAAAGAAGAAGGCTTTTCTATTTAAAAACAAATTGCATGTGGTAATTTTACTTTATACTAACGGGAAGTTGATCAATAGTGTTTTCTGGTGGTAAGAAAATGTATCTTGCTTGTCTAATTGTGTAAAAAGAAAAGAAGAAAAAAAGTATGTAGTCATCTGAGTTTTGTTCTTGGCTTCTTTTTGTTTTTAGCTACAAGAAATTCAATGAATGTATTGGTGTGTGTGTGTGTGTGTGTGTGTGCACAATTGTTCAGACTACTTTTTTGAAAACTAGTGCTCAAAACCATTATTTTAATTAAAAAAAAAAAAAAGGAAAAAAAAGGAAGGAAGAAAATTCAGAGTAATGGAAATTGGGGACAATGGGGGTCCTTAATCAAAATTCATTGAATTTTTGTTCTATCTTCAATTTTATTGAACATTGGAGATAATTTAGTTTCAGAATAAAAGTTTCATTATAGAGTTTTCATTAAAATACCAGATTCTGATTGTCTTTATTTTCTTTAGATTTGATTAAGATTAAAGCAAACATCTTTTCATTCAGATAAACAATTAATGGAGTTAAATTTATACAAAATACAAGGAGAAATAATTCACAGTATTATTAAATAACCTTTTCTAAAACTAACACAAACAAAAGATTTGAATTTATACTTATATAATAGATATTTTGCATATGTATTTTACTCAAAGGATTCCAATAACATATGCTGATATAAGATATTCTGATGGACAAGACTCTACTGTGTCTGTTCATGATTTTTCACCTTGCTCTGAAATGGAGTTAAACTAGGAGTCCCTCACTGCGGAACAAGATAGGGGTACCTCTGTTGGTACTATAAATTAAATTATTAAATTAGTGAAATAGATCAATAATTAGGACCAAGCCTATTCTAGTAGTGACCACCCCAAGTGGCGTTTAACAGATTTGAATTAAGTTTTCCTTCTCCTAGACTGATTGCCTAACCAAAGTTAAAGAGCCTAGTCTGCCCTACTATTTACCCATAGCTGGAAGGAGAGTAGTTGGATTCATACCTTTCCCAAGGGTATTAGCGTTATGTGAACTGTAGCTTTGTCCAGGATTTGATCTCTGGTCGACGAGTCCATTTCCTATGACTCTAACCATTACACCATGTGCCTCCAACTATATCAGAGGAGGACACAATATTTACTGAACATATTGATGGATGAAAAGACCCCCTGATTTTTATGGATGGTGACAATGGCAATAGTCCCTGGCAGCTTTTGATGAAGAGACATCTATATCTAAGCACTTTGGCTTCTGCAGAATTTCTGTGCTTGGTTTTGTATACATTTAGCTAAATAAATTGTAATAAAGTAGAAAAAGATTTAGAAGTAAAAGTGCTAAGCTTTATTTAGCTAAATGAAATTCGGCTATAAAATGAGGAGGGTTAGATCACAATTTATATAGCCTGTATAGGCGAGTAACATTGCTGGCATTGAAACCTTACTAGCAAAGGTTCAGCTTAGGTGGGCTGGTCACGTTGTCAGAATGAATGAGAACAGGCTTCCAAAGAAGATATTATATGGACAATTACCAAATGCTAAGCATTCTATTGGACGTCCACTGTTATGCTATAAAGACAAATTGAAGGACAATTTGAAAGGCCTCAATATTAACCTGAGTGCTTGGGAAAATCTAGCATCAAATCGGAAAGAATGGCGTAAAACATGTTTCGCTAGATTAAAGAGCTTTGAAGAAAATAGACTGAAGCATCGAGATCAGCTCCACCTAACTTTAAAACAAAAAATCTGATTCCTGCCATAGAACATTTCATCTGTCAGAGTGGCTTCATAGCTCGCAGCAAGGCTGGGTTCCTATCACACTCGAGGAAACACAAAATGTCCTTTTGATAGCATGCACAACATGGGAGGAAAAAAAATCACTCACTGCTGATCTTCATCTATCGTTCACGATAGGAGAGTCCACCATAGGCGAGTCTATTACTCATACAATGCGAGTATAGGATACCACAAGGATTTCATTTGATTTTGTCCTTTTATATAGTCTTTTGAACTAGTAATTTCGGATCAAGTATCCAATAGGCACCCCAAATCATCAACTTAATGAAAGGTTCATATTTTAACATCACCGGTAACTTCAACTTTCAAATATTTGAAAATAAACGAACAGATGATTTTTTTAACGTATATTGTATCTGACAAAAACAAATTTTACGAATTTTGTGATACTCTTTCTGAACAGTATTCTTTTATTTAAATAAACATTTAAATACTTGGCAACAAAAAGTGTATTTTTATTTAAATAAACATAATTGCATTTCTCTTCTGATTAAGTAAAAACTATTTTAGTATAAAAACTTTTCATCTTTTTTTAATTTATCGTAAGTGTTGAAAAATACTCATAAACTTCTGATTAAAAAGTATTTATTTAAAAAAAGATTTTGCTATTGAATTTTAATTTGATTACATGTACCAACCATTTATTTATTTAATTTATCGTAAGTTCAACATCTCCATAAAATTCTGATTAAAATCATTTGTTTACAAAAATTTGGAAGCAGAAGTTACCGGTGATGAGTTAAAATGTGAACCTTTCATTAAGTTGGAGTGACTATTGGATACTTGGTCCGTAATTTCTGTATTATAGATTTTGCAATAACTAAATACCATGTTTCCCTGAAAATAAGACCTAGTGTGATTTTTCAGGTTGATTTAAATATAAGCCCTCTCGTTAAAAGTTGAGAATAATAATATTCCAGAGGATGATGATACAATTATTTTTGAATGAATTGTTAATAAGTTTTTGAATAAAAGAACATGTTAATGGTAAATAAATATAGATTGTTTTTGTATTTTATTTATTTAGAAATTTCTTTCTTTTTTTTTTTTACTTCCTAATGTTTTTTTTATATATGAAGAATAAGACATCCCTCTCGAAAATAAGCCCTAGTGTTATATTTCGGAGTGAAAATTGATATACATCGATTTTTTTTTTATATATGAAGAATAAGACCCCCCCCCCCAAAAAAAAGCCCTAGCGTTATATTTGAGTGAAAATTAATATAAGCCCTTATTTTCGGGGAAACACAGTACGTTTTTTTTATGACTTAGACTTTTAGAAGTTTCTTTGTAATTTTTTTTGTATTTTTTCAATAATGGCATATTTTAAAAAAAAAAAAAATTTTTTTATCAAAGACACAGAACTATCAAATCAGCAGAACTTTCTGATGAAACTCAAAACATCTTTTCAGGGAATTGGTTTTATACATTTTACCTGATATGATAAAGTAAAAAAAATATTCATCTGAATACCAACATTGTTTTTACAAACTCAAATAACTCATATAATTGTGCTCTGAAGAAAACAAATGGTCTATACAATGCCTTCTACTATTGTTTTTATTTTATTTTTTGAAATAATTTCATTTGGATTAAATTGTATAAACATCATATAGTCGAAACAGGCGCTTGTCAGCACAATTTATACTATCGTTTTTTCTTTTATTCTTTTACCTCAAACTCGTCTATGCAGCTATTTTTAACTTATGAAATTTCCAAATCGTTCTTTGTTTTAAAATCCTTCTAACGAAGGCATTATGTGTTTCCTTTTCTCTCCATATAAAATCCACCGTGTTTGTTATTTTTACTTTTGATACGGATGTCACTTTTTTAATACTTTTCCAACGTAGTCTTTAACTAGTAGAAATTTCTCCTTTTTATATTCTCTACAATACATGAAAACTTATATATACAGTGTTTGATTGTTTTTCACTTGTAGAGATCTGGCTCTTGTGACTTTTACAACGAAATTATCCTGATATATGAATCACAAATCCTTTGTCTCTCTTTAATGATCTTTCTTGTATAATGTTTATAACACCTACTCTGAATGCTGATTGGTTCCTGCATTAGCCAACCAGATGTACAGAAGCCGAGGTTTGCGTTGGCAGAACTCTATTCAAAGCCAGTTTATCTGCTAGCGTTGAACAAGACGGGTGGTGCACTAGGGTTTGATCTGCTCTAGTGGGATCTAACTGGCGAGGGGAGTGTTATGTTGAAAGACCTGAAACCCCCCAATGAATCAGTTATAACTGATGACGCCACCCAGCGCTCTGTAATAGTACAGGCATATCTCAAACATATAATGAAGAGAATATTACATTTTGGTATCCTCAAGGATTTCCTTACTTAGGCTAGACAGGTGGTCGGAGAGGCCTCCTCCAATCAATAGGCTAGTCATAGCAAGCCCTAGCACCTATATGATTGCCCCAACCCTATTACACTTATGGCAAGCCTCAACCCTTTTTATCATATATGTGCTAGAAGGTGGTTGAGGGTGTTCATGTCTTGGGTATGACGTTAAACTCTATCTGATGGTGAGGTTCCAGTTATGGAAGTTTGGGTAATGTGAAGTACCCCTTCATCACCATTGCTCCCAGGTATACTCTGACCCAGAGTGGTAGTACCTGCTAGGGTCCCATCTATGGGTTTAATAGAAAAGTTGTTTCCCAAAAAAAATAACATTGAGTTTTAAAAATTTCTTCTAAACTATCGCTACAAATCTTTCAAAGCTTTGCTGGCATTAAATGACCCACCGTGGTTGATATGCCGTAAAACAAACAAGGATTGCCTTTTGGAGTCATATCCAGAAGTTATATGAACTGTTAGATTTTATATAATTGGCATCCTTCCATTTGTGAAAGACGATGGAGTAGTGTCCAAAAGTGGTTTTTTGGGGTTTTTTTTTTAAAACTACATAGCCTGGGAGGGTTGATACGGAGTATGCGCTGTTGCCCAAGCAGCAGATACCCCCTCTCCACACTGTCACTGTGGTCCCCCCCCAAAAAAAACCAATATAGTTTGGCAACAGCAGTGTCACAGGAGTTGCTGTGTTACACCATCTTAAGGACTCTGGCTCTGGATTTGTTTTCAGGGTTTAGCTTTCCTCAGTATCATATAATGCTACTCGGCAGCGATGGTTTTGTAACAAACTCTTCCTTGTCTTAGATAGATTGACGCCCAAGGCCAGAGAGTTACATCTAACCAATTTGGGGTTTTGTGTGTGTAGTACGGGTGCCAATCCTACTGTCTGTGCGGATGGTGATAGGTTCCCAAAGAGCTCATCCACTCCTTCCCAGCTCCTATGTTGTTGGGTTTTTTGGGGTGGGGGGGTTGTGCTGGTGTTTGCTTACCTTCATCTCCAGACATACCTGATAAATATATTCATTTTTATATATGAGAGTTGATTCCACAATTAAAATTACTGCTGTTGTGTTGACTGCTGTTCTAGGCATGTTGCTTGTAGTGGAAAAACAGGTTGATGCAAAAAGATGCCCAGAACTGGGTGTGGTATGTACTCTCAAAATTAGTATAATTTTGGACCATATTACCTTTAGGCAACCCTTTTTGATCATGATTAAGAAAGGACATGCTTTTTGGTATAAATTTAAATTTAGTAAAAAATTTTTTTAGTATAAATTTAAATTTAGATTTAAATTTTTTTTTTAGTATAAATTTACATTTAGTAAAATTAGTATAATTTTATAGTATAATTTTGGACCATATTACCTTTAGGCACCCCTTTTTGATCACGATTAAGAAAGGACATGTTTTTCATTTACACCGTCAATATCCAGTTGTTTGTTAGGGGTTAGTTTTATAATTTAAAAAAAGAATCTAAAAATCGTCTGTTAAAACGATCGGATATTGATGGTGTAAATGAAAAACATGTCCTTTCTTAATCAAGATCAAAAAGGGGTGCCTAAAGGTCATATGGTCCTAATTTCTAGCAAGAGTTATGTAAAACAGATAAGACAGCTGACCAATTCTTCCTTATACTATTTTCAGTCTAACATTTAGAACTTATTTTCTTTTTGAAAAATTCTTCACGTGAATGAAAATGAACTTGTCAATTAAATTTTAACTTGTTTTAATTAGTCAATTAAATTATTTAGTTATCTTATTTAGTATCTAAATAAACATTTGATGGAGTTGAATTTGAATGATTATATTTTGGACTGTTGTCCTCATCTTTATTGCATATGAACACAACATTCAGGCCAGCGTAACCTTGGGCTCTGTTCAGGTGTTTTTTTTTTTTTTTTAAACAAGTATAAGGAGTTGAATTTGTTCAAAATACAAGGAGAAACAATTTATAGTATTATCAAATAACCATTTCTAAAACCAACACCAAATTTTGAATTCATTCTCTTATAATAGATATTTTGCTCAAAGGATTTGGAATAATGAACTCAGATATACTTTGCATATTCTCTTTTCTCTGGAATATTATCATTATTAATGTTTTTGTTTTTTTATCTCACATTCTCAAATAACCATCTAGTTTAGCACCATTTTACAAAAGTCATCAAGAATTGTCACAATGATCATCTATTTTCCATATCATTTTGTCGAGAGAGAGAGATCATATGAATAGACAAAGGGAGTAAGGAGAGAGTGAAGGATAGCAAAGAGAGAGAGAGAGAGAGATCATATGAATATACAAAAGGAGCAAAGAGAGAATCAGAGAGAGAGAGAAATCATGAATGGACAAAGGGAGAAAGGAGAGAGTGAAGGATAGCAAAGAGAGAGAGAGATATCATAAATAGACAAAGGGAGTAAGGAGAGAGAGTGAAGGATAGATAACACAGAGAGAGAGATCATATGAATAGACAAAGAGAGAGAGAGAGAGATCATATGAATAGACAAAGGGAGTAAGGAGAGAGAGTGAAGGATAGATAACAAAGAGAGAGAGATAGAGAGATAGAGATATCATATGAATAGACAAAGGGAGTAAGGAGAGAGAGTGAAGGATAGATAACAAAGAGAGAGAGATAGACAGGGAGTAAGGAGAGAGAGTGAAGGATAGATAACACAGAGAGAGAGAGAGAGAGATATCATATGAATAGACAAAGGGAGTAAGAAGAGAGAGTGAAGGATAGATAAAGAGAGAAAAGAGACGAAGCTTTGGGAAAAGAAAAAGATTTACAGTCAAATTGCCATTATAACTTTCTCTATTTCTTCAATCATCAATTTTCTCCCTATGAATTTTTAAACTAGTTCTGCCCTTATACAAAAGTGGAAGAAGTTTTTTACATTTATAATTATTATCCCAAACTGGGTATATTTTTCATTTCATTTGTTTCATTCCTGGATTTGGCCTGGTGTTGTAGGTAACAAAACCTTTTTTACAACAAATTGTTGAATTCAAAATGTTTTTGCTTTTCCATTTTTTTCTTTGTATTGATTATTGAATTAAAAATATTTCCAATTAAGATGTTTCTTGAGTCTTTTAATTTATCAATTTTCTCTCTTGGGTAATTCCATGTGAAATCATCCAGAAAAAGGTAAAATTGTCACCCACCCACTTAAATTTTTCTGAATTTTTTTTCCAGGTGTGGACTATGTTAAAGTTAAACAATCCCCAAAATTTGAGCTTCCAATTCCATATGAGCAAAAAACCAAATTATCTTTTTGGTACAAATAATGTTCAATATATGGGAAATAATAATATAAAAATTTTTTTTGTCATAGATGCATGCCATATCGGGATATTGATCTTGCTATGAAAAAATCAGAAATCATCAGTAACTTAAAATTGGTTGACTTTAAGACTTTTTTTTATAGAATTTTTGGATTCCTTGGGCCAAAATGTTTTTATAAATCAATTTCTAGTTGTAGGGAAGCTCTAGAACTCCATTTTACAGATAAAAATATATTACAAAAGTCACCTTTTTTGTACCTCCCCCCCAAAAAAAAATTTTGGAGAGTTAAAAATCGACATAACTCCACCAATTTTTGGAATTGGAAGCTCAAATTTTGGGGATTGTCTAACTTTAATATAATCCACACCTGGACAAAATTTCAGAAAAATTGAAGCGGGTGGGTGACATGGCCTGGATGATCTGACATGGAATTACCCTCGCACTTTTTATTATTGAATTATGAACCCTTTGTCTTTTTTGTTGGGCACCATATATTTTCCCTCATTAACAGGTAGGCAATTAAATTCGGATGAAAAAGACTCAACAAGCAAATGAAGATCAAAACATATATTCAAAAAATACAACTTTTTGCGGCCAGACTTATCTGCTGAAATCCATCTTGGTTTCTGGGAGAGACTGGATAATATGTCTTGTTGCTCTGATGGCTAAGACTACAAGTGACACTAGACAGGGATTCAATTTGGGCGCCAATCTATCGTATTGGCTGATTCGCCGCCCCCCTCTGGTGCCAAGGGTAGATAATTAATCTGTCTTCTGCAGTAGCCGCCCTGTCGGCTGGGACGTTAGAATGCACCTCTGCAGAGGGGTAAGACTCCCCCAATGGGGCCACCTGTTGGTCGTGGGTGACGACCTGTGATGCTTAAGGATAGAGCCCAGGTGGATGAGCAGTTCATGACATTCAATACTCCACTTTGGCTCTAGACGGGCGGTCGGAGAGGCCCCCGCCGATCAATTGGCTGGTCACGTCAAGCCCTAGTACCTATATGATTTCCCCAACCCTATTGCCCTTATGGCCAGCCCCAACCCCTTTTTATCATATGGGTGCTAGAA
This sequence comes from Doryteuthis pealeii, assembly GCA_023376005.1. Taxonomy (NCBI): domain Eukaryota; kingdom Metazoa; phylum Mollusca; class Cephalopoda; order Myopsida; family Loliginidae; genus Doryteuthis; species Doryteuthis pealeii. Next base: position 45,453,891 of record CM042164.1, on the reverse strand, counting down.
GGCCGTGGCTGCGGGTCTACATGTCCTGGGAATGACGTTAAACTCTATCTGATGGTGAGGTTCCAGTTGTGGAGGTTTGGGGAATGTGGAGCACCCCTTCATCACCATTGCTCCCTGGTCCACTCTGACCCGGAGTGGTAGTACCTGTTAGGGTCCCATCTATGGGTTAAATAGAAAAATGTATTTATAAAAAAATTGTATTATCTATTAAGAATTGATTTATTTCAAAACTTTATTGGCATTAAATGACCCACTGAGGTTGATATGCCGTAAAACAAAACAAATCAAACCAAACCTTCTGCAGTAGCCATGTCCCAAATACCAGCCATTTTCCCTAATTACCATTGTATTAGTGCTTAAAAACAATAAGTTTCAGAAAATTCAAAATAGAGAAAAAACGTATTTAATGTATTACAACTGTTGGGTCAGTAAAATGGTAATTCTTGTTTATAGAGTTAATCTGCTCCTTAAAATCAAGGGTAGATGTTGCCTGGGGGGATAACACCTGGGATCGACGCTGTTAACATTACTTAACCAGTCCCTGGCCGAAGCACACGGGGTGGGGGGTAGACCACGGATGTACGGGTTACCCAAAATGCATAAACCCAACATTCCATTTAGATCAATTTTATCTATGTGCAATTCAATTCAACCCTTCTTTTTTTTTTGTATTCTTAAATCTCAATGTCTCTCTTTTCTTAACCCCTTTTTATTCAAATGTATACTTGCTAACTTTTAAACAATGTAATGGCTGTTTCTTCTGAAAAGGCACCAGTTGAAAGGGCCCTTAAGTTTCCTCCTTTTATTTATTTATTTATATTTTTTCCTCTCTCTCTCTCAGGTAGTTGATCATGTTTTTAATAAAGTATGATTCCTACCCATTAACTCCTGCGACACTACCGTTGCCAAACTGCATTGGTCCCTTACCTTTCCTTTGGATCACAGCGGCAGTGTGGAGAGGGGGGATTTGCTGCATGGGCAACAACTCATCCTCCATATGAACCCGCCCAGGCTATGTAGTTCAAGTTAACAAAAACCTGCGACACTACCGTTGCCAAACTGCATTGGTACCTTACCTTACCTTTCCTTTGGATCACAGCGGCAGTGTGGAGAGGGGGGATTTGCTGCACGGGCAACAGCTCATCCTCCATATGAACCCGCCAGGCTATGTAGTTCAAGTTAACAAAAACCTGCGACACTACTCCATCGTCTTTCGTTGACGTAAGGATGCCAACCAAAAGATGGCTCAATAATTTTTACGTAGTGATTAAGATGTCATCGGGATGGCCTAAAGTCGGTATCAGCCAATCAGCGAGGGAGTCTATCCCCTTTTCACAAGCTCTAGACCAAGGAGATTGTTTTTGCATCTGGGTGGAGCGCCATACCTACCATCAGCTCCTTTTTATGATTAAGATAAAATCACAAAAAGTGTCCAGTTACTTTTCCCACATAGGTTTCTTGGTTTCATAATTAATTAATTAAGTTTTAAATCAGTAAAATACGTATAAAAACTATGCAGCTCTGAAAGAAAGATTAGCCAATGAGATTAGTGATTTTATCTGCCATTTTGTAATCAGCCAATCAGAACCTTATTTATCTTAATCATTATGTAAAAATTATTGAGCCATCTTTTACATCAGACAGAACTGAACAATATTTGCTTTGGGATTGTGGTCTATCTGTTCATGGAACATATTATAATTAATTTGTTTGAGATATGTCTATTGTGTATCTGTTATTACATGTATGTTAAAGTAAGAAGCTGATGGTAGGTGTGGCGCTCCACAAAAACAATATATATAAAAAGATATATATATATATATATATATATATATAATCCAAAAGTCCAGAGAAGAAATCTTCCTTACGACATAGGTTTTTTTTAAAAACAACTTGTCGCAGTTTGAGAGCTCAATGTGTGCTCTTATTGTTAGAGTCACAGAGCAAATTTATATTTAAATAAATAACAAAAGACTTATAGATCTTGCATTATAGACTATTTCAGGGAGCTTAGACAAAAATGTCTAATTCTCCCGACTCATCAGATGCGTCGGGAGAATTAGACATTTTTGTCTAAGCTCCCTGAAATAGTCTATAATGCAAGATCTATAAGTCTTTTGTTATTTATTTAAATATATATATATATATATAGTTGGTAGAGTCCGACACGGAACCTCAAGTTTCCTGGTTTGATACTGGCCCTCACCATCTCAGCGTATGGGTAATCAAACAATTGCCTTGGTCTAGTGCTAGTGAAAAGGGGATAGACAGCCTGTTTTGCCTAAGGAAGGCCAAAGCAGAATGTTGCATGTCATGGACTGCTCAGTGAACAGGATTTCATCCTTTAGCATCTTGGCTCGACGCACACAGCAGGATGACTGGTGTGAGCTAGAACTGCTAATGGTAACAAAGGCTTAACACCGTAGCGTGAGAACGAAGAATTGAGTCGCACGTGGTGAATGTCGTAGGGTACGGACATGACATTGGGTCCCCCATGAGAGCCCAGTGATCTAGTAGTGTTTTTAATAAAGGCCGACATGTTTCTCGTGTTATGATTTTTATCGGAGTTTTAGTACCAAAGAAAGAAAAGAGGACTACGGTGCTTGTATCGTTTTAGTACCGGGAGTATTACACACAGCCAACAGGTGGCTCTGAAAGAAAGATTAGCCAATGAGATTAGTGATTTTATCAGCCATTTTATAATCAGCTAACGGATTTTGAAAACTGGAGCCTTTTTGGCCCTTGGGATTGTAGCTTACATGTGATGAGCCCAGAAGTTTTTGGCGCAAAATACCAAAATCCCCACAGAGAGACCCCGGACCAGTTCCACGAGGCAGCAACTGTAAAACCTTTCCAAGAAATCACCCTAAGATACCAGATATCTTCTCCAGCACGCCGTTAAGTACCTTAAACTCAACTTTATACACAGGAAGGACTTTATATTGTTACTCATTGTTTTATTTGCTTGTTAATAAATTGTTAGAATTAAAACTACGTTTTAATTCATTTATTTGTTGCTGTTAGTCTTAGAATTAAATGCTATACTAACATAATAAAAGGAAGGACTTTATATTGTTACTCATTGTTTTATTTATTTGTTAATAAATTGTTAGAATTAAACTAAGTTTTAATTCATTTATTTGTTGCTGTTAGCTTTAGAATTAAATGCTATACTAACACAATAGATTTTATATTGTTACTCATTGTTTTATTTGCTCATTAATAAATTGTTAGAATTAAAACTAAGTTTTAATTCATTTATTCGTTGCTGTTAGCCTTAGAATTAAATGCTATACTAACACAATACAACCTTTGCTGCATACCCATTACTTCCATTTATTGAGTCAAATCCTACCCGTGGTAAACAGGTTGGTTAAATAAAATGATATCTTATCGTGGTGAAATGGTTGACAAGCTAGTATTGTATCACTGATACTTTCCTATTCAACAGAAATGTATTCATTTAATTCATTTCTCTTTTTTTACTCTAAACCATTTTCTAAGAGCTGATGATCTTGGGTGTCTTTGGGCAGTCAAGCATTTTGATCGACAGGCGGTTTCAGGCACTCTGGTAGATAAAGGGTTAAATGTTGCACTTTTTAAGACTTACACATTATGTTTAATCTACCATAGTCTATTGACTAATTGTGAACTTTTCTGGAGCTCCGGGGAGTGTGGAGTACCCTTCCATCACCATTACTCCCAGGTCCACTCTGACCCACAGTGGTAGTATCTGTTAGGGTCCCATCTATGGGTTAAATAGAAAAATTGAGTTTGGAAAAAAATTTGAATACCCATCAAGAATGAAAAAACAAAACATTGAGGGGGAATGCCGACGGGATCAACGCATCTTTTGTGCCTACCACCCATGAGTTTCGGCTCGTAGGTGGGCCCACATAAAAATGTCCTTGTGTCACGCCCTCATAAGTGGGATGAGAGGCAAATACCATAACATGGGCTGTTTTGAGGAAAATCAAACTCAGATTTTCATAGAGACCTCGTTAATAAATAAGGTTTATTCTATGTATTAATGAATTTGAATATTAGATACTCATTGATAAACTTGAGGGTATTGTGATGTAATCAGTGACATAGTTTTGGTTACAGACAGATTTTATTTAAAAAAATGTTCAACATTTGTCATCATTGTTACAAGAGAAACATAAAAAAATATTTTCTTGAAATTTTCATTTGTAAAATTGGTAGAACATTTTTATTTACAAAATATTAATTGTATTATATAATTAATATGAAAAAAATATTGATTTAAAAAGAAAAATTTCTGAATAATTCAAGATCAAAGTTTAAAAATTGAAATAACTGATTTGTAAGAAAAGGCTTAAAGGTAATTCTATGTCAAATCATCCAGGCCATGTCACCCACCCTCTTCAATTTTTTCAATGTTATTGATCTTGCTAGGAAAAAAAAAATCAGAAATCATCAATAACTTAAAATTGGTTGTCTTTAGAACTTTATTGATAGCATTTTTGAATTCCATGTGCAAAAGTGCTTTTATAAACCAATTTTTAGTAGTAGGGAAGCTCTAGAACTCATTTTACAGACAAAAATAGATTACAAAAAGTTGCCATTATTCGCAAACCCCACCAAATTTGGAGAGCTAAAAATCGACATGACTCTGCCAATTTCTGGAATTGGAAGCTCAAATTTGGGGGATTGTCTAATTTTAACATAGTCCACACCTGGGAAAAATTTCAGAAAAATGAAGAGGGTGGGTGACAATTTTACTTTTTTCTGGATGATTTGACATGGAATTACCCTTAATTCTAATGAATCCAGCGTATTTTGATTTTGATTTTATTAACGACACTATCTATTATGTACACCTTTATTTCTTAGTGATATATAAGACACATTGCAGAATTTTAAATGCACTAATAACATGAGCTGTTTTGAGGCAAATCAAACTCAGATGTTCATAGAAACCTCATTGCAATTCGGATTTTGTCGTCCTGGCCTCCTGCCCTAAAAAACGTTAAACGGTGCCTGCTGAAAATGTGAACTGTGCTAGTTATGAACTGCTTAGCAATTTGAAGGCGTTTTTACCGACAAATTAATGCGATATGAAACCGATATTTTACACACACACACACCAAAATTTTTTTATTGACAAGTAATTATAAATATTTTAAGCCCTCCTCTTTAAAATTTGTTTAATGTATTTGATTGTTTTTATTTTCGAAACTTGGTCGTATTTTTTTTAAAAGATGTGAAAGTTGTTTTGAATTAGAATAAAATGAAAAAAAAAAAAAAGATATTTTAAAAGGGAATTCAGATAAAAAAAAAATGATAGAGACCTTCTCTTCTAGATATGCTGTATGTAACAGAGCCGGTATTAGGGTTCCGTGCCCCCTCCTTCGAATCTATGATATGGTCCTCCACCAACTCTACTACATGTCAATTTTCATAAAGCAGTATTTATAGAAAATATAAAAGCCGCCCTTCTGGGCCCCCAAGCGGGCTTGTTCCCCTGGTTTTGGGGTTCGGAGGTAGTAACGCGCCAGCCCTGAATGTAAATATTACATTTCTATTTTTATGTTTGTATCATTGGCATGATATTCTTCACAGGTAAAGAATTTAAAGACTACTGCTCTTCATTGGCCATAGAACACATCACAACACCTGCCTACAATCCAAGGTCCAACGGGCAGGCAGAGAGGTTCATGGATACATTCAAAAGAGCATTAAGAAAGAACCAAGGACTAGGTACGGACGAACGTAGTATACAGAAATTTCTTGCTGTATACAGGATCACACCAAATCCAAACACTAGTGCAAAGCTATCACCAGCAGAACTAATGTTTGCACAAAAGATAAGATCCGTATTCGACAGGTTACTACCAAGGCCGAAAAAGAACATTCCTAAAAGAAAAATGAATTTTAATACAAAAATTTATAAACCGGGTGATAAAGTTTTAAATTTATAAACCGGGTGATAAAGTTTTTTAAAAAAATGAATGCAAATTTTTTCAGAAGCTACACTGTTGGTCCTGTTCGAGTAGACAACCCTGCTTTTTGGCTTATTATGCTGGTACTTGTAAATTTCAAAGGTAAAAGAACCATGCTCAAGGGCAAGTTTTGGATTTGTAGAGGCTGTTAAGCCTGAATATTACTTGTTGATAAAAACTTGTGGTGGGGGTAAAATATTGCTTTCTTATCACATTAACCAACAAGTTAATGCGATAAGAAAACGATATTTTACCCCACCCCAAGTTTTTGTTCAACTTACAGCACCCCGCCCTCCATGTTCATCTCATTCAATGAAGTTTTTATCATTTGTGATTTTTACATGGGGATTTTTTTAAGTAGGATAAATCATGGAGAGACTGAGGTATTATGGTAAAAGCAGGCTGCACAAGGAGAAGCGTACAAGTGTTTCTGTAGTGAGAGAGGAGACCTACCTCATGCAACACGGTGTGACAGAGAGAGAGGCGGGCGTGAAGACTTGCATATTCTCGAAGGAAGCGGGCTAGGCTTTGCCTGGCATGTAGGGCTGACCTAGAGTCGAACCCACTTCCTTCAGAATGTGAGAGCTGTGGACGATCAGTGAAATAAGAAATAGCATAGTGGCCCGGATGTAGGTGGTCGCGCTGTGTTGACAAGTGTCGCACATGCTGCACAGACAATTATGAGTGAGGAGCCCGGATGTAGTGAAATTAAGGTGTATTTAAAGGACTTATTCTCACAGACCAGAGAGAACGACTGCAGTAGTATTTTGTTGTCGAGACGAGCAGGACAAAGAAATAATTTTGGATATTGGATTTTGGAGTGTGATACAGTTGGGAGTGTTTAGACTGTCGATTGGAACCTTGCGTCAGACTTGACTGTGACCCCCCCACCCCTCACTGATTAGAGTTTCTTTTTTCATAGATGGGTCAGTGCATATTAGCTTATTTAGAAGTTGAACAGTAGTATGACCAGTTTTGTCATCCTACCTTTCCCTCCCCTCGATTTTTTGGCTATATGCGAGGGCTGGTGGCATTTTTGTACCTTCTTTGTAATAAAATAGTGCAGAGAGTCTTTTTATTTCGGAGTGGGTGTGCAAGTGCAACCAGTCCAAATACAATCGGTGGTTCATAACTAACACCTTTCATATCTTCAGCAGGCGCTGCTTAGTGTTTTTAGGGCAGGAGGCCAGGACGACAAAATCTGAATTGCACCGAGACCTCATTAATTAGTCTGAGGTGGAACTTAATTTTGTCAGTTTGAAATAAAGATCAATCATCATCATCATCATCATCAACATCATCATCATCATCATTATCATTCTCGTAGCTTTTTAAAAATGCTAATGCTCTTTATAATAATGCATAAAAACGTATTCAATGAAATACCCAAATCTTTTCCAGAATTTCAATTTTTCTACATAATTAACGCACGGGTAGTGTCTTTCGTAAAATAATTTTATGCTATTCACAGAATTGCGTCCAGGCCTCCTGCCTTAAAAAAACGCTAGGCGGTGATAGCTGAAAAAAACAACCCGCCCTAAGTTATTTAAAAAATTTGATGCTATTCACAGAATTGCGTCCAGGCCTCCTGCCTTAAAAACCGCTAGGCGGTGATAGCTGAAAAAAACAACCCGCCCTAAGTTATTTAAAAAATTTGATGCTATTCACAGAATTGCGTCCAGGCCTCCTGCCTTAAAAAATGCTAGGCGGTGATAGCTGAAAAAACAACCCGGTCTACAAGTGAAAATACCAACAAAAAAAAAGAGATTTTTTTTAGCGGATTGAAGGCGTTTTTATCAATGTGGCGAGAGAATTTTTTTTTTTTTAGTGGTTTTAATATAAAGAACAATTCCAAGTTTATGTGCTTTAAAAAAAAAAAAAGAAGAAAAAAACAAATTTCTGGGTGCTATGCGATATTTTACCAACCTCCAGTCTTTTTTCGACAAGTAAATGTAAATATTTTAACCCTCCCCCTCTTTAAAATATTTAAAGGGAGGGGCTAAATATTTATATTTACTTGTCAATAAAAATATGGCTTACTTTTAACTTCTTCAAACCTCTAAAAAAAAAAAATTGTCGCTAAAAATGCCTTTAATCCGCTAAAAAAATATCTTTTCTTTTTTCGGTATTTTCATTCATGGAGCCGGTTGTTTTTTCAGCTATCACCACCTAGCGTTTTTTAAGGCAATTCAATTTTTTGAGTGTTACACAACGTTTTGGTGATTGAAATAGATGGGTCAATTTTTTTATGGTGCCAGTGGACAGTATTCAATTCCAGATAAAAGTTTGCATTTCAAATGTTAATTTTTTAAGTTGCTTGGTCTTCTACGTAACTTGATTTTTCGTCTTGAAGAAGCCACTAATTTTCTGGACTGATAGAGATTATGTGTATATCTAAACGGAAACTACGTCTCCCCCGACGTCACAATTTCCTTAGTTATCAACGTCACTTTCACTTATTATATTTCTATTATTTTCTCAAATATTAAGAAAAGTATCTAATATTATTAATGCTGTTGGCCTTATCTAAATACCAATAACATGCAATTGCATTTATATATACAACTGAATAGCGTATTATTGTGTGAACGTGAATGATAATTTGCACATTGATCTTAAAAAGGATTTTAATAAATATTTTCTTAGTTTTATTGATTTCTAATTGTTTGGTTTAATTTTAATAATAATAAAAATCATTACCAAAAAGAATAAGTGTAATTTTAATGTCTGATATTTTTAAATAGCTAAATTAAGAACCTTTTTGCAATAAAACCCGAAACTGATGGAAAGAGCTAGCGTTCAAACTTTTCTATTCTTCGAATATAACCCCTCTGTTTCAAATAGTTTTAAAGTAATAGTTGATAGTTAATAATTAATAGAGAAATCAATAAAAACAAGTGTAATCTTTTTATATGCGTTTTTTAAGGCAGGAGGCCGGGATGCAATTCTGCAAATAGCATCAATAATTCTGTTAATGTTCTTTATAATACTTCATAAAAACGAATTCAATGAATTCCACAAACCTTTTCCAGAATTTCAATTTTTCTATATAATTAACGCATGGGTAGTGTTTTTCGTTAAATAATTCCACTCGCGCGTTGCTTTTTGTGGTTCTGTAGACAAAATAGTAAAGTTCCTTAATGTCTTTGATGATATCAAACGATAATTTACATTCGACCCAAATCAGCTTCATACGTTTCGGTCTGTAGTACAATAACGCCTTGGCCACATTGAGGTTTTTGAAATGCGGCGGAATTTTCACTTTCCCATACATATCAGGGCAAGTCAGGTAAAGGGCAACATCATTTGAGGGCAATTCACACGAGCAAGTCATAAAAGAATCCACTGGAAGATTATTCACAGACCATCCAAATTCTTCTTCCATTAGTTTTATCAGTTGACCTGCAACGATCATATCTGATTCAACATTCCCGTCGTAGAGGATATCAATCACGCATTTGTGGTATCGATCTGTAAGAGAAACAATAAAATGGATTATTTTTTAAAGAGAGGAACTTTTGAAAAATATGGGTTATCTGCCCCTTGATCGGGACCGGAAGGGTGGAGAGGCGAGACCCTAGAAATCATCAGAACAATCAAGCACGCGACAGAGGCAGGATGTGACAAAAGGAACAGAATCAACAGCGGACGAAGGCAGACATCTAAGAAAAGAAGAGTTCAGCACATGGACAAGGCAAGACATGCCCAGGAGAACAGCACTGACTACTAGAACCAACACCAGCAGCAACAGCAGTGGACGAGAAACAGTGCCGACTCCTAGAAGGCAGAAACAGACAATAATGAACCCACTATAAATGTAACGTAGTGATATATGGTCACAGTACCAAAAGCGATACATGTAACGTTCTAATAGCAATATATGTTGTATAGCAGGTCTTGTCAATGTGCCTCCAAATTCACGACACTAAAAAGGTGTTCGGCACGTGGCGGTCAACTTGTCGATAAAAAAATACAACACGAGAAATATATCGTCACAAGCTGCTTAGCTTTTATTTCCATGCTCATCTTGTGGGTTGTATCGGGAGAGGAGCAAAGGCAGAGAGAAAGAGAGAGAGGACACTGTTAAATTACTGTAATCCCACACTAGGGACCAGAGACCGGTCTGTACCCTATGCCTCGGAAAGCAAAAAGAGGCTGGTATTTTTCTTTGTTGTTCTATGTCACCACGTGACTTCCGGTTCCGGTCAACACCCAAAACTTTCGATTGGCTTTCAATTCTCCATTCAGGGGGTCACGCCCCGGTCAAATTCACGACAAACCGTTTTATGTTCATCATTTTTTTTTTTTAAACCTTTACTCCCTCTTATTTCTTCCTCCTTTTCTAATAGTAGTCCTCGCAAAACTCAGGACCTTCCATCTCGCTACATAAATATATTTAACCCTTTGAAACAAAGATAAGTACATGACTTGTTACTTAGCACATTGTTAGACATAGACAATATATTCATGGGGACATTTTTGCCATTTACACCGTCAAAATCCGGTTAATTGTTAACAGACAATTTTCAGAGTTTTTTTTTTTTTAAATTATAAAACTAACCCCTAACCCTAACCCCTAACAAACAACCGGATTTTGACAGTGTAAATGAGAAAAGTGTCCTTGTGAGTTGAGATCATGGAAGGGGTGCCTTTAGGTCATTTAGGTCATTTTAGGTCCATAATAACATCCTACAATGAATTTTTAGTCCATTCTGTTTTGTTTCTTAAAAAATTAGATTAATTCATTTTTCTAAAATGTATAATTACTTAATTTAAAAAGTCAGAATAAAAAAAAATGTTTAACACAAAAAAAAAAAAAATACAAAAAAAAAATACGTGGAGCTAAATATTGTTTATTTTCATTCTATTTATAACAAAGCCTAACCTCCTAACATATTTTTAGAATTCACACTGGAAAAAAATGAATTGGGACATTATATGACCTTGATGATATATCAGATGAGAAAAATATTTTAAAAAGTATAACTAATCTAATAATATCGAAAATTATGAATCAGATAAGAAATACATCTACAAAATTACACAAGTAAAGGAAACTTGAGTACCAACTTTTGTTTCATACTCAAACAGTTTGGCTTTAAATAACCCACAGGGTTATTATACCATTAAACAAACCAAACCAAATGAAGTTAATGAAAATTATTTATACCAATTTGAAGATATTAAGAACTTGAAACATAGAAACCTTTATCAAAAATTTCAGTTAGGGCAATCAGCTAAACAGAAGAAAGTAAAATACCATCCAGCTACTCAAAAAGTAAGTAGATTTTATGTGGGAGATATAACCACGGATATCTGCCATAACAGAAGAAATAGATTATTAAAAATGAGGGCACAAGCACGTGTTATATATTGATGGGTGTACTGTCATTTTTTGGACAGTTAGTGTAGAAACAGATTTGAGTTCAGGGTTGTTGAATTCAAATCCAGATTGTTGGGTTGATTGATATTCAGTAACCTCGATCTGACCCGACTTCCTTCCAGTTACACAAATGGTGGGAATGGAAGACTTTTAGTTAGGCAGTCAACCATTAGACCTCAGGATATAAAGTAGGGATTAGCTTGGTTCCTGCATGCAGTTGAGAAATCCTAAGATTTAAGGTCTGAATAAAATGTGATCATGAAAAAAACTATATGTCTGGAGTTTGTCTCTAAAAACTATGACAACATTTAGAACCAGAGAACCGTACCAGCATCTTGAAAGACCAAAACCAAAAGTTAAGAGAAGTTAGTAGAACCAGACCGATAGAAGAAATACAGATACACAAGAAACCGAAGAAAGTAAAATACCAGCCAGTTGTTACAATTTATGTGGTAGCATAAATTGTTGAAAGACCCTATAGTGAGAATTCAAGGGGGCCAGTGGAAAACTACCAGGACTGTTAGTAACCTTGATCCCTAGAGGCGCGAATGTCATGCGTCACATAATTAGTTTAGAGAATCAGATACCTGACTTTTGAGGAGAGAGGATGTGCCTCTCTCTGCTAGGGGTTCATATCTCATCTGCGTGGAAGTATATGGGCTAAATAAAATCTTGATCAAGAAAAGCTGGTAAAAAATAATGTGTAGATCATTGAGTGTGGGGTCGTGGATACTACGGCACCGTGTGTGTGTAGGAATGTCGCAGTCACGGAGTGAGGAGTTGATGTGTGAAATATGATATCCAGTTGCTGGCGTAGAAGTGAGATGAAGGTGCGCATTTTAGTTGGCGTCGGGTCGGTCGGTGACTGGCGGTGAGGGAGCTGAAGGAAATGGGCAAAGGCTGGGTCAGCGATGTCAAGTATTTACCGACTGCCGTCCTTACTGCTGGCTGACGAATGTTTGGTGCTTTTAAATGTCCGGTGTGGATCAACTCGGATCAGGTTTCCCGTCTCCCCTGGTTTGAACGCGAAGGTTGCTAATTAGTTGAAAAATGGCCCTTTCGATGTCATCTTGCTAATTTCATCTCGAGGATGTGCAGACCCGCATTTTTCATTTAGTAAAAAGATATGGACCTGTTCACATCCGGTGACGTTCTTGTTAGCGTTTTGTGTAGTTGGTGAGTGGGCGTGTTGTGTTTTAGTGAGTTTTGTGAATCGGGAGATACCTTTATTTGTGTATATAATAGGAGACATTAATTTTTCTTTTCAGAGTGTCAGTGCACTTTTTATTTCTGACATCCTACCAAGATGGATCAATGCAAAGTTCTTTTTTTACATAGACAGATCATCAGTCATTTGGAAATTTGATCTTACTGACAAGTTAAAGCAACAATTCTTCCAAGCTATAGTTGCATCAATACTACTGTATGGCAGCACCACTTGGACTCTAACAAAGTGCCTAGAGAATAAGCTAGATAGGAGCTGCACAAACATGCTGCATGCGATATTAAACAAATCCTGAAAACAAAACCCTACAAGAAAGAAACTGTATGGACACTTGTTCCCTTTCACACAGACCATCCGAGTGAGATGAACAAAATATGCTGGGCATTGCTGGAGAAGTAGGGATGAACTCATAAGTGACATTCTTCTATGGAAACCAGCACATGACCACTTAATTATTTTCTTTATACCACATGGGAGACTTGTGCAGAAGTTAAGAAAAAGAAGAAGCAGTTAGAAGACTAGACAACAAGATGTCGGCCAGAGAAGATAGCAAGAAGTAACCAAGTAAGTCTCTAATCTCTATCTCTCTCTAATATCCCTCTCACTATCACAGAGAACTCTCTGAAGTAATATTCTCTCTCACTCTCGTTTATATACCCGATGTTGGGGTATATAACATATATTTGTTTTGGTGTTGTTTTTTTTTTCTTCATGAGATGCCATTGTAAGGGTGGGGGTAGTAATGTGTTATATGTATTTCTTTCTAACATCTCTCTGCTGAGGTTGAATCTCACCCACGATGTGAATAAGAATGGGCTAAATAAAATCTTGATCAAGAAAAAAAATGTCTTGTGAATTAATTAATTGCATGACTAAAAAGAAGCCCTTAGAAAAAGAAGAAGCAGTTAGAAGAACCCAAATAGAAGACGACATGAAAGCCAGACAAGATAGCAAGAAGTTAGCAGAAATGAAGCAACAAATAAGTTTCAAAACTCTCTCTCTCTCTCTCTCTCTCTCTCTCTCTCTCTCTCTCTCATTGAGAACTCTCTGAAGTAATACTCTCTCTCACTCTCGTTTATATACCCAACAATGGGGTATATAATAATATTAAGTGGATATATAACAATTCTAAATTCACACACAAAACAATAAAAGCTCACTATATCAACTGGATTTCTCTCTGCTGAGGTTGAATCTCACCCGCGCAGCAAATAAAAATGGGCTAAATAAAATCTTGATCAAGAAAAAAAATGTCTTATGAATTAATTAATTGCATGACTAAAAAGAAGCCCTTAGAAAAAGAAGAAGCAGTTAGAAGACTAGACGACAAGATGAAAGCCAGACAAGATAGTAAGAAGTTAGCAGAAGAAGTAAAGCAGAAATTAAGCAACAAGTAAGTCTCAAACTCTCTCTCTCTCTCTCTCTCTCTCTCTCTCTCTCTCTCTCTCTCTCTCTCTCTCACTGAGAACTCTCTGAAGTAATACTCTCCCACACTCTCATTTATATACCTGATGATGGGGTATATAACAGAGCTACTCAAAATGTAAGTAGAAGATTTAATATGGGAGATATAACCACGGATATCTCCCATAAGAGAAGAAATAGACTATAAAATATGAGGGCTCAACAACGGATGTCTACCAATACGAATATCCCACATTTCATAATACATAAGTAAAAGAATAGAGAACCAGACACAGATCCCTCTCCATAATATATTCCCAGCAGAGTATACATCATTTTAAGAGAGGAAGATATTCAGTTGCCAAAACTATGTCTGTTTTTTTTTTTTTCATGAGATGCCATTGTAAGGGTGGGGGTAGTAATGTATTATATGTATTTCTTTCTAACTTCTCTCTGCTGAGGTTGAATAAGAATGGGCTAAATAAAATCTTGATCAAGAAAAAAAATGTCTTGTGAATTAATTAATTGCATGACTAAAAAGAAGCCCTTAGAAAAAGAAGAAGGGGTTAGAAGACTAGACAACAAGATGAAAGCCAGACAAGATAGTAAGAAGTTAGCAGAAGAAGTAAAGCAGAAATTAAGCAACAAGTAAGTCTCAAAACTCTCTCTCTCTCTCTCTCTCTCTCTCTCTCTCTCTCTCTCTCTCTCACTGAGAACTCTCTGAAGTAATACTCTCCCACACTCTCATTTATATACCTGATGATGGGATATATAACAGAGCTACTCAAAATGTAAGTAGAAGATTTAATATGGGAGATATAACCACGGATATCTCCCATAAGAGAAGAAATAGACTATAAAATATGAGGGCTCAACAACGGATGTCTACCAATACGAATATCCCACATTTCATAATACATAAGTAAAAGAATAGAGAACCAGACACAGATCCCTCTCCATAATATATACCCAGTAGAGTATACATCATTTTAAGAGAGGAAGATATTCAGTTGCCAGAACTATGTCTGAAAACATGGAAGACCTGTTGTCAGCTATTTTATTATAACAATATTAAAACTTTTAGTGTACAAAGTTGTTAGCTCAGTAAAATACATTTATTCCTCTGTGTGTGTATGTGTGTGTGTGTGTGGGGGGGGTTAAGGGAGGGAGAATGTTTTTGTGATTGGATATATCAATCATGTGATGAGCCCAATTGGTGCAAAATACAAAAAAAATCATCAGACAAATTCCGGACCAGTTCCTAGTGGATCACCTTCCCAACCCAGTCATGTTTAGCTTTGTATTCCCGTTGGGCTAGTTTGCTATATTCGCTTAATATATCTGCATGTCAATCAGAAATTCTCCCTAAGAAATCACTAACTGGTGTAAATGGACACTTTTGTGGAGGGAAGAAGAAAAAGCATATTTCAGAGGTGTTTGGAACTCTTGAGATGTTTCTAAGCTTAAAGAATTCTCAAAAATTACATTATTACTATTCTTGTTAACGCTAAGGAAATTTTAAATACTTGGACCTTGCCAAAGAACTGAGAAAACTATGTAACATGCAATGTACACCCGGTCAATGCCGGGGTCCAATGGCTTTGGCCCTGGATCTTTACAAGTTAATAGCGTTGATCCTTGACTTAAAGGGGCAGGGCTGGGTTTATTGCCCAGCGCCTGAGGTGCCACCCTTGAGGGAGAATATCGATGGGATCAACGCAATTTTTTTTTTCCACCTACCACCCATGAACTTTGGCTTGTGGGTGGGCCCACAAAAAAATGTCCTTGTGTCACGCCCTCATAAGTGGGATGAGAGGCAAATACCTGTAACATGCAATATACTTACATACTTATAACATGAAACCAAACTATAATAAAGAAGGTTGTGAAAAGTGATGCTAATTTAATGGAATTAAATTTTCAAACTCAAGTTTAAAATTACTTCATCTTCACCCTTTGATCTGCTGGAACTGCAAAATCTACCAGTTGACAAGTTCTCTTTTTCTTGTTAATCAATATTAGGTTTGGTCTTCCAAATGGGATATCATAATTTTCATTATTATCGAGTTTTTCACATCTGCCATAACCGGTGGTTCACTGGAGATTGAGTAACAGCAAGTTTCCTCAGGTCTCCAGGACTCATCTGAGTATTCTAGCCGATCTTAACAATGCTGTAGTTTGAATGGTCTTGATTCTTCCTCTGATTTCTAATTCACCCAAATTCATTTCCAGACCTTTGGGGACCATTCCAAGGGCCCCAATTACAATTGGCACAACCTTTACCTTCATGTTCCACAGTTTTCTCAGTTCTCTAGCAAGGTCCAAGTATTTGTTTATCTTTTTGATTTCTTTCACTTTCACTTTCACTTGGTGGTTGGCCGGAATGAAAAAATCCATGAAGATGACAGATTCTCTTCTTCTTGTTAATCAATACTAGGTCAGGTCACCTGGCTAGGATTAGGTGATCCGTCTGTATCTCAAAGTCCCAGAGAATTTTATGCGTCTCATTCTCCAGGACAAAATTCAGATTTTATTATTATTATTATTATCATTATTATTATGTCACTCCTGTGAGTTTTTCACACAGCTGATGGTCTTTCGCTGGAGTCTGAGTGACAACAAGTCTCCTTAGGTCTCCAGGACTCTTCTGAGTATTCTAATTGATTTCAGCAATGCTGTTTTCTGGATGGTCTCAATTCTTCTGATTTCCAGTTCCTCCAGTCTTTTTTCCAAACTTTTTGGGACTGTTCCTAGTGCACCAACTACAATTGGTATCACTTTCACCGTCATATTCCACAGCTTTTTCAATTCTCTAGCAAGGTCCAGGTATCTGTCTATCTTTTCGTTTTCCTTCATCTTCACCCTGTGATCTGCAAGATCTACCAGTTGACAAGTTCTCTTTTTTTGTTAATCAATACTAGGTCTGGTCTTCTAGCTGGGATAAGGTGATCCGTCTTTATCTTGAAATCCCGTAGAATTTTATGCATTTCATTCTCAAGAACAGATTCTGGTTTATGCATATACCATTTTGTTGTATGGTCAAAATTTAGTTTTTTTGCATAATTCCCAGTGGATCACCTTCCCAACCCAGTCATGTTTAGCTTTGTATTCCCGTTGTGCTAGTTTGTTATATTCACTTAATATATGGTTTACAGTCTCGTCTCTGTGACCACATAGTCTACATTTACTGTTTTGTTGTGTCTTATCAATTTTTGCTTTGATATAATTTGTTCTTATGGCATTATTTTGTGCAACAATTATTACTGATTCAGTTTCTCTCTTGAGGCTTCCTCTTCTTAACTCTTAACATCCTGTTGAGAATTTTCTAAGTCCAGAGCCCCATTTCTATAAAAATTTATCAATAAATGGCTAAAATGGCCCTTTCATTTAAAGTTACCTGTTATTTCCTGTAAATCAAAGACTTCTAAATATGTTTAATATTACATTTAAACAAAGGCTATCATTTGGGGGGCGGATTAGGAAAATGAATGTGACTTCTGGCCGGGTGGAATGAGGCGGTATAGGACGTTAAGAGTTAACCATGTCCAAGTCTTTTCATGTGTAACCTCTCCGATTTGTCGTTTGAAGTGTCCACATAATTGTTTTTCTTCCCATCTTTGTTTTCTAGTTTCCATTGTTTTTCTGTTTGTCTATATATTACATCTGCTGTTGTTGGCTGCCATAAGTAATCTTTCTTTGCTCTTTTTTGTGTATTCTTCGAGTCCTATGATTATTATTACTAGCAAATATATGCACCCTCCGGGTGCAAGTATTTTAGTTAAATTTTATAATAAAATATCATATTAAGTTAGAAAGGCTAATGAAACTGAATAAGAATGTAGATAAAAAGATTTTGAACAGAGGGGGTATGATTGAAAAATAGAACAACTTTGAAACTAACTCTTCCATCATTTTCCCTTACTCCCGTCTTTCATTGGTAAATTTTCCTAATTAAAATGTTTACCTAAAATAGGAAGTAAAGAATAATATTACAGTTATTTCCTCTTGTTAAGGGATTTCTTTTAAGATTTATTGAAGAGATTTTTGCTCATATTCAATAAGATAAAACCAAACAATTAGAAATCAATAATACTAAGCATATATTTATCAAAATCAATTTTTTAAGATCAATATGCAAATTAGCCTTCCTATTCACACTGTAAACCTCTATTTTGTTGTACATATAAATACAATTGCATGTTATTAGTATGTAGATATGGTCAACTGTGTAAGTAATGTAAAACAATTTTATTAATAATTGAGGTTTAAATAAAAATAAAATCATGGAGAATATGATGTAAATAACTAAAGGAATTGTGACTTGTATAGTAATATAGTTTCGGTTACAGACAGACAAACCCACAATCTCCATTATAATAAGATGTGAAGATGTATAAGTGAAGTTTATGTTTTACTTACCTATGAATTTTGGCTTCCACTTAAAATATAGATAAAGACAAATCATCAGGATGAAAGAAAGGATCAAAGGCAGAAGGATCCAAATAAAGTCGATATTCATCAAACATTCAGGTTCTGGAATTGTGAAAAATTAAGAAAAGAATTTAATCATTTTTTTAGAAAAAAACGTATCATCAAAATTAAAAAATTAAAAAATATCAAAATTTAAAAAAAAAATGATATAAAATACTATAAAAAAATATAAAATAAAAATATAAAAAATAAAAAATAAATAATAAAATTAAAATAAATAATAAAAATGAAATAATACATAAATAATGAAATAAAAATAAGAATAAAATAAAAAATAAATAATAGAATAAAAATGAACATGAATGATAAAAAATAAATAATAAATAATAAATAATAAAATGAAAATAAATAATAAAATAAATAATGAAAATATAAAAAAATATAAAAAATAAAGATATAGAAAATAAAAAATAAATAATAAAATAGAAATAAATAATAATTCTAAATAATAAAAATGAAATAAAAGATAAATAATAAAATGATAATAAATAATAAAATGAATATAAAAGTGAAATAAAAAATAAATGATAAAATAAAATTAAAAAATATGAAATATAATAAAATAAAAATATGCAAAATAAATGATAAATAATAAAATAGAAATAAAAATAAATAATAAAAATGAAATAAAAAATAAATAATAAAATAAAAATAAAAATAAAATAAATAATAAAATAAGAATAAGTATAAATAATAAAATGAAAATAAAAATAAAATAAAAAGTTAATAATAAAACAAAAATAATAATAATAAAACAAAAATAATAATAAAATAAAAATATAAAAAATAATAGAATAATATAAAATAATATAAATTAAAAATAATAAGAAAAAATCAAGAAAAAAAATAATATGAAAAATAAAAAAATGTATCATCAAAATAAAGAAATGAAATGATAAGGTCAAATTTCATTTAATTTCAAACTGGAATAGACTCTCTCACTATCTGGCTGATACCGACAATAGGATTGTTGAAAAACAATGAATAGATATTAATATTACCTGGACTCTTTTTCAGCAAGATGACTTCTGACTTTATATCTATGCCAGTTTGAAAGCAGCTTGATTCAACCTTTAAAAGATAATTTTAATATGGAATAAATTTTAATAAATAATAAATAAATAATAGAATAAAAATGAACATAAATAATAAAAAAATAAATAATGAATAATGAAATAAAATAGAAATAAATAATAAAAAAATGCATAATATTGATACAAATCAAATATGAAAAATTTTTGCAGCTATAAACTATACCCTTGCATAAATAATAAATAATAAATTACACTGGTTTACAAAAAAATATTTTTTGTCTGAGGCAAGAATGTGAATAGGTGTTTTTTTACTAATTTGGGTGTGCTGAATTCAAATTTATAAACAGTTTTGCTCTATCACCTCTAGTTTTCTGTCTTTTAAATAGTATATACTTTTAGTATATACAGTGAGGGGGGGCGATGTTGCTTTTTAAAACTGTTGAGAGGAAGGCCCCAAAACGGTTGCACATTCTCTCCTGATGATCCCATGCTTTTGTAAACATCTTTTGTTTTTTCAACATATCAATTTCACACTGTCGGATTAATTTCCATTTTCATTTCACTTACTTGTCTATGAAAAAACTATACATATGGATGTTTACTCCTCTGAAGATATTTATCCATAAACACCACAGATTTACCTACACATTGGTTACCTATTTAATAGTTGGAGTATTACGAACAATTTTGATATTTTAATATACACTTTTTATAATATTATACACTTTTTAAAATAATTTTACATCAGACTCTTTTGAGTCTTATTATAAATTATAATGCTTCTGATTTTTTTTTTTTTTAAATTAAAAATAAAATTCATTTTATTTTTAATACTGACAGCGCATTTTTTGATAAAAAAAAATATTCCAACTTTTGACTAGCAGCGTTCTGTTTTGCGCATTCTTTCTTCTAACGGTCATTTCATCCCGTCTTATTTTTTGTTGAAGACCGATCCACATGCAGTCGATACAGATATTCCGAGGGACCTCACATCAGTGAGGGGGGGGGCGATGTTGCTTTTTAAAACCGTTAAGAGGAAGGCCCCGAAACGGTTTGCACATTCTCTCCTGATAAGCCCATGAATTTGTAAACATCCTTTGTTTTTTCAATATATCATATTCATACAGAGTATATACGTGTTTTTTTCCACAGTTGCTGCAGCTTATTACAGATAAAACAGGATAGATAAAGAACATTGATGGAATAAATATACTTGGATGACACAATGTACACAATTCAGAAAGAATTGGCTTTGTTGAGGCATCCTCGATGTTTTGACGAGCTTGAAGCCATTGGAGAATATGAAAAAAAAAACCAAAGTAAAATTAAATCATATGTAAGGCAATAAAATGTGCGTCGTTGGAAATTGTAATACAAATATATACCCAAAAGATTGTGTAACACAATTGACGAGGGACACCTTCCTCCTGCACTGCGAGGGACAAAAACCTCCTGCGCTGACTGCCAGTGCACTACTGGCTGTTGATTGAGACGTGTTGGCTATGCTTAACTGCCAAAATCCGTCTTGATATATAGCTATATATATATAACGCTATCACTTACATTTATTGCATAATAACTAAAAAAGAGGACATAAGTCACACAATATTAGAAATTAACCCTGAATGCATATACGCCTTTATGTACAGTATGTGTACAAAATGTACAGTATGCATATCTAAAAAAAAAAACTAGAGGTGATGAGTAAAAACAGATTTCAAAACTGAATTCGGCACCCCCAAATTAGATTAAAACAGCTATTTTTGTGCTTGCCTCAATTTCTTTGTAAACCAGCATTATTAACCCATTTATACAAATATAACTGCCTTGTTTCTTTCCTTTCTATTAACAGAAAGTTATATTTCTGTTTATTTAAGCTGGTTATAGTGGGTTCATTGGGGAACTAGTAACTGCATGGTTAGGCTGCAACATTTAACATTTATTAGATAAGGAAGAAATCACTTCAATAACATTGATAAAATCTAATGATCAAATTGCTAACTGTCTAACTAAAAGAGGTACTTCACCTTACACCATGATAGACTGTTTAAATAATGGAGAGATGACATACTTTTGAATAGAAAAGGAATTAGATTGTTAATTGTTATTCTGTGTTACTCTCACCCTTAGCCTGGATTGAACCAGCAGTCTGGAAATGACTGTTACAGATTGTTAACTATTGGACAGTGGAACAGTCAAATACCCCCTCAGCTTAATGGACTCTTCCTGGCAGTAGTGGCAGTAATTATTTAAGCTGGTTATAGTGGGTTCATTGGGGAACTAGTAACTGCATGGTTAGGCTGCAACATTTAAACTTATCACTGTTAATTTAAAAATTGCCTGTTTGTAAAAAAAGACTTCAAATTAACATAAATATACTAAAAGAAGCTATAATTTGACAATATTTACAAGAACAGCAATGAAAATATCAACTTAAACTAAGTTTTTATTTTTTTAAATAAAATAGATATCAAAGGAACATCAGTAGAGATTTGTTCTTATAATATTGTAATCATTATCAATACTTACTATTCTCCCTCTAGCTTTGGGTAAATAGTAGGGTAGACTGAGCTCTTTAACCTTGGCTAGGAGAAGTAAACCTCTAAATTCAAACCTGTTAAGCGGTATCAGATTGCTTACAGTAACTTCTGCTCTTACCTAGTTACACATCTATGTATTGAACAGGCTCAATGCTATTTAACTACACTGATCTAGAGGGAGCTGGTGCTTTAAGGTTGATTTAAATGTAAATTTACAGAAGTGAGATACATATATTTACTGATATTCTTAATATCTAAGGTCCGGTGCGTACTATTACTACTGTAAACTGTTCATGTTCCTGACACTACATTATTCTGTGTACTTGACATGAGACTTTGATGAGTTGTGGAGCACCTGAGCACTGTACACAATAAATTTCATTATCATTATCATATCACATAACTATATATTAAGGAATTTGTTTATGTCAAAGTGAAAACGGCCATTAAAATGTAATAGTTATGTAAATAATCTGAGTGATATAAATGTTTACATATTTAGTAAAGAATGAAACAAAAATGTGGTCTAATCATTGTGATCAATTGAGAACCAATTAAAAAACAATTAAATTATTAAATTGGATTTAATGTGGTCTAATTATTGTTATTAATGGAGAACCAATTAAAAAAACAATTAAAAACAATTTAAAAAAAAACAATTTAAAAAAAAATTAAAACAAATGAAAATATTTGACATTTACTCTGACTCTGAAGAATCCTGGTTGTAGATTTTCAAACAGAAAACTGTTATTTGTCTGCAAAAGAAAAATCAGATTCTCTTTTAATCAATGTGTGAATCTGGCAAAAATAAATAAAGTTACAAAAATATCATAAATTATAACTCAGTTGGGCTATCCTACTCGGACCAATCTTCCATTCAAAATGTAAACATATTTAATTGGTAATTTGCTTGAAGTAGTGTTATAATATATTAATATTTGAAGGTAATTACAATGCATATAAAAATAAAAACAAAAGATGTTATTTTTGTCTTATCGATTTCAAAGAAAACTTTATCTTCAGAGATGAATATCAGAAATGTATGTGCTTAAGTTTTTTTGCCTGGTTATACTTTTTTTCTTTCTTTTTTTTTCCTCTTCTTTTTTCTTTCTCCTCCCTTCCCCCCTCTTTATGTTGATGAAAATGATGTGAATAACACTGATTTTTATTTTTTTGATATATTTGTATGAACGAATGTTTAAAAAGAAAAAAAAAGAAAAAAGAAAAAGGAAAAAAAGTATAACCACACAAAAAAAAACTTAATCACATACATTCTCTGATATTCATCTCTGAAGATAAAGTTCTGAATCGATACAAATAACATCATTTTGTTTTTATTTTTATACACATTGTAATTTGCCTTCAAATCATTAATTATATTATAATAAACATATTTATGTTATAACTAGCAGCAGCTACCCGCCGTCGCTGAGTAGAGGGAGATTTTTAATTAGTCCTGCAGATCCATTATTACTGTATCGGAGTTGAATCCTTGTGGGATGCCCCATTTAAATCCCTATGTAAAAAAAAAAAACAACCTTGCATTTATCCAGCTACTCTGAAGAAATATTAAGGTTGTGTTGGTTTGTTTGTTTACAGCATATCAACCTCGTGGGTCATTTAATGCCGACAAAGTTTGAAATAATTCATTCTTAGTGATAACAAATTTGTTTATCAACTCATGTTTTTCTATTATTATAGCCCATAGATGGACCTCTAAAGGTACTACACTACAGCTTCAGAGTGGACCAGGGAGCAATGGTGATGAAGGGGGTGCACACATTCCCCCAACCTGGAAACTTTACCATCCAGAAATGTTTTATGTCTACTATCTAAAATATTAAATTGAAAAAAAAAGAAATGGTTAATGAATATGCAAATACCATAGGCACTGTAATCTGATTGATAGTGTTCACCATAAATACATCAACACTCTAACAAGTGCCTACTCCAAGGACTACCAATATTGCTACGCCGCTTCTACTACTATTATTACTTCTATGTTATTCACCTTGTTCTTACTTGCCTGCGAATATACCTTACTACAACTTAATGATATATTCCCCTCCCCGAGATATAAAAAAGAAAAGCCAAATCATAATGCCACCCCTGAAAAAAATCAGATGTACTAAAAAAATGGCAAAGAAAAAAAAATTCTGTGAGAGTTGCCTAAGTTAAATATGCTAAAGTCTTCATACAAAGAAACGTTGGAGCCTTTCTTTCCCACTCTCTTAACTTTTGGGCACAGACGTCGGCATTTGCCGTGTAGGCGTCGACGTACCCATTCAATTCACAAAGTCTAACACATGGGCGCACACTTGACTTATTTTTTTGAAAGACGTCATTAATGGAATCAGGCCTTTAGGGGGACCACTACCTGCTTCGTTGATTGGTGTTTTCTTGCACTTCGAGTTGACAGTTCGCTGTCACTCCCACTTGCCGAAATAGCTTCTTTTGAAAGGGGGGGTCCAAAAGATTTTAAAATAATATACTCTTAATCTCTCCCAACTGTAAGAAAACTTCAAATAATCTCAGTCCTCAGCTTTCAATCTCTCTTCTAACAGAACACCGTCTCCTCACTCGCTTTTGTATTTTAAGTACACACAAAACCAACATCTGGGCAATGTCGAACCTCGCATCCGTCCAGTACCTTATTGCATTTGTTTTGCATGCGCGGACGCGGGTTTGATCCCGGCAGGCAAGACAAAGTCTTGCTCTTTTTCGTTCCCGTACAGTAGAGCCAACAAATTAATAGAACTTACTATATATATACATAGCAAATTTATGCACCCTCGGGTGCAAGTTTTTAAGTTTTATATAATAATATCATGTTAATTAGAAAGGCTAATAAAACTAAATAAGAATGCAGATAAAAGATTGGGAACAGATGGGGTATTATCGAAAAATAGAACAGCTTTGAAACTAACTCTTCCATCATTTTCCATTACTCCCGTTTTCATTGGTAAATTTTCCTAATTTAACTCTTTACTTAAAATAGGAAGTAAAGATAATATTACAGTTATTTCTTCTTGTGAATGGATTTCTTTTAAGATTTATCCCAGAGATTTTGCTCATTATTCAATAAGATAACCAACCAACTCGAATCAATATACTTAGCATATATTTTAAATTAAATCTTTTTGTATCAATATGCAAATTAGCCTTCCCATTCACACTGTAAACCACTATTTTGTGTGTATATATAAATACAATTGCGTATTATTTAGTATGTTAGATATGTCAACAGTGGCTTCGGCCTCTGGACCATTGATATAATTAACGGCGTCGATCCCAGGGGGCCATCCCCCAGGCAACACCTGCCCCCTTGATTTAAAAGGGGCGCTGGTTTATTGCCCCAGTGACCTGAGGGCCTCCCTTGAGGGGGAAATGCCCGCATACGGGTTGACGCAATTTTTCACCTGCCACCCATGAGCTTCGTTTAGTGGTGTGCGTCCATGTTAATGTAATAGTTAATAATAATATGCCCTGACCGGGTCGACTACAGTGGGGTACGCGGTGAAATACAATGATAGATATGGTCAACAGTCTTAATTAATATAAACACATATTTTATTATTCATGAGTTTAAATAAAAAAATTATCATTGCGAATGTGATGTAAATATACTAGGGAACCTGTGAATTGAGTAGTAATATAGTTTCGCGTTACAGACAAACACACAATCTCCATTATAATAAGATATATGTGTGTGTGTGGTGTGATTGAAATGATATGATGAAAAGAAACTGTCGATAATAACAACTATAATAACATAACAGCTTACCGGAGGTCGTCGTTTCATCAACGCTGTTTTAAGACTTATCAAATGGCGAATTCATTTCTGCAATCCTAGGTACTAGCAAATCCTTAGAATAATACTTATTTTGCTTTCTGGTGATGTACAGGGCACTAGCAAGGTTCACATGGGCTTGTATCTATGCGGTAAAATAAAAAAATTATTAGAAAAGAGAAAGAATGGTTTGAAGCATTTGGGGCTCTTGCAGAAATGCGTTCCCCGCCTCCTGCTTTAAAAAAAGCTAAGAAAAAAACAACCGCGCCTATAACAGCACAGACAAACTTTGCTAATATTTTGCAACAAATTTCACAATGTACAATGTAGACATTAAACATTATATTCCTTTTGTAGGCACCTAATATACGGTTGTAAATTGCCGCTCACCATAAATATAAAATATAATTTTTTAATTAAAAATGACGTGACACTTTTTTTTATTAAATAAAAAAAAGAAGATATAAAAATAAAATGAAAATACCAAAAAAAAAGATATTCTTTTAGCAGATTGAAGGCGTTTTTATCGACAAATTTTGAAGGCATTAAAAGTAAGCCATATTTTTATTGACAAGTAAATGTAAATATTTAGCTCCCCCCCCTACTAAAATATATTAAAGAACGGGGGGGGGGTAAAATATTTACATTTACTTGTTGAAAAAAGACTGGAGTGGGGGGGTATAATATTGCATTAAATTTTCGGTAAAAAACGCCTTAAGCACTGGTTGTTATTCAGCAGGCACTGCTTCAGCTAGGGACTTTTTTTGAGCTGTCACCACTTAGCATTTTTT
This sequence comes from Doryteuthis pealeii, assembly GCA_023376005.1. NCBI lineage: Eukaryota > Metazoa > Mollusca > Cephalopoda > Myopsida > Loliginidae > Doryteuthis > Doryteuthis pealeii. The sequence goes on along the minus strand of CM042164.1, from coordinate 45,427,267 downwards.
AAGGCAAGAGCCCCAAGCATTTACTTCCAATGGATACAGTAATCACAGTTTCTGCTAGTTAAAAACCCAAAATGATACTCTGAAATATAAGATGAGATATGGGAAGGCAATTGCTGATTGGTTGTAATTTCAAAATCTTATTATAATGGAGTTTCGGTGTCTGTCCGTCTATAACTGAAACTATCCCACTGCTTATGTCACAATACACTCAGGTATTGTGTATATATAGCATAATTATATTTCGCCATACCGAGGACGTGTTTGTTGGGACTCCGTTGTGACATATCTAGGGTAGCAACGAACAGCACGCATGAACATGATTTACAATAGAATAGCTTGACCTTACCCTCACTCTCTCCTTCTCTCTGAAAAAGAACCCAGGAGCCTAGAAATATATAAACAACCTCTTTTTGACTATACGACTTTCGTATGTTGTTACAAATAATAGTCAATATATGTAGAATAATAATTAATAACGGCTACTACTACTAACAACTACTACTACAACTCGACTTTGGCCCCTAAAGAATGTTAGTGTCTACTATCTAAAATATTAAATGAAAAAAATCCATGCTGTTATCATTTAAATTTCATATTTTAATTATCTTCATGAATATAAATCAAATCTCTATTTGTAAAGTGAGGGAGTATATCCCCTTTTCAGCACTAGTGAAAAGTGGATATACTCCCTCGCTGATTGGCTGATACTGACATTAGGCTGCCCCGACGACTTTACTTTTTTTTTTTACATTAAAACTGAAATATTTACGCTCTGCAGAGGGTGCATATTCTTGCTAGTGTGGGGTGACAAGAAGTTTTAATGTTTAGGTTTAAAAGGTCTATGATTATTTCTGGTGCTTGTTCACAGGGTTTTCTTTTTAACCCTATCATATTCGGTGGTCGCACTGAAAATAAACTGCCGCATCTGTTGTAGGCTGCCGAAGCACTGAATCTTTCAAAGCCTCCATGCTTCCTGTAGTCCGCCGACACTATACCTGATGCCACTCTCCACATACATATGCACACACGCGCACACATACATGCATATTACTACTGTAAACTGTTCATGTTCCTGACACTACATTATTCTGTGTACTTGACATGAGACTTTGATGAGTTGTGGTGCACCTGAGCACTGTACACAATAAATTTCATTATTTTATTATTAAAAGGAATTTAAGGAAAGAAAAGGAAGAAACAAAGATTAAAGGTAGTTTTAGGATTCAGGCTTTATTCATGGGTCATAATGGAGGGAAAACTTCTTCCCGTCCAGAAATACTGTCTCGTCCCAGTTAAAGCCTAAGTTAGAATGACCGAGAGATTATCTTGGTGGTAGGAAGTGGGTCCTTTTTCCTGCACATGCTCAGAGGGTACTTCCTGTCTGAAGGCTGAAGTTTGTTATTTTTAATTTTTTTAAATTTTGACTTTATCTTAAATGCCCACACTAATAAACTTAATTTTTTTGGCAGCGTAAAAAATTAACTCTCACTTCCCCACAAAATATCAATTTTTTTTTTCAGAAACTTTGGACAAGGATAATCAAATGTTAATACAATTTATTTAACCCGTTTATATATGTGTCTATTAGCACAAACCAAGTGACATATATTTAACAACTATTAACAGAAAAGTTGCAAGTATGAAGAATGCTTGTTTAAAAGGTCAGAAAGCAAAAAACCAAATGATGATTTTATTTGGTTAGAAGACAAAATTCATATTTATTCCTTTCTCTTTTCTTTCTTCTTATTTTTTCCTTTTGGAAACTGATAAAAAAAAAAAGTCATCTTGCTGTAATACATTTTTAAAAACTATTTGTTAGTTTTTCTTTTTAAACATTATAGAAATTACATTGCTTCCAGGTCCATACTAATAATTTCCAATGCATCTTTGTAGTAAAAATCATTTTCAATGCATTTTTATAGTAAAAATCATTTACAATGCATTTTTATAGTAAAAATCATTTCCAATGCATTTTTATAGTAAAAATCATTTCCAATGCATCTTTATAGTAAAAATCATTTTCAATGCATTTTCATAGTAAAAATCATTTTCAATGCATCTTTATAGTAAAAATCATTTTCAATGCATCTTTATAGTAAAAATCATTTTTAATGCATCTTTATAGAAAAAATCATTTCCAATGCATTTTTAAAGTAAAAATCATTTCCAATGTATTTTCCTAGTAAAAAGCATTTCCAATGCATTTTCCTAGTAAAAATCATTTCCAATACAATCTTATACTAAAAATCATTTCCAGTGCATTTTATAATAAAATCATTTCCATGGGTTAGTGTAATAAGTAATTGAGTCACCTCCCCTTTATGTAAATTTAAAGTTTTGTAAAACTATATAAACTCCCAAGAGAACCGCAAATGTATTCAAAGTAGAATAAAGCTTAGTCAAGTCCGACCGTGTCTGTTCTCTTATTACTACAATTTATTCTACTTTGAATCAGTATGGAACAATTAATGCGCCCTCAGTGATTCAAAGTCAAACCAGAAACTCAAGAAGCTGGAAAACACTGGACTCATTGGCTAGTGACATTTGAAAACTTTCTACAAACACTTTATACGGAAAACCCACAGCGGCCAGTAAACAAACTTATCTCCAGACTGTAAGCCTATAGCAATGAAGTCGAGACGGTACTCGCTTGAAGATAAAATTTTTTATAAAAAACGAAATTACAAGAATGCTTGAGGAGGGGATCATTGAAACGAGTGAGTCTCCATGGAGGACCCAGGTAGTAGTAACATCTTCCGAGAACCACAAAAAGAGACTTGTAATTGACTACTCTCAAACCATAAATACGTTTACCTTGCTAGATGCTTACCCATTGCCAAGGATAGACAATATTATAAGTGAAATTGCCAAATACAAAGTAATAGCACACTAGACCTCAGAAGAGCCTATCACCAAGTAGCTATCAAACCAGTAGATCGACCTTATACAGCTTTTGAGGCAAATGGTCACCTTTATCAGTTTAAAAGGATACCGTTTGGAGTAACAAATGGTGTTGCCAGCTTCCAGCGTATTATCGACAAAATAATTAGTGATGAAAAATTGGAAGGTACCTTTGCCTATATTGATAATGTAACGGTATGTGGGCACAACTTTGCAAACCATAATCACAATCTAAAACGATTTATGGTGGCCCTTAAGAAGTGTAATCTAACACTGAATGACAATAAATGCGTTTTTTGGCATAGACACCATTAATTTATTGGGGTACACTGTGAAGAAAGGTTCAATGTCACCAGACCCGGAACAACTGAAGCCCCTACTCAGAAGTGCCTATCACCAAGTAGTTCTGTGTCTGTTCTTTTAGTACTACAGTTAGATAGAACAAAATGAGTTTAAAAAAATGTTTTTAAAAATTTGAGTTTTAAAAAAGAATTAAGTACTCATCAAGAATGAATTAAGCAAAAATGTCTTCTGTATTAGTGTAAATGCAAGATAATTATCTCCCTTGTTTTGTTCGGCCATCCTATTGCGTGGGTACAGGCACCGTTTGACACCGGTAAAAGTCACATGTTTGCGTGGTGCTGGATTTCGAATTGAAGACCAGTTGCGAAACAGGAGGATAGGTGACAACTCCTGTATTTACCCAAATAAAAGTGTCTTCAGCAGTCAGACTCTGTCTTTACTCATTTCCTTGCTGGGTGTTGCCATTACAATTAGTGTAGTCCAGCTTTCTGGTGGCCACTTTAGGTTAAAAGTGATTTTCTCAAAGTGTTGAAATCCGTCCTAAATCGTCTAATATACGCTTTTCAAAGACATCATTGTCTACCATGTGCTCCAATATTATCCTGATTAACTGTGTTTTGCTCATCGCTCTCTTGACTTCAATTCCAACTTCAAGCCAATAATGGGTTGACATGCCGTAAAACCTAACTGTAGAGATTCGTGGAGTGACTTGCTGCATTGCAAGCTGAGTATGTTGTGAGGATCCAGACTTGGTAGGTTGTTTAAATAGTAGATTGGACTATTTCACTTGTGTATTTGGATTATGCTCACTTTCTGGATCCTGATTAGCTGTTAGTTTTACAGTGGACACTTTCATCTATATAAACTGATCATTTGACTGTGTTCAATAATTTAGTGCAGAGCATATTCAGTTACGTTCTCTTTTCTTTTTGTCTGGTTACTGGATGCTAGTAACAGCCTTCCAGTGGAGGTGAGTATGATGTTGCAAACTGAGTATGTTGTGAGGATCCAGACTTGGTAGGTTGTTTAAATAGTAGATTGGACTATTTCACTTGTGTATTTGGATTATGCTCACTTTCTGGATCCTGATTGGCTGTTAGTTTTACAGTGGACACTTTCATCTATATAAACTGATCATTTGACTGTGTTCAAGAATTTAGTGCAGAGCGTATTCAGTTATGTTCTCTTTTCTCTGATTGTGCAACATGATTGTAGAATAATCATACTAAGTCCAATTACCGTCGAATTGGCAAGACAAGACAGCAAGCAGTCGTAACCCAATACGATTCTGGTATGCTGTAAAGACCACTGCAAAGTGGCAGGATTTATGGAGCCTCAGAGGATCATACAAACCAAGCAGCCAATCAGGACTCAGGGAAGGGAATCACCCAAATGCATGAGTGGACTGTTCTAAATTCCCATAAGTACCAGTTGTCTTGACACTGGTTCAGTTGTGCTTGGCCAATTCACATTGTTCAAACCAATTGTTGACTGACTGACTGACTTCAATAATGATGATGATTTAAAAAAAAGAAAGAAAAAAAACAAGCAAACAAAGAAAAATTGTATAAAATGTGTGACTGCATAATTAAATTAAAAAATTTTAAAGCCCAACTTACAATTGATTATAATGCTGTATGTGATCTCTGTAATATATGGTAAAGTTGTAAATTTCAGGAAGTAATGTTGATTTATTATACCAGTAAAGCATCTGTGGTTGATATAAACCTGGAATAGAAATTAATTTCATTAGTGGTGTGGGGATTATCTTCCCTTTGCCAGGAAGAGTTATCTTCCCGCGGTGTTGCCATTTGTTCCCACTAGGGGACGTCTGGTATTTAAGCGCCTGATTTAAACTTCTCTTCCTTTTTTAGCTACATCTCCGGAACGATCACATGGGTTAGACTACTGTCTACCCCTTTCTCGGTGGGGCTCCGGTCCCCCCCCTCCTAGTAAGTGATCTCTATGTACGGACGCTCCAGTCCTTTGATGTATGTATGTTTATGTACACTATCTTGTATTTTATGTATCGTTTCCATGAGCTGTTATCTATATAAAATGTTTTGTCTCACAAACGTGTCGGAGTTTGTTATGTTTCAACTAGTTATGACTTTGTTATAACTTTGAACCTCACAGTGGGATTTACTGCCAATTAAATATGTTAAGTTGAAAGGTTGAACAATCAATTTAGAAGAATCAGAAAAAGAACACACTCTCTCTCTCTCTCTATATATATATATATATATATATTGTTACGTTTAATCAAATGATCAACAATTTGAAAACTCCTAGAATATTCTGAGAGACTGGCTGATGCCAGGAGAGGGGGAGAGTCCTAGAATGTGACCCCAAAGCTCACCAGAAGAAGAAGTATTCTGCTTCGTCATTAGCACATAGCCGACCTTGCGGAGGGAAACGAACAACTGATACTACACTTGTCGCCAAGCCTACCGAGAGACAGGTGACGTCACAATTTGGGGGAAGAAAGAGCGATCCCTAGTAGCAGTCTCAGTCAGTACTCGAGACCGGTCAGCGAACATCTCGTGGGGGGAGGGAAAGAAAAAAATGTTTCCCAAGAAGAAAGTTACCATGATCCAGAATGCCACATAAAGAAATAATACCCGGAATAGTCATTAATACAGAAAATGAATCACCCGTAAAAAGATAAGTGCAAATTTCTTTCGTTGTGAACAATTGTAAACTGATTTGAAGAAATAATTCCGCCAAATGACATTATAAATCCTAGCCTGTCGGTGTCTGTATCGTGATCCTCCCAGCTTACAAATTTGAATCAAATGTTATGTTATAAATAATATTGTGTCTTATTGTTGTTCATTGCCAAGTTTTTGCATGTATACCTCTCATTTTTCTTTGGTAATCTCTGATGGAAAAACGTTGTATAATGTCGAAACAATAGGTGAACGTAACATGGGGGCTTGTCCGGGATATAAACGTAACATGGGGGCTCGTCTGGGATATAAACGTAACAATATATATATTATTATTTATATTTTTTAAGGCAATTACAATGCGTATATCGTATGAAATTCGATAATTATTGAAAATAATCATGACAAGCAAACCCAGCGAATAATGTGTGCAACATATGGAACACCCTACAGCTATTTCAACTTTATTAAGTCTCATCAGTGGTGTATACCTATGATCTCCCTCTGACCTCCGACAGAGATCAAACCCGAGAACCCAGCATGCAGTGTCAGAGATTCTACCTCTGGGCTACCTGCACGTCGCACACAAAACACGCCAAATTAACCTGTCAATGATACACATGCCACTACTATACTTATTATTTTCAATAATTATCGAATTTTATACGATATACGCATTGTAATTGCCTTCAAAAATATAAATAATAATATACTTTACTTAACAATGCTTCAAAAGCAAGTTATCAAATACTATTATATATACTAGCAAATATATGCACCCTCCGGGTGCAAGTTTTAAAGTTTTAATGTAATAAAATATTGTATTAAATTAGAAAGGCTAATGAAACTAAATAAGAATACAGATAAAAAGATTTGAAACAGAGGGAGTATAATAAAAATTGAACAGAGGGAACAACTGAACTTACTATTCCATCACTCTCGTCTTTCATTGTTATTTTTTCTAATTTAAGTATTTAGTTATAATAGGAAGTAAAGAATAAAATGACAGTTATTTTATCTTGTTAATGGATTTCATTTAAGATTCATTTAAAGAGATTTTTGCTTATATTCATTAAGATAAAACCAAACAGTTAGAAATCAATAATACTCAACACATATTTATTAAATTCGATTTTTTAATATTAATATGCAAATTAGCCTTCACGTTCACACTGTAAACCGCTATTTTGTTGTATATATAAATATAATTGCATGTTGTCAGTATGTAGACATAGTTAACAGTATTAATAATGAAAGACAATTTTATTAATAATTGAGGTTTAGATAAAAATAAAATCATGGAGAATGTGATGTCAATAACTAAGAGAATTGTGACTTGAGTAGGAATATAGTTTCGGTTACAGACAGAAAAACACACAATCTCCATTATAATAGGATGGATATATATATATATATATATATATATATATATCATATATAACTTGAAATGTCAAACTATCAATTTAGAAGAAGAATTAGAAAAAGAACACACACACACACACACTCTGTTACTCTGTAATATATCCTCACACATGCACTCTCACTCTCCTCACACATACACATACACACACTCTCCTCCTCGCTCTCTTTGTCTCTCGGTCTCTCTCTCTCAAAAGATAAACATTATTGGGTAAAATAATCCAGGCCATGTCACCCACCCCTTCAAGCTCTAGAACTCATTTTAGAAACAAAAATAGATTACAAAAATTTGGAGAGCTAAAAATCGGCATAACTCTGCTAATTTTTGGAATTGGAAGCTCAAATTTTGGAGATTGTCTAACGTTGACATAGTTCACACCTGGAAAAAAAATTTCAGAAAAATTGAAGGGGGTGGGTGTCAATTTTACTTTTTCTGGATGATTTGACATAGAATTACCCAATTATGTTATTATGATTATTCCTTTGAAAATCTTGATAAGTGTATTATTCCAAAAAGGGGGTGGGGTGACAATTTATTTTTTCTGAATGATTTGACATGGAATTACCCAATTATGTTATTATGATTATTTCCTTTGAAAATCTTGATAAGTGTATTATTCCAAAAAGGGGGTGGGTGACAATTTTATTTTTTCTGAATGATTTGACATAGAATTACCCAATTATGTTATTATGATTCCTTTGAAAATCTTGATAAGTGTATTATTCCAAAAGGGGGGTGGGTGACAATTTTATTTTTTCTGAATGATTTGACATAGAATTACCCAATTATGTTATTATGATTATTCCTTTGAAAATCTTGATAAGTGTATTATTCCAAAAAGGGGGGTGGGTGACAATTTTATTTTTTTCTGAATGATTGACATAGAATTACCCAATTATGTTATTATGATTATTCCTTTGAAAATCTTGATAAGTGTATTATTCCAAAAAGGGGGGTGGGGTGACAATTTTATTTTTTCTGAATGATTTGACATAGAATTACCCAATTATGTTATTATGATTATTCCTTTGAAAATCTTGATAAGTGTATTATTCCAAAAAGGGGGGTGGGGTGACAATTTTTTTTTTCTGAATGATTTGACATAGAATTACCCAATTATGTTATTATGATTATTCCTTTGAAAATCTTGATAAGTGTATTATTCCAAAAAGGGGGGTGGGGTGACAATTTTATTTTTTCTGAATGATTTGACATAGAATTACCCAATTATGTTATTATGATTATTCCTTTGAAAATCTTGATAAGTGTATTATTCCAAAAAGGGGGGTGGGTGACAATTTTATTTTTTCTGAATGATTTGACATAGAATTACCCAATTATGTTATTATGATTATTCCTTTGAAAATCTTGATAAGTGTATTATTCCAAAAAGGGGGGTGGTGGACAATTTTATTTTTTCTGAATGATTTGACATAGAATTACCCAATTATGTTATTATGATTATTCCTTTGAAAATCTTGATAAGTGTATTATTCCAAAAAGGGGGGTGGGTGACAATTTTATTTTTCTGAATGATTTGACATAGAATTACCCAATTATGTTATTATGATTATTCCTTTGAAAATCTTGATAAGTGTATTATTCCAAAAAGGGGGGTGGGTGACAATTTTATTTTTTTCTGAATGATTTGACATAGAATTACCCAATTATGTTATTATGATTATTCCTTTGAAAATCTTGATAAGTGTATTATTCCAAAAAGGGGGGTGGGGTGACAATTTTATTTTTTCTGAATGATTTGACATAGAATTACCCAATTATGTTATTATGATTATTCCTTTGAAAATCTTGATAAGTGTATTATTCCAAAAAGGGGGGTGGGTGACAATTTTATTTTTTCTGAATGATTTGACATAGAATTACCCAATTATGTTATTATGATTATTCCTTTGAAAATCTTGATAAGTGTATTATTCCAAAAAGGGGGTGGGGTGACAATTTTATTTTTTCTGAATGATTTGACATAGAATTACCCAATTATGTTATTATGATTATTCCTTTGAAAATCTTGATAAGTGTATTATTCCAAAAAGGGGGGTGGGGTGACAATTTTATTTTTTCTGAATGATTTGACATAGAATTACCCAATTATGTTATTATGATTATTCCTTTGAAAATCTTGATAAGTGTATTATTCCAAAAGGGGGGTGGGGTGACAATTTTATTTTTTCTGAATGATTTGACATAGAATTACCCAATTATGTTATTATGATTATTCCTTTGAAAATCTTGATAAGTGTATTATTCCAAAAAGGGGGTGGGTGACAATTTTATTTTTTCTGAATGATTTGACATAGAATTACCCAATTATGTTATTATGATTATTCCTTGAAAATCTTGATAAGTGTATTATTCCAAAAAGGGGGTGGGGTGACAATTTTATTTTCTGAATGATTTGACATAGAATTACCCAATTATGTTATTATGATTATTCCTTTGAAAATCTTGATAAGTGTATTATTCCAAAAAGGGGGGTGGGGACAATTTTATTTTTTCTGAATGATTTGACATAGAATTACCCAATTATGTTATTATGATTATTCCTTTGAAAATCTTGATAAGTGTATTATTCCAAAAAGGGGGTGACAATTTTATTTTTTCTGAATGATTTGACATAGAATTACCCAATTATGTATTATGATTATTCCTTGATAAGTATATTATTAAAAAAAAAGAAAAAAAAAAAAAAAAAGGTCACTTACTGGTTGGATATTTTTGGCACTCAAAGAATTGTTGGTGAAATGAAAAAGTCTGCAAATTCCTGGTTTTCTATAATTGCTGCTTGTTGCATTATTCCATATGTCAACACGTACTGCTTGGCAGGACTTAGTCATGTCTTAAGTGTAAAAATAGTGAACATAGATATAAATTTCATGCATATTAACTCTTAAAGTCCTATACCACCTCATTCCACCCGGCTGGAAGTCACATTCGTTTTAACTAATCAGCCCCAAACAATAGCCTTTGTTTAAATTTAATATTAGACATATGTAGAAATCTTTGATTTAAGGGAAATATTAGGTAACTTTAGATGTCAAGGTCACTTTAGCTATTTTTTTATATATCCTTAGAGGAATGCTCTGGACTTAGAAAAATCTCAACAGGATGTTAAGAGTTAACACCAACTCTTTGGTGTTAAAAGAGTTATTTGATATTGACAAAAACGAGCAAAATACAAAAACGGCCTCTGGGCGATGTAAAAATAAATTTTTGAAAAATATTGCCTGAGGTGGCTTGGAGCTAAAAATTCAATGTTAATAAATAAAGTCTATCCCCTTTTCACTAGTGTTAGACCAAGGAGATTGGTTTTTAGCTTCTGAGGTGGAGTGCCTCACCTACTATCAGCTCCTCCTTTACTGCACAGATCCATGTGCTACTCATATGCTGAGTTGGCGAGGGCCGGTATTGAACCAGGAACCTTGAATTTTCCAGCTGGACACTAGCACTAGACCAAGGAGATTGTTTTGTTTTTAGCGTCTGAGGTAGAGCACCACACCTACCATCAGCTCCTCACTTTACTGCACAGATCCCTGTGCTACTCATATGCTGAGTTGGTGAGGGCCAGTATCGAACCAGGAACCTTGAGGTTCCCAGCCGGACACTCTATCAACTGAGCTAAACCGATCCTAAATTTTATTCAGTTCAATTCTGTAGAAAATGAATTGCTTAAAAATTCTCTTTGATGAATAAGATTTATTTAAAAAATGTTTGTACTGTAGCGATTGTCTATGCTGTCTACTTGTCTATTTTGGGCTGGAAGAGTTATCTTCCCTTGTTCTCAGGTCTTGAACGCTAGGTGTCACTGACTATTTTAATCAGGGTGGCGCCAAATTTAACTCTCGTTCTTTCTCTCCGGGACTGCAAACCACACACACGTGTTAGACGTTCATGTCTACACCTTTTAGGTGGGTGATTTCGCCACCCAACCAGTGTAAGTAAGTGACATTACTTTATGGACTCTCCATAACTCATTTATAGTATATTTATGTATCTTCTGTATACTTCTATATTGTATTTCTATTCATATATTGTGTTGCCTATGTATCTTATCTCATATATGTATTCCTGTTATATGTATTGTCTCCACGTGCTCATGCAAGTCCATTGTTATCTTTCACACCCTTGTCGGAATATTGTTTGTACATAAATGTACCCACGTTGGGAGGCCTCTAAGCCAACCAACCAACCAACCAACCAACCAACAATAACTGTAATACCTTTTAAATCTTACAAGTACAATAAATGAACAATACAATGAATAATAAAAATGTTTGTACAATCAATGAGTAATATATATTGTTATGTTCTTACAGGATCAAATCTTTCAATAAATTTAGAATTGAACTTTTAGAATTGAATTTTTAATTCATTCATTTGTTATATTGTTGTGTCTAGTTGTGTTTTACATGTTAATAAACCTGTACACGTGCTTTTCCCTCGTTATTTTGATTTGTGTACCTGTATATTATTCCTCATAGTGTGTACGTAGATATTCCTACAACAGGATCAAATCTTTCAATAAATTTAAAGTTTCAGTTACAGACAGACGCACACTGGTAATCTGAACATTAGCTACATGAATGAAAGTAACCTCCCCTTGTTTCTTTCCCTTTGAGGAAGCCTTATGTTTTGGTCGGCCATTTTCATTTCACCGTAAATCTACACTGAAAATACAAATTTGTTCGAATCAATACAACTGCATGTTTAAACACGAAAATATCATAAAATGTGTTCTTAATAACAATTAAGTTCATGCTCTTACAGGATCAAATCTTTCAATAAATTTAGAATTGAACTAAGTTTTAATTCATTCGTTTGTTGCTGTTAGTCTTAGGATTAAATGCTGTACTACCACCAATATTTATAACACTTATATTTATATTTATACATTCCTCAAACAGATTACTATTACTTTAATAGATAATTAACATTTAAATTTTTACAGTGTATGGGGCTAGAAGTATCCTGTGCCCAGGGGACAGGAAGTATGGAGATTAACGTCCCTTGTCAGGTGGTAAGAACTTTCTCTTAACCGGTCTCACCCTCGAGGAGTAAGCCTTGTAGAATCAGGCTCTCGTCACTCAGTCGACTGTGACTGAAGAAAACCCCTGAGTAAGGGAGTATAGCCGGCTACACCAACTGAGCACCCCCTCAGCGAGGGAGATAAAATACTGTAAGTACCGCCTTCAAGTACTTGTTATATTGTTGTGTCTTGTTGTGTTTTACATGTTAATAAACTTGGTTAAAAGTGTTGGCGTTTTTTTGGATATAAGGCGTGTGTCAAATGACCACTTCTACTTATAGACTCGCCGATAATCATGTGACCAACCTATTGGCCAACCACTGGCAGTGCTCTGCTGCTGATATTGTATTTATATCGGCTGTTCTGATCTTAGCTACTTTTAGAACTTTCTCTTAACCGGTCTCACCCTCGAGGAGTAAGCCTTGTAGAATCAGGCTCTCGTCACTCAGTCGACTTTGACTGAAGAAAACCCCTGAGTAAGGGAGTATAGCCGGCTACACCAACTGAGCACCCCCTCAGCAAGGGAGATAAAATACTGTAAGTACTGCCTTCAAGTACTTGTTATATTGTTGTGTCTTGTTGTGTTTTACATGTTAATAAACTTGGTTAAAAGTGTTGGCGTTTTTGGATATAAGGCGTGTGTCAAATGACCACTTCTACTTATAGACTCGCCGATAATCATGTGACCAACCTATTGGCCAACCACTGGCAGTGCTCTGCTGCTGATATTGTATTTATATCGGCTGTTCTGATCTTAGCTACTTACACCTGCATCTTCATGGACAGCGGAACATAGGATTATATCACCTTTGACACTATGTAGGATTATATAACCCAGGACTTATTCACTTACCAAAGGATTCTATAGCTCAGGACTTACTTACTTACTTACTTACTTAATTTAAGTTCTTTTTAACTGGCCAAGGATGGTGGTCAGAACCTTAACAGGTTATGGGCTAAGGTACGCTCGGATCTTCTTCAATGGCGACGAGGCCAGCTACGAAATTTGGGAGACTAAGTTCCATGGGTATCTGAGAACCATTCAGCTGCATGACATACTCAATGCACCGTCTGACCAACAGGAGGACCCAAATTTCGTAGACAAAAATGCCAACAAAAAGTACACATGCTTTTCCCTTGTTATTTTGATTTGTCTACCTGTATATTATTCCTTATAGTGTGTACGTAGATATTCCTATAACAGGATCAAATCTTTCAATGAATTTAATATATTTTTAGACAGATATTTGAATCATAATCATTTTGTCATAAATACTGATGAAGAAAAGTAGAAAAAATACATTCTAAGTGTTTTTCACTTAGATTATTAAAATCGTATTTTTTTTTTACGAGGGTGAGTCAAAAAGTAATGCCATTTTGTTTTGGACTGGTATAATTACCAACACAGGAACATGATACATGTTCCTGTGTATATGATACATACATCAAAATGAAACTGGTGTTCTGTGGATCATATCCCTACTTCTCCACACAGTCACCGTTTCTCTCAATAGCAATTGAATGAGAGCATGAATCCCTGCCCCCCCCCTAAAATTATGTTGACTGTCCTTTGACCCACTTCTTCACTACAGATTTCACTTCCTTGTCACTGGAATAATGTTTGCCTCTCAAGCTGAAGAGATGTTAGTCTGAAGGTGCTAAATCTGGTGAATATGGAGGATGCGGTAAAGTTGTCCACATGAATAAGGCAATTTCCTCCCTTGTCCTGGTTTGTGTGTGGTTGAGCATTGTCATGCAGAAGGAGGACATTGTCAATTGGAAAGTTGGGTCTTACTCGTTGGATTCTTGCTCTGAGCCTCGTAAGGGTCTCAATGTAGGCCTTAGTTTTATAAAAAAAATACTTTGCATGAAATAAAGATAATGGCATTACTCTTTGACTCACCCTCATACATTTAATATTCTTAGATTTTATTTGAAAACATTAAAATTATACCACTGACCACAATTTGGGAGGGAAAATGTATAGTTAAAAGCTGGATATGTTTCACCGTTAAAGTGTCCGGCATCAGAACCATACTTTTTTTGGTATATATTCATAGAGACCAGGCGGACTGTGTTCAGCTGTAGATCTTTAGGTGGCTTGTGTCCCTTGAAAATGTTGCAACCTTCACAATTAAAATGAAAAAAAATTAAGTTTTATCACTAATTTACATTATCTATCTATACACATATATATATTTACCAAACCCTCCGCCTGAGCAGGATGCGACACAAGGTCAATTTCTTAAGTGGAGTTTAACGGATTTGAATTCAGAGTTTACCTTTTCCAAGACTTGTTACCTAGCCATGGTTAAAGAGCCCAGTCTGCCCTACTATTTACCCATAGCTGGAGGGAGAATTGGATTCATACCTTTCCCAAGGGTATTAGCGCTATGTAAAATGCAAACAGCTTCGTCCAGGAATTGAACTTGGGTCGACAAGTCCATTTCCTATGACTCTAACCATTAGACTACATGCCTCCATATATATATATATATATATATATATATATATAAATAAAGAAAATTTGAAAAAACAAGTGTTCCGAAAATGGGATGAATTTAATTATCGATGTTTAAAACATTTCGGTTACATTGAACCTTCATCAGGATGTCTCTTGGGGTGAAGAAAATGATGGATGTTTTTATATGTGACAGGAGATGAAAATCTTTTTAGTTATGTAACTGTATTTGATCAGCGTTTTATTTTTGAAAGGCAAGTCGCGATCTACACACGCGAATGTGTCATGACGCGTGACGCAACTCAAAGAAATGCAAAAGACGAGAAAAAGTATTAATGGACTGATTATTTTTAAGAGAACATAGGGAAACAAAGTGGGAATGATAACTAAATAAATAATTAAATGAAGCCTGGTATTTAGTAATTATTTAACACTATTTAAAAGGAGATATAATAAATAATACATGTCGGTTATTAAGGGAACAAAGTGGGAATGATAACTAAATAAATAATTAATAATAATTTTCTTCGAGTTGCATCACGCGTCATGACACCTTCGCGTGTGTAGATCGCGACTTGCCTTTCAAAAATAAAACGCTGATCAAATACAGTTACATAACTAAAAAGATTTTCATCTCCTGTCACATATAAAAACATCCATCATTTTCTTCACCCCAAGAGACATCCTGATGAAGGTTCAATGTAACCGAAATGTTTTAAACATCGATAATTAAATTCATCCCATTTTCGGAAAACTTGTTTTTTCAAATTTTCTTTATATTGTCGGATTTAATTTCCATATTTACTCCCATATATATATATATATATATATATATATATATATATAACATGGACCAAGTGATCAAGTTAAAAATTTAAAAAATGTATTTATTTATTAAAAAACTAGAAGCGGTTACCCGGCATTGACAGGGTAGAGGGGGAAGTCAAAAAGTTAGTTTTACAGATCCATTATTATTGAATCATGAGTTGAATCCTCACAGGATGCCCCATTAAAATCCCTATGTAAAAAAGATCTTGTGTTGATTTGGCCTAGTACGGTGTCAGAAAAAAAAACAACTGCACAGACACTCTGAAAAGAAAAATCAGTATCTCCTATTTAAAATATTAAATGCAAAAAAAAAAAAAACCATGCTGTTACTATCTAAACTTTATTTTTGAATTATCTTCACAAATATAAATCAAACTTTATTATTTTTACGCAAAAAGCAAGATCTGGTGATAGTGAATGAATGTGTATATGTATTTGTTTTGTTGTTAAATGTTTTATTCTCATAGTTTTCCTCCGGACATACATACACACAAACTGCCCTTTATATACGTATAGATAACAACAATAACAATATTAATCTATCGTTAGTGCGTAATTAATTTTTCACATATGCTAACAACAACAATATGAAATAACTCATTTTTTAAAATCAAAATCAAAAACTATTTCAATATAAGAGCGTGTCTTTTGTTTGTTAATATAATGAACATGAACTAACTATTTATTTAATTTATCATAAGTGCCTCCATAAAGGTCTGATTAAAATTAAGAAGTAGGATTTAAAAAGATGCTAAAATTAAATTTTAGTGTTGAAGTGAGTTAGTGTACCATTGGTTTGAACAACAGCAACTAGCTAAGCACAACTGAACCAGTGCAAGACTGTTGGTATTTATGGAAATCAAGAAAAGTCTATTCATGTATTTGGGTGATTCCATTCCTAGAGTCCTGATTGGCTGCTTGGTTTCTATGATTTTATAAGGCTTCATAAATACCCTGGCATTTTGCAGTAGTATTGCAGCACGATAGATTCGTATTCAGTTACGACTACTTGTTGCCTTGTCTTACCAATTCGATGGTAATTGGAACTAATATGATTATTCTACATTTAGCATTTTTTTAAATCTTACAGTGAAATTCTCATGTCAAAAAATCGTCTGTTGGTTTGTTTACGCTTACAGTGCAAAAACTGTTCTTTTGATATGTGGCCTAATTCGGGGTGCTTATTGGATACTTGGTCCAATCACAGTTGGTGTGTATGTACGTATGTTTGGAGAAAACTACAAAAATAAAACAATTAACAACAAAATAAATATATATACACATGTTGTATAGCCTTCTTTACCGGCCCTAAATATCTATATGTTATATACCTCTCTTACGTCTTACTCTGGTCGTCTATTCTTCTGGCCGGCTTGGTTCTTCTATCATCTATCTTGGTCTGGTCTTGTCGTGGTGTTTCTTGGGGACTTCGGGTCTGGTTTCTGTTGGGGATCATTTCTTATCAGAAGCCCTGTGTCATTGTTAGCTTTTAGTAATAACCACAAGACTTCGATTTACGATGATGTTACTTTATTCGTAGAACCCCGACCAGACAATCACGCAGTGAGACTCACATCTTGCTAGCTTAGCTTCTAAGTTCTAACTCTAACTGACTGAGTTGCTTACCCTTCAACCAGAAGGGGGCTTTCTATCGGGGTTCCGTTCTCACGGTCTATCCCCAGAAAGCAATGTCAGAGTGAGGTCAAACATTGTCACTCACTCTCAAGGCCATCAGCTGTACTGATCGCCATAATGATTTCTACACTATTGTCATAATCATTAGGTATCTAATGATTATGTAACACACATTCACTATCACCAGAGCTTGCTTTTGGTGCAAAAATAATGAAGATTTTATTTATATTTGTGAAGATATTTAAAAATAGAATTTGAATAGTAAGAGAAAGGAAAGTCATTGGTGGTGTTCGTGATTAAAAACATAAACAAATCAATTATAGAAGACCAAATGGATCTGCAAAACTAATTTTTTTATCCCCCCCCATACCCAAGCAATGCCAGGTAGCCACTTCTAGTTGTTTATTAAAGGGTTACAAAGTGGATTTCCAGGATTTTTCAAGATTATGAAACAGATCCCCAATCCTCTTCTCTG
>CM042164.1:45248603-45401354 GCA_023376005.1 Doryteuthis pealeii | reverse complement strand
CAGATATTAGAAATGATTTGAGTTACAACCGTTTGTTGCCTTGTCTTCCCAGTTTGACGGTAATTGGAACTTTAGTTATTCTTCAAACATTCTTGGCTCTCCTTTCTGTTTTTTCCTCCTTATCCAATCTTTTGGGACTGTGTTGGTGCTGTAAGGTTCAAAGTTATAATAATGTTATAATTGTATTTTATTTCTCTTTTTTTTTTGTCGTAATTCTTATTTATATATCGTAATTTGTTTAGAAATTTATTTATAGAAATTTGTAGTAATTCTTGTTTATTTATCGTAATTTGTCGTAATTCTTGTTTATATGAAGATGGATATCTATCTATCTATCTA
This sequence comes from Doryteuthis pealeii, assembly GCA_023376005.1. Classification (NCBI taxonomy): domain Eukaryota; kingdom Metazoa; phylum Mollusca; class Cephalopoda; order Myopsida; family Loliginidae; genus Doryteuthis; species Doryteuthis pealeii. The sequence goes on along the minus strand of CM042164.1, from coordinate 45,401,015 downwards.
CCTCAATTTGTTCATTTTTTACTTTGTTTATATATATCTATCCACCCATCTCCTTTTGTTCATATCAAAAAAGAGAAGCCCCCCCCCTCTAAAATACATTTAACGCCCTAAGTTGGTTGTTTTCTTTCAAGTAACACCGCCGAGACGACATAGCTGGGGACGTTATTTTAATAGTCACCGGGTAGCAATTTCTGAGGCAGAAGACCGGGATGCGCTTCCTCATAAATTACCCATGAAATATATATACATGAGACAAGATACATAGTGGATGATATACATATATAGAAGTAATGAGGGGTTATGGAGAGTCCATAAGAAAGTGAACTTACTAGTGTTGTGTTGGGGGCAAGAAGCCCCCATATGAGAAAAGTGTAGACATAAAAATCTAACCCATGTGTGTGAGTTCCCAGAGAAGAAAGAGGAGGAGAGTTTGAAACACGCGCTTAAATACAAAAAAACCCTTTTGGTAAAAAACGGGAACCCAGAGGGAAGAAAACTCTTCCAGGCAAAGGGCAGACAACCCAACAGTGCAAACTGCTTTGTAAGCTCTAAAACAGTTCTCCTCATAAAACACCTGATCATCAGGTGTCATCATCTTGATACCAAAGTCTGTTTTGTTTTTGATAGGATTGATCCTTACAACGAATATCATAGTATCATAGTATAGGATTGATCCTTACAACAAATATAGGATTGATCCTTACAACAAATATCATAGTATAGGATTGATCCTTACAACAAACATAGGATTGATTCTTACAACCATAGTATAGGATTGATCCTTACAAATATAGGATTGATTCTTACAACTAGTATCATAGTATAGGGATTATAGGATTGATCCTTACAACAAATATCATAGTATAGGATTGATCCTTACAACAAACATAGGATTGATTCTTACAACAAATATCATAGTATAGGATTGATCCTTACAACAAATATAGGATTGATTCTTACAACTAGTATCATAGGATTGATCCTTACAACAAATATAGGATTGATCCTTACAACAAATATCATAGTATAGGATTGATCCTTACAACAAACATAGGATTGATTCTTACAACAAATATCATAGTATAGGATTGATCCTTACAACAAATATAGGATTGATTCTTACAACTAGTATCATAGTATAGGATTGATCCTTACAACATAGGATTGATCCTTATCATAGTATAGGATTGATCCTTACAACAAACATAGGATTGATTCTTACAACAATATCATAGTACATAGTATAGGATTGATCCTTACAACAAATATAGGATTGATCTTACAAAATATCATAGTATCATAGTATATGATTGATCCTTACAACAAATATCATAGATCCTTACAACAAATATAGGGATTGATCCTTACAACATCATAGTATCATTGATTGATCCTTACAACAATATCATAGTATAGGATTGATCCTTACAACAAATATAGGATTGATCCTTACAACAAATATCATAGTATCATAGTATATGATTGATCCTTACAACAAATATCATAGTATAGGATTGATCCTTACAACAAATATAGGATTGATCCTTACAACAAATATCATAGTATCATAGTATAGGATTGATCCTTACAACAAATATAGGATTGATCCTTACAACAAATATCATAGTATCATAGTATATGATTGATCCTTACAACAAATATCATAGTATAGGATTGATCCTTACAACAAATATAGGATTGATCCTTACAACAAATATCATAGTATCATAGTATATGATTGATCCTTACAAACAATATCATAGTATAGGATTGATCCTTACAACAAATATAGGATTGATCCTTACAACAAATATCATAGTATCATAGTATATGATTGATCCTTACAACAAATATCATAGTATAGGATTGATCCTTACAACAAATATAGGATTGATCCTTACAACAAATATCATAGTATCATAGTATAGGATTGATCCTTACAACAAATATCATAGTATAGGATTGATCCTTACAACAAATATAGGATTGATCCTTACAACAAATATCTAGTATAGGATTGATCCTACAACAAATATAGGATTGATTCTTACAACAAATATCATAGTATAGGATTGATCCTTACAACAAATATAGGATTGATCCTTACAACAAATATCATAGTATCATAGTATATGATTGATCCTTACAACAAATATCATAGTATAGGATTGATCCTTACAACCATAATCATAGTATAGGATTGATCCTTACAACAAATATAGGATTGATCCTTACAACATCATAGTATCATAGTATATGATTGATCCTTACAACAATATCATAGTATAGGATTGATCCTTACAACAAATATAGGATTGATCCTTACAACAAATATCATAGTATCATGATTGATCCTTACAACAAATATCATAGGATTGATCCTTAGTATCATAGTATAGGATTGATTACAACAAATATAGGATTGATTCTTACAACAAATATCATAGTATCATAGTATAGGATTGATCCTTACAACAAATATAGGATTGATTCTTACAACAAATATCATATTATCATAGTATAACGTTGTGGTCACAGTACCAAAGTGTATTTGTGGCAAACTCCAGAACGATATATGTAGTATGGGCCAATTCAAGTTTTAGTAGTAGTTGTCATTAGTAGAGAAAGAACACACGCAGTTGTGTAGTCACAAGTATTTATTACCAGGCTCGTGTGCTCTTCCTCAGAGAGAGAGAGGGAAAGACAGAGATAAAGAGAGAGAGAAAGGGTATGGTTAGATTATTCTACCTTCTAACATGGTATCAACTTCTATATCGCTGTCCCACATGTATGACCCCAGCTACAGCTGAAAGGAAAAGAGGACGCTTTTTCTTCTTGCTCGTTACTCATCACTACGTCACTTCTGCTTCCGGTCAACACCCGGAACTTCCGTTTTTACTTTCAATTCCCCTTCCTGGGTCATTCCTCGGTCAAGTTACTGGCAGCCTGTTGTGTGTTTACACTTTCAAATTTTAACCTTTGTTTGCTCTTTATTTCTTTTTCCTCTCTTTCTCTTTCAATGCATGTAGACCACAATAATTACGTTACAATAGGCACGTAAAGTAAGAGCTTTATTAAATTCCTTTTTGAACCAATCCTTTCTTTTCAATTTAGTACTGCATTTCTCAACTTTTTGTAAAGCACTGAAACATTCATAGTCATCTTTCACTCTAGTATCAACTGATTATTTATTCAAAGGGTACACATTTTTGTCAATCAGTCATGCCTTAGTTCATTTGCAACACTTTTAATAGCTTGATCCCTACTTAAAGAGTGTTTTTCCCTTCTGTTGTTGACACAAATGCAGCATTTGGCTAATAACCACAGTCCCAGGAGATAATTTAGATGTAGGTTTGAATTAGTCCTATACCACCTCATTCCACCCGGTTGGAAGTCACATTCGTTTTAACTAATCAGCCCCAAACAATAGCCTTTGTTTAAATTTAATATTAAACATATGTAGAAATCTTTGATTTAAGGGAAATAATAGGTAACTTTAGATGCAAAGTTCATTTTTAGCCATTTTTTTATATATCCTTATAGGAATGCTCTGGACTTTGAAAAATCTCAACAGGATGTTAAGAGTTTTAATCTCTGTGTATGTAGAACCAAAAAGTTCTTTCTGCTTTCACTTTTTGCCATTTTAGACTTGTCTACTACTTTAGGGAACTGCTTCACATTGATTGTATGACTGGTCATGTCCTTTCTGGTTTTGTCATTCCTGATCAAATATAAAATGACATATAAAAATGACTATTTGAAATTTTCTATACTTTGGTATAAAAAAGCATAAAAAGCTGGTGTAGCGTTAGTTTCGTATTTGCCTGGGAGAGTTGTCTGCCCATTCAGTTTGCTGGTGCCCGCTAGGGGGCTAGAGTATTTAAGCGCCGGGTTCAAACCCTTTTGTCTCTTTTCCTGTTCCTGTAACCACAAGACACATGGGGTAGATTTTGGTCTAACCCTTCTCGTTGGGGCTTCGCCCCCCCCCCCTACATTACTGTAAGTGAATTAACACAGCATGGACTATCCCTAGTCTCATGTCTGTGGCTTTTATATGTTATCTTGTACCATTCATGAATGTGTATTTATCTTTTTACCTATGTACTTTGTATCTCGTCATATCCATGTGCTGTACTATATTAAATGTTTTGTCTGTTAACCTTTATCGGAGTCATGTATCCAATATATATAACTTTGAACCTTTCTTACACTGGACATAATTGGATAATTTTCACTTAGAATACATGATAAAAGGATAAGAGTTGGTTAAATCATTAAAATACATGTATTTTCATATTCTGTGACCCAAAACACCTATAAAAAGTAAGTCGTCGGGGCAGCCTAATGTCGGTATCAGCCAGACAGTGAGGGAGTCTATCCCCTTTTCACTAGCGCTAGACCAAGGAGATTGTTTTAGCATCTGAGGTGGAGCGCCACACCTACCATTAGCTCCTTACTTTACCGCACAGAGTCCTGTGCTACTCATACGCTGAGTTGGCGGGGGCGATATCGAACTAGGAACCTTGTGATTTCTAGCCGAACACTCTACCGACTGAGCTAAGCCCCACCATAACTTATAAAATTTTTAATTGTTTTTTTTTCAGCCGCCATTTTGAAAATCATCATGGAACCAACCTAAAATGATTTCATATCCAAAAAATATCAGAACCTTGTGATTTCTAGCCGAACACTCTACCGACTGAGCTAAGCCCCACCATAACTTATAATAATTTTTAATTGTTTTTTTTTCAGCCGCCATTTTGAAAATCATCATGGAACCAACCTAAAATGATTTCATATCCAAAAAATATCAGAACCTTGTGATTTCTAGCCGAACACTCTACCGACTGAGCTAAGCCCCACCATAACTTATAAAATTTTTAATTGTTTTTTTTTCAGCCGCCATTTTGAAAATCATCATGGAACCAACCTAAAATGATTTCATATCCAAAAAATATCAGAATCGTAATCATCAACAAAAAATGATCATAGAAAACACACGTCCCAAAAATTCGACCTCCATTTGCCCACCCCTAATAACAGTGAGGTTTAGAGTACAATTTTTTTTCTTATCTTTTTTGATTCACTTTTTCCATAAATTTTCCAAGAAAAGAATTTGAGATTTGAAAGATTTAAACATTATTTTCAGAGGAAACTTTTGGTGCCGATCACTTAATGAATGAAAGGTGATCCATTTTTAGACGATTTTTAGAAACGTTGAGAACGCCCCTTGTAGAACACACAGAATTTCTTTGTTTTTTGTTGCTTTGTTTCTTTGGGTTTTTTTTGTTTTTTTGTTATAAAATTTTTTTTTTTTTGTTATAAAATTTGTTTGACAAAAATGCTTTAGGTTTTGTAGAACACACAGAATTTCTTTGTTTTTTGTTGCTTTGTTTCTTTGGGGTTTTTTTTTTTTTTTGTTATAAAATTTTGTTTTTTTTTGTTATAAAATTTGTTTGACAAAAATGCTTTAGGTTTAAAAAATAAATTTTAATTTTAATTTTGCAAAACCTTTTAAGAAAGAACAATTGAACATAAGAAGTTTTTTTTTTTTTTAATGAACAATAAACAATGCTGTGGACGACAATAATAATAATAATAATAATAATAATAATAATAATATAAAAACTTGTTATGACAAATGTGTATCAATTTACAACCAGATCTCTACAATATATCCCTAGTTCTCAACAAATTAATACTCAAAGAATGTAGACATAAGCAACAAAAAATGACAAAAAACAACAAACAATTCATATAAGACCCAAAACTTAACCGATATAGGATAGTTATAATTTAAAAAAATAAAAATAAAACGGCTCACTTTTCTTCCCCTTATCAGATGTTTTGTTTCAATTTTGTGAAATAAAATGAAGCTAGCCCTGTTGGCTGGGGCTTTAGAATACACCGATTGCTCTTCTGCAGAGGGGTAAAACTCCCCCAAATGGGGCCACTTGTTGTCTGTGGGTGGCAACCCGTGATGCTTAAGGACAGAATCCTGGTGGCTGAGCAGTCCATAACATTCAACACCTCACTTTGGCCCTTACGTAGGTTAGACGAGCAGCTGGAGAGGTCCCCTTCGATTAATTGGCTGGTCACGTCAAGCCCTAGCACCTATTGTTACATAAGTGTTAGTACCCTAACACTTATGTACAGTTAGTGTAGAAACCAAAATGGATGAATGAGTACAGCAGGCAACCTTGAAGGATTGAGTGACAAGTCTTGATCTCATCTTAATCCCTTTTCCGGTGGATACCGTGAGAATCGGTGGAGAAGGCCCTCTTCTGGTTTAGATGAGAAAGAGTTAGTTTTAGTTAGATTGGCCAAAACCACAGAGCAAGTAAGTTGCGTTAAGCGTGCTGCCGACTCAATCTGCGCAGTAAGTCTGGTGGGGATTTTGGAATAAAATATGATCTAATTCATTTGCAACAATGATACTATGATATTTGTTGTAAGGATGAATCCTATATTTGTTGTAAGGATCAATCCTATACTATGATACTATGATATTTGTTGTAAGAATCAATCCTATATTTGTTGTAAGGATCAATCCTATACTATGATACTATGATATTTGTTGTAAGGATCAATCCTATATTTGTTGTAAGGATCAATCCTATACTATGATACTATGATATTTGTTGTAAGAATCAATCCTATATTTGTTGTAAGGATCAATCCTATACTATGATACTATGATATTTGTTGTAAGGATCAATCCTATATTTGTTGTAAGGATCAATACTATACTATGATACTATGATATTTGTTGTAAGAATCAATCCTATATTTGTTGTAAGGATCAATCCTATACTATGATACTATGATATTTGTTGTGTTTGTAAGGATCAATCCTATATTTGTTGTAAGGATCAATCCTATACTATGATACTATGATATTTGTTGTAAGGATCAATCCTATATTTGTTGTAAGGATCAATCCTATACTATGATACTATGATATTTGTTGTAAGAATCAATCCTATATTTGTTGTAAGGATCAATCCTACTATGATATTTGTTGTAAGGATCAATCCTATATTTGTTGTAAGGATCAATCTATATTTGTTGTAAGGATCAATCCTATACTATGATATTTGTTGTAAGGATCAATCCTATATTTGTTGTAAGGATCAATCCTATACTATGATATTTGTTGTAAGGATCAATCCTATATTTGTTGTAAGGATCAATTGTTGTAAGGATCAATCCTATATTTGTTGTAAGGATCAATCCTATATAAGGATCAATCCTATATTGTTGTAAGAATCAATCCTATCTAAAGAAAATCAAAGTCTTGGGTTATTTATCTAAAAACTACCAATGACCCAGGGTTTCTGATAAAGAGAAATCCCAAATGGAAGACCAGACATGAAATCCCCAAGACGAAGTCCAGACACTAGAAGAAGAACATAAGATACAAAAGATGATCAGAAGAAGAGTAAAGAGAGTATACAACATATACGTTTATTGGTATACAACATTATACGTATTTGGTGCCATTGTTGTATACCCTTTCTTTACTTCTATTATTCTTCTGCTCATCTTTGGTGTCTTACGTTCTTCTTCCAGCGTCTGGACTTCCATTTCTCTGTTCTTGCTGATTGGTCGTCCCTGATTCATTTCCCTCTTCTAGGTCAGTCTTGTTGCCAAGACATTCATCAACCACAAAACCATATTATTTATTTAAACCTTTATTTACTTAACTAAACATATTTCTCTAACTAACACAACGCGCGTGTGCAGTGAGTCCCAGCTAAGGCATCTTATCTGCTTGACGTCCAAGCTGAAACTGAGAGCCAACCAGGTCCCACGTGACTTCACGTATTTCACGGGCTTTTTGTAATATTCCGTGGAAAGTCCTGCCCGTGATATGAAAAGGAGCCATCCCTTCAGAAATACAGGGGGTTGACAATAATCTATGCATAGATTATGTAACACTGTTAAACCAGCCACGCCCTCATGACGTGGTCAGATTTGAACCTGTGACCGAAGAAAGAATTCACAATGTAGCCTAGCCACTAGACAAAGAAGACAGAAGAAAAGAACATGAAGAATAGGAAAAAAAAAAAAACATAAGCCGATAAAGAGAATGCACTAGACAGAAAAAGAAGCATAAGAGAAAGAAAAAAAGCACAATAAAAACTGAGTAAAAATACATGCACACATATATACATACATACACATGGGAAATTGACCGTTGAATTTAGAAAAAAAAAAGACACTGAGATTTAAGTTGAAAAAAGAAAAAAGGAAAAAGAGACATTGTTTTAAGTACTTTAAGAATAGAAGAAAAAGGAAGAAAAGAAATCCAACTCCAAATGTTTTTTGGAAATCATAAAAAAAAAGAGACTGAGACTTGAACTGATATAGAAGAAGAAAAAAAAACTTTTTAGTAAGAAACAAAAGAAAGAAGAGACATTTTTTTTGTTTGTATAATTTTTGAACTTTGCATAATGTTTTAGAATTGTTTTAAAGAAAAAATGTTATTGAAAATGTTGTTAGTAGATTGTTTAAATCAAGGATTTGATTTTCAGACAGAATGTTAAAAAAACAAAACAAAAAAAAACAAACTTTGTAGTAAGAAAAAAGAGAGAAACAACTGGAATGAACTGTTATGGAAAAAGAAGGAAAAGAAAGCAAAGGACAATAGAAAAAGATAGAAAGAAAGAAGGACATGATTTTAGAATTGTTTGAAAGAAAAAATGTTATTGAAAATGTTGTTAGTAGATTGTTTAAATCAGGGATTTGATTTTCAGACAGAATGTTAAAAAAACAAAACAAAAAAAACAAACTTTGTAGTAAGAAGGACATGATTTTGTGTGTCGAAATAGTTAATATTTTTTTAGGTACCTAGCATTTGAAATACCGTGATTTTTTGTTGTTGTTTGTCAAAGGGTTACATTTTTCCACCATTGTTTCTTGATCAACCTTTATTTTCATACCTTTCCCAAGGGTATTAGTGCTATGTGAACTGTGGCTTTGTCCAGGAATTGATCTTGGGCCGATGAGGAAATGAGTGGAATCATTTCCTCATCGGCCCGAGATCAATTCCTGGACAAAGCCACAGTTCACATAGCACTAATACCCTTGGGAAAGGTATAAATCCAACTATTCTCCCTCCAGCTATGGGTAAATAGTAGGGCAGACTGGGCTCTTTAACCTTGGTTAGGCAACCAGTCTAGGAGAAGGAAAACTTTGAATTCAAAAAAATTTTAAAAAGAACTTTACCATCAGATAAAGTTTAACATTATACTCAGGATATGAAGACCCTCAGCCACCGCCTTCTAGCACATATATGATAAAAAAGGGTTGGGGCTTACCATAAGGGCATGTTAGGCTTAAGGATAGAAAAAATTGAAAACACACAAAGTACATAATAGAAAATATAGTTGATACAAATGAAAATGCCCATGTTAGGCTTAAGAATGTGGTTTAGCTAAGTTGTTAGAACACCCACCTAGGCATTGCAATGTTCCTGGTTCGATACTGATCCCCACCAACTCAGTGCATGAGTAGTATAGATTGGATAATCTGATCTGTATGGTAAAGTGGGGAGCTGACGGTAGGTGTGCACTCCACCTCAGTAAAAACAATCTCCTTGGTCTTGCACAAGCGAAAAGGGCATAGATTCCCTTGCTGTCCAGCTGTTATTGACAATAGGTCACTCCGCCAACTTTTTTTTTCAGCTTAAGAATAGAAAAAATTGAAAACACTCAAAGAAACAAATTGAACAAACAATTTGATTTATTAAAATTTAGAAAAAATTAATTTAATTTTTGCAAGTTGGTTGGTTGGATTTTAAAATCGAAAACGAAATGAAATTAATAAAAATTTGTCAACCCTGTGAAATCCCCCCCCCTCCCGCCATATTTAACACAATGAAACTTGTATAAAAATTAATATTATCCTGATAATCTTTTTTCCATTCAAAAGAAGAAACATTAAACAAACTCCTGATGATTTGAAAAAAAATTTTTCAGCTTACAGAAATAATGAAAATTATGATTGAAAAACAATGTTTTCATTTTTGCACCGTTAAATCAACTGAAATTTAACATAGCCAAAAACAAGTTATGACAAGAGGATTTAAAAAAAATTCTATGAAAAATCAATTAATGGTCCGATTTTCACAAAAATTTCCATAACTATTTACATTTAGATGTAAATATGTCTGAAATAGATTTTTCCTAAAATATATTAGGGGAAATATTTTTTTACAAGGTCTACCCCCCTATTTTATTTTATGAGATATTAAAAAAATGAACCGTCAAAAAACGATTTTTCCTTTTTTTTTTTATAAAGATAAGAGTCTGAATAACTATATCAAAAAATTGTATAATATTCAAAGCAGTAGTTTTTGTAGAAAAAAAAATCATGAATTCTGAAATAAAAAGTGCAAAAAAATGTCATAATATTATTATTTGAAAACTTTTTTTTTTTTTCTCTTTTAATTGATATGTACTATATTCTATTAAATTGTCAAGAAAAATTTTTTTTTAAAGAAATTAATTTTTAAGAGATCTTCCATCTTTTGTGTGCTTTAATAATTTTTTTTTTTTTTAAATGTTTAAAAATCTTTTTTTGTGTGTACAAATGGAATTTTTCACTGACATTTAAATATAATATAACACTGAATTTTAGAATTCAGGTGAACTAAAAATTTGTCCGATCCACAATATATTAATATTTAAAGAGTATTTAAGAGGTTTTTTTTTTATTGTTGAATAGTAGTGTGTAATTCTTATAATATATGGAAGAGCAAAACTGACATATTTGTTTTTCTACAAAGAGACGAGACGCATTCCAGTCTACTAAATAGTTTTTTTTTGTTTTTTTTTAAGCGTAAAAAATTCATTTTCAACTACTTCGACTTATTTGAAATAAATGTAATTCTTTATCATTTTATCAGTTTTTTTTCTTAGAAAAAATATTCAAATTTTCATTCATTTCATTTCGTTTTTGATTTTAAAATTACCCAAACCACCAGCATAATTGAAAAAAAAGTTACTTTCACTGTGTAATTTTAATAATAAATTTTAATAATAAATTTCAATAGTAAATTTTACTAGTAATTAAAATTTTCATACATTTCATTTCTTTTTTCGATTTAGAATTTGAATGGGCGCAAATTCGACTGGCATCAATTTCACTGTGAAATTTTAATAGTAAATTTTGATATTAAATGTTTTCATATTTTTATTCATTTCATTTCTTTTTTGATTTCAATTTTGAAAGGGCGCAAATTCTACCGACATTATTTGAAAAAAAAGTTAATTTCACTGTGAAATTTTAAATGTAAATTTTAATAATTTTTTATAATTCAACTAATAAAATATTCCAGAGCTATTCTGAAACTACCACAACAAAAAAAAATATTTCAAAAATCGTTGAAAACCAATAATCAGTTATTGAATATGCACAAGAAAACAATTATGTCGAATACAGCCACCCATACATTTAAATGTATAATTGTCAATGAGAGATAATATATAATTTTACAGACCGGATTTCTACATAAAAATTTCCCTGCTGCATGTAAAACGGACAGGTTTATTTATTTTTTAAGATAACGGTGTAATTTTTCCCAATCGGATAATTTGATTTTTGAATTAACTGTTTTTCTTTGTAACAACTCTGTATGATTGTTACTTTTTTTGCGAGATTTTTAAAAAAACAAAGTTCAAAAATATTTACTTTCGTTTATTCAATATAGCTTAAACTGATCACGTGACCCGAAATTGGGTATACCTAGTTATTATTATCTTTAAAATCTTTTGTCCATTCGAAAGAAGAAACATTAAAAAAAAAACTTGTGATGATTTAAAAAAAAATTTCAGCTTATGGCAATAATGAAAATTATAAACGAATAACAATGTTTACTTTTTTGCAATATTAAATCAATTGAAATTTAACGTAGCCTAAAACAAGTTATGACTAAAGGCTTTTAAAAAAATTCTATGAAAAATTAATTAATGGTCAGATTTTCACGAAAATTTCTATAATTACTTACCTGTTAATGAAAATATGTATGAAATAGTTTTTTCCTAAAATATATTGGTAAATATATATTTTTACAATATTTTATTTTATGAAATATGAAAAAATGAACCGACAAAAAACGATTTTTACTTTTTTTTCTATAAACATAAGAGTCTGAATAATTATATCAAAAGATTTTTATAAGTTTCAATGCCAGAGTTTTTTTTTTTTTTAGTAAAAGAACCATGAATACAGAATTCAGCTAAAAATATATCACTAAAGAAATTGACCGTGTCGTAAAAAATGGATTGTTTTACTTATTTTTCAAGATAACGGTGAGTAATTTTTACCCAATCGGATAATTTGATCTTTGAATTAACTGTTTTTCTTTGTAACAACTCTTTATGTTCGTTATTTCTTTTTTTCGAGATTAAAAAAAAAAGTTCAAAAATATTTACGTTTCTTCCTTCAATATGGCCTAAACTGATCACGTGACCTATTTTTGTGGTACCTACAACGCCCGTTGCGTTATTTTTATGTCAAAGACATTTTGTTTTATTCATTCTTGTTGGGTATTCAATTTTTGTTTTCAAACTAATTTTTTTAACCATATTTTTAAAAAAACTCAGTTTTTAAAATTTACTAAAGAGTAGACCTGGGATTAATGTCGATGAAGGGGTACTCCACACTCTCCAGAGCTACAAAATTAGGACTTCACCATTAGATGCAGTTTAAGTTACTTTAACGTCATATTCAGGATACAGTCTGTGCAAATAATATTTTGCATTCTATGCAACGTTATATCTGTCTCTGTAAATGTCTAACGTGAACTGAATTTTTAAAAAAATATTTTTAAAAAGTGTAAGAATATGCAACATATGTGTTCTTTTATCATTTTTTTTATTATTATCATTATGTTTTTTCTTTAATCATTATTTGAAACCATCCTTGAAAATTAGAAATTAAAAAAATGTATCTTCGAGAATTTTCAATTATTGTGATTTTACTTACTTACCTTCTTGAGAACCAGAAATGCCAGATTATAAATTCTTTATTTTTAAAAAGCATGTTTGAAATGTAAAAGTTAAAAATTGTATCAATATATATTGCTGAACGTAGTACACATGTTTCTGTGACGTTACCGCACATTCCAAACATGCCTGAACTGACCGCAAATTCCGAGAAGTACCTTTAATAGTTTTCTCACTTTCTTTGATTTGATTTTTTTTTTTTTGAAAGTGGAGGAATAGAATAATAGGTCTTTTGTTTGAAATGTCTGACTCTGATTACATACATCCAATCGGATCAGAACCTAATTAAAAACCGGCATCTTACTGGATAACTTACTCTGCATTTGCTCTTATTCATCTCAGTAGCGAATTAATTTAATTTAATTTAATTATTTATTTTTTAAAGTAAATAAAATAATAGTCGAATGTTAAGAAGTTAACTTTTTTTCTATTCCGAGATTAACAGTTTAAAGGAATAGAAAACCGTTATTCTGTTTTCTGATTGGTCCAATACTTTCAGATTGGTTGAAGCCGCCATTTTCAAGTTAACTTTCAAACAACCGTGGATACACCGCTGTTACGGTTGTTTGATATTTTTTTGGTTTTGCGCTCGAATCAGGAATACATTTAAAAAACAAAAATGTCTGAACAAGAGAATGAAAGGTAAGCTGCATTTTAGAATTTAATAATAATAGCTTTGATTGTTCATTTTTATTATTTTCTCCTTCATTTTTTTGTTTGCGGGGCGGGTGTCTACAAATTTCTAGGAAGTTCGTTTGAATTTCGATTATCCAAGTCACTGAATTTGCTCTGACCCTTTTATTATTTATGCATTTACATAAACATTTAACGCAACGAATTTTTCCTACATCAACTAAAATAAATATGTACACTTTTATGTACTTTTATATAAAGATAAATACACTAAATTGATATAAATTAAACATGGCAGGAAGGTAAACGTAACGTCTTGAAAAAAAATGGCCTTAATATTTGGAAATCCTGATGTTACAGTAAAACAAAACTTTTAAAAAGTTTTATTCAAAATGCTCACACATTTTACAATACTCAATAAATTCAATCAATCATAATGGATTTTTTTTAAATAACGGAGAATTTAATATCTTGAAAATCAGGAAATATAAGTGGAGCAAATTAAATTTGGATGAAGGAAAGATCGTTATATATTTTCATTTATCTCTATTTTCAAAACCGAGTTCTTGTGAGGAGAAAAAGCTTTTTGTTTTTGTTTTGTTTTTTATTTTATTTATTATTATTATTAATTTATATACGAGGGTCCTAAATAAATATGAATAAAATGAATTAATTAAATATTTTCAAACTTGTGCAGAAAATTCCTCCGAGAAAATATCTGCAGTAAATAAATACATTTTATTTATTTACTGAACATTTATATTAAAAAAAAAAAAATACTTCAACTTTGTACAATTCACCTACTCAGTATATTTTTTTAAGTTTTTTTTTTCTCCCCACAAACTATTAAGAAAACTTACGGTTGATTGCTGATAATTTTTTTTAAATGTTCATTAAAAAAAAAAAAAATGGAAATGACCGAAATATTACACATACACAAAAGTTCGATTTTTATTAACATTGAAAATTTAACCCGATTTTAATTAAATTTAATTAAATTTTAGTCTTCAAATTCCTAAATAAACACTGACATTAATTTAGTAATTTTAAAGTAAAAAATTTTAAATTATTTTTATCGATACAGTTTCGCTTTACTTCGGAATCTTGAACACTAAAACAAATTTAATTCAAAATCTTAAAAAAAATTTCATCTTTTTAGAGCACAACTGACAATAGTCCTGGTAAAAATTTAAAACTTTTTCGTTAATAATTTTGTTTGCTCTCCATTCAGAAGAACATCATCTGTTCAGGGAATTTGAAAAATGTAAAATTAATTCGTTTAAAAAAATACAATTATGTCTCTTCTATATAAATTAAATACAATGGCGAAATGGTATCTGATTTTCCATAATTTCGGTGAGACATGTACACGAGTTATTTCTTTGTTTTGGTTTGATGGTGACGTCATTGAAATCTGCGTACTAACGGAATTAATTTTTAGGGATTTTAACCCTTTTCCTTAGGAAATATTGAAATCAGACTATTTTTACGGAAGTAATAAGTAATTTTTTCATTAAAAAAATAATAAACATAACAAATAGTATGAAAATGCAAAAAAAAACAATGCAAAAAAGTATTGTAAAAAAAACAAAAAAACAAATAAGTAAAAAAAAAAAAAATTATTACTAACAGTTGTTGCAGTTCTCAGAGTGAAAAAACAAGTATTTTGAATTAAAAAGGTGAAAAAAACATGTTTGTGCCACTGTAGGTCTTTGGTGAACGAAAAAGGGTACAAATGTAAAATAGCATGCAAGAGATATTAGAATTGCATATTACATATAAATAGCATTAGATTACGGAAACTCCTGAAGTAGCCTAACACTTACCTTAACCCTAACATCTCAAAGGTTTTGGTTATTTCTGTTATATAATGAAATCTAATGATATTATCTCTTGTGTGCTATTCTACATTAATACCCGAAAAAGAACTATCATTAGTAATAATTTTGAATATATAAAAATCTCAGAAATATGCTCTGCAAAATTGTGCATTTTTAATCACACGTTTTTAGATAGAGAAAGTGAATCTTTATTCATGATAAAAATATTGTGTACAACTTGCCACAGGTTTAAAATTCACTATTAGATTTTTAAGTGAATAAAAGAAAATACTTTATAAATCTAACAAATTGCCTGAGTAGAGGAAGATTTTTTGAGTGCTAAGCAACAAAAATTTGAAAAGTTTTTCAATATTTTTAGACATGATATGAAAAAGATTTATTTCTATCTAAATCTTTAAAAACTTGAAAATTTAAATGAAAAAGAACACATCTGAAACATCTAATTCATTTCTTATGTAATTTTTAAAAAATTTTATGTCATAAAAACATGATAGCCAAACTTTAACGAAACAAACAAAACAAACAAATTTTCCCCCCACCAAGAAGGAAAAGTCACACCATTAAAACCCTATTTGTGTAGCAATTGGAGTTGCCTAACTCAATGGCAATAAAACTGTTCAAACAGGAGAGGTCAACTCTGTGTTAAATAAACACGAGGCTTCAATCATTCAGTAAACTTGCTCTGGCTTGTCACCGGATATCATTATAGGGGGAGGAGAGTATTATATACAATCATATTGCATTGGAAATCATAGAATGCAGCATGGTGGATGTAAATACAAGAAGGATGAACTCAAAAGTGGGCCAGCAGGTTGCTTCACCTGATGTTGGGTGGTTGAACCTCATAGGTCAGTGGTCAGGATCAAACATTTCAGTCAGGAAATTACTGCTACTCATCTCTGAGGGTGGCATCTATTGATGAGTAAACAAAACAGCCTACAAAAGAGTGTGTAGCACCAGAAACCATGGGTAGCAGCATGGTAGCGAGTAAATGCTGTGCTTCACAAGATACTGGGCAGATGAACCTCATAGCGCAATGGTCAGGATCAAACAGTTCAGTCAGAAAACTACTACTACTCATCTCTAAGGATGGTGTCTATTGATAAAACAACAGAAATAGCCACTAGAAATTCAACCAAATGTCTGAACTGCATCACCCTTCACGTGGATCAACAAAAAGGGTGTGTTCTGCTGAGGGTGTGGCTTTGGCCCCCAGTGTTTGAAAAATCAGGTACAGAGCACAAACCCAAAACTAATTTACTTGGAGACAAAAAAAAATATTCAACATAGCAACTTTTAACTTTAGAACATTAAAAACTATAAATCCACTACCTGAGCTAACAGCATCTACAGCCAATAAGAATATATATATATATATATATATATATATATATATATATATTTACTATACTATTGCTAAAATATGACTCTTCAATAACAGTAAAAAAACAAGTTTAATACTCTTCAGAAGTCATCAGAAAGACATACTCCAAATGATGAATGTGAAAACTTTGTCACTATCCACTTAGCAGCAGCAGCTGAATACATACCAAACAAACAAAGGGCCAAATATACAGTCCCTGAGAGATAAAAGCAGTTAGAGAAAAATGAGATGACATTAAAAAAGCATCCCTACATAATAAAACCAACCCAAGAAAACACCAATGTACAGAAAATCAAGAATGCCCAGATAGAACTAAAGCATACAAAAAAGAACTAGAATACATCTAAAGCCAAATTGATAAAATCAGAAATTCTGTAGAAGATAGACAATCACAATTAGCATGGCAGACAGTGAATAAAGTTAGTGGTAGGAAAAGCACCTCTAGATCAAAGCTAAAAGCCACCAGCCAAGAAGATAGACTTCTGAAGTAGAAAGATCACTTCAAGAATCTGCTCAGAAAACCTCCTAAAATCACATAAAAAAGTCGTTGGGGTGGCCTAAAGTCGGTATCAGCCAATCAGCGAGGAAGCCTATCCTCTTTTCACTAGCACTAGACCAAAGAGATTATTTATTTTTTTTGTTTTGCTTCTGAGGTGGAGCGCCACATTTACCACCAGCTCCTTACTTTACCGCACAGATCCCTGTGTTACTCATAACGCTGAGTTGGCGAGGACCGGTATCGAACTAGGAACTTGTGGTTTCTAGCCGAACGCTCTACCAATTGAGCTAACCTGTCCCTTTAAAATATCACATAATAATACTAAAAAAATCATTAATAGCTAAGTAGACATGAAACTAGGACAGTTTATGGCAGATGAATTGACAAAGTTCTAAAAACAATCAAAAGTAGAAAAACTACTGGCATTAATGAAATACCTCCTGAAGTATAGAAGACAAGGCAGTTTGACCACATACTTCAATTATGCAATACAGTGTATAAACAAAATGCAATAGAGAAATGGATGAAAGGCTGCATCCTCCCATTTGTGAAGGAAGAGGTTTTAACAAAAAATCTTGAGGCAATACTTTTTGTTTGTAGATTTCTCCAAGGCATTTGACTACAGAGGAAAAATGGAGCAAATACTACTAGCATATGGTCTCTTTAAAGAAACTGTTACCGCTATAATGATGCTTTACAAAGACATGAAAGCAATGGTTTGTTCAACTGATGGTGAGACAGATTTTTGACATTGTCACTGGAGTCCTACAAGGAGATATATTTGCACCATTTTTATTTATAATATGCCTACACTACATTACTGTGAATGTTATTAGATTTAATGAAAGACAAAGGCTTCATGCTAAAAAAAAAAAGGCAAGAAGCAGGCAATGTCCTGCAGAACTATAACAGATGCAGACTATGCAGATGATCTAGTGCTTCTTGCAAATGCACCTGCACAAACCAATCACTGCTGCATAGCCCGGTGAAGTCTGTAAGAGCCATTGGCCTTTATTTGAACTAGTGATAAAACAGAGTTCTTGTGCTTGAAACAAGATAGTGATATCTCCTCACTGGATGGCAAGAATATGAAATTAGTTGTAGACCAGTTCATATACCCTAGTAGTAATATCTAATCTACAGAAAGCGATAATATATACATAGGAAAGTCATGGATTGCTATGGATAAATTATCAATCATATGGAAATCTCATCTTTCTGATAAGAGTAAAGCATGAATTCTTCTTAGTTGTGTCAGTGCTACTGTATGGCTGCACCACGTGGACTTAACAAAACAACTGGGAAAAAAGCTAGATGGGAACTTCCAAGGATGCTGCATGTTGCCTTGAACAAATTCATAAGTGAAGTTCTCCCGTTGACACCTCCTGTGGACACACAAGAGTGGGCTGACCAACAAAGACTTATATTGATCAGCTCTGTGCTGATACTGGATGCCTTGAGGAGGAATTGCCAGGAGCAATGACTGGTAGGAGTGGGTGGTGAGAGTCATAGGAATTTGTGCTGTTAGTGCAACATGATGGTGATGATGATGATCATGACGACTATAGAGATACATAAAATCTGATTGCAGAAAGAACATAGTTTTACATAAGGGTCCAAAGTTTGATCAGTATTGCTTCAAGTAAAAGGGTATAGAAATTATTGAATTTCTTAGCACAATGATTTGAAGATTTATGGATTAAAAAAAAAAAGAAATGTCCATAAAATGTTCTGGGAATGACGTTAAACTGCCTGATGGTGAGGTTCCAGTTCTGGAGGTTTGGGGAATGTGGAGCACCCCTTCATCACCATTGCTCCCTGGTCCACTCTGACCCGGAGTGGTAGTACCTGTTAGGGTCCCATCTATGGGTTAAATAGAAAAACATGAGTTGATAAACAAAATCGTATTATCCATTAAGAATTGATTTATTTCAAAACTTTATCGGCATTAAATGACCGACTGAGGTTGATATGCTGTAAAACAAACCAAACCAAACCAAAAATGTCCATAAAATACAGCAAATTTGGACACTTTAAACCCTTTAACTGAATTTGCATGATTCAAACAGTTATGAGTAGCTTTTTTTTCTATTTAATTTGATCAAATAAAAATAATCTGAAAAGAAGAAAAAAAAAAATGAACTGGGAATGAGATTATATATGAGCAAATTTCTGAGTAGCTTAAGCAATTCCATTTCCTGAATCTATAGAAAGTAAACACTTTACAACAGGGCTGTAGAGATACTGATACGTACGCATCCTGCATCCCATCCCTGACACACAAAAATCTAAAAAGATGCAGTAAAATCATATCCATGCATACTAGTGTTTTTCTTTTTCTTCCCTCACCACTTCAAACTATAACTATAAATACATTTCAATAGTTTCTTAGAAATGAATTACACAAGGTAGGAGTTAGGTGTCTTCTGTTGTTTCCCCCAGATCATAAATCAAAACCCTACAATCTATTAAGAAACTTTAGTTGGGACCCATAAATTTTCCCAGTTACTCATTCAAAGCAGATATGTGAATCCCAAGAAGTACTAAATTCAAAATCTATCAGCATCATTGGGGCTGTGGAGTTGGAACACAAAACCTTTGACTCTGACTCCTCTATTTTTGGTACCTGCAACACAGACTCTTCTTTAAGGAATTAAGTGATTGTTACCTACAAATAAATATAAAGCATGATTTTTTTATAATCTATTTATAAGGAGTGTGCACTGTATAACTTTACAGACTAAACCAGGGCCATATGAAGTGTAAATTCAACTGGAGTCAGTCTGTATAGTTTTTATCAACTCAGACTCCAGTGACCCCTTAATTGCTTTTTATTCCGACTCCACATCCCTGTTTTACAATATAGAAGAATGCTTAATAGATAATACACTAAATTACAGTAAGTTTATTTTTTGGGCGATGCAATAAAAATAGATGAAAATGATAATTTTTTTTTTTTATACTCTTTTTATATTTGTTTTTCTTATGTAATTGGAAAATTTTGAATTTTTTAGTCATGAAATGTTTTTTATTATTCCTTAAAAACTTTATGAATAATTTCTTTTATTCTTTTCTTTCAGTTTCATAAACAATAAAAGGAGGTTTTCTTTGACATCAGCCACCAGCATCTTGGATTTGCCAGAACTTTCTTTTGTGAGTATTACTTGATCTTATTTGTTAACAGAAAAATGAGGCAATACTTATACTATTTTTCTTCTGAAAACCAAGCAAAGTTGAATGAAAAATATTACATAATTGATACAATTTTTTATATTATTATCTGCGTTATTCGGACTAGTGTCCCCATCTTCATTGTTATTTGTACAACGTTTCGGCCGATATACCCTCCGGCCTTCTTCAGGTATTTCTTTTCGAACTTTCGAACTCGGAACTTTCTTTTCGAACTCGGGAACTTTCTTGTTGTATTCAGGAGCCATCACGGAACAATAGTCCGAATAACGCAGATAATATTAATCTTCAAGCCTCATCTCAAACATTCAGAGAAATACAATTTTTTTATATTGATCTACTTACATAAAATCTTCATTTTTACATATGCATGCATACATACACTACAAAAATGTCAAATGATTTAATTCTATTAAAAAAAAAAAAATCTGGATACGCTATTTTAAATCAAAATTGCTAGAATTACTTGCAAATTTTCATCATCCCCAAAATTAATCAGGATTCATATAATAGCAGTTATCCTATTATAATGGAGATAGCGTGTTTGTCTAACTGAAACTATATTACTAATCAAGTTACAATTCCCTTACATCACATCCTCCACGACTTTATTTCATCTAAACCTCAATTATTAATAAAATTGTTTTACATTATGAATACATTATGAATTACAGTGTGAATAGGAAGGCTAATTTGCATATTGATATTAAAAATTTGATTTCAATAAATATGTGCTTAATATTATTGATTTCTAATTTTTTGGTTTTATCTTAATGAATAGGAGCAAAATCTCTTCAATGAATCTTAAAAGAAATACATTAACAAGAAGAAATAACTAATTTTATTCTTTACTTCCTGTTCTAAATAGTTAAATTAGGAAAATTTAGCAATGAAAGACGTAAGTGAATGAAGAGTAAATTTCAGTTCTATTTTTCAATTATGCCCCCCCACTCGTTTCAAATCTTTTTATCTGCATTTTTATTTAGTTTCATTAGCCTTTCTAATTTATTATATTTACATTAAAACTTAAATACTTGCAACCGGATGGTGCATATATTTGCTAGTATATATAAATGTTAGTTTTTCCAGGATTTTTTTTCCAATAATTTTGGTAAATAGCTATCACAATTACTGAATTTGTTGTTTTCCCAAAAATTAATTTTACAAATATTATGTCCTAATATTTACACAGTATGATAATTTAATTATTATAAAGTTTGATATGTATACTTAAGAGCTATTCCAAAATAATTCAGTATGTAAAAAGTATAATAATCTTAATTTAACTCTCTCAACAGATGATATGCCTTATTAGTGTTATCACTTCAGTACTACTTCCCTCTCTTTTCCTTTTTCTTATTATATTTTCTTTTTCTTCCCTTTCTTTGATCACAATCAAAATGGAATGCTTATTATTCATGTGATAACAGAGTGTGACATTTGAACACATGCATTCATGTCCTTTTTTTTTTCCATTCCATTAAAACAGACAATACAATGGGTTAGTGTTATGCTCTTTCTCTCCCTTCCTCTCTCTTTCTGTCTTCCCTCTCTCTTTCTGTCTCCTAATCCTCCTTCCACTCTATATTTAAATATCCATCTTGAAAGCATCATTGATTGATTTTTTAATTTTTTTATTAAAGACAAAAATTCTTGTTCATTCCTTTTTGCTGAATGATCTTAATACTTGTTTTATGGTTTTGAGTAGCAATAGATTGTAGTTGCTAATCCTAAAATTAAAAGCTTACAATTTGATAGATACAGATCCGCCCCGTGGCTTCGGCCCCAGGCAACACCTGCCCCCTTGACTTAAAGGGGCAAGACTGGGTTCATTGCCCAGAGCCTGACCCCCCCCCCCCGAGGGGGAATGCCGATGGGATCAAAAAATTTTTTGCACCCGCTGCCCATGAGCTTCGGTTCGTGGGTGGTCCCACATTGATTGGGCCTTGTGCCTAACCCATACACGTGGGGTATATGGTAAATACCCAGTTGTACTTTTAGAATTTGTAAGAATTACTGACTTGTAGTTCTAACTCATTGCTGTGTTTGTGCCTAGCTTGGAAAATCAGCATTTAAAATTTGCTGATGCTCTATGTCCAGGAACTTGAAGGAATCAAACTGATTGAAACAATGAGTTATAGATAAGAAATATTCAAGTTAAATCTTGAAAATGGTTTGGTATATTTCATAGTTTTCTTATTTTATTCAGTGATCATGGCTTTATTATAACCAGTGATGCTGATAGATTTTTGATTTAGTGCGTCCTAGGATGCACATATTTGCTTTGAATGAGTCACCAAGAAATTTGATGAGTCCCAACTGAAGTTTCCTAATAAATTGTAGGGTTTTTATTTTCTGAACTGTGGAAACAACTAAAGCCGTCTAATTTCTACCTTGTAACCTATTCTGTGTAATTCATTTCTAAGACACTATTGAAATGTATTTACAGTTAGCTTGAAATGGTGAAGGAAGATACAAGAAAAACACTGGGATGCATGGATATGATTTTACTGCACCCTTTTAGATTTTTGTGCATCAGGGACGCAGGACATATACCTTTCAGCATCTCTGATAATACATTTCTTTATTAAGCTATTCAACTGGTAATGTGTTACCACACACTTATCATTTAATAAAAATCTATATCTATCAAACAACAAAAATATCCCTTTTTAAATATTTTTATATCGGAGTATTCTCTGTTCATTGTACTTATGAATTGTATTTACTGCTATAAAATTAATTGGTACCATTATAGTATGTGGCCTACCTTTTGAATGTGGCCTACGAAATTATGTCTCTCTTATAGTATGTGGCTTACCATAAGAAGCATATAAGGGTATAATAATAACTGCTAACCCTAAACCTATTTCAGAATTTTAAAATATTTTAGAATTAAATAGATATCTGATTCATGTAAATTATGGATAAATTCTTTTTTAATTATTCTTAATCACTATATACAGCTTATGACTGAATTGCATTTCTTGAAATTGAATATATGTGAAAAATAATTAGTTTCAATAAATTGCCTACTACTTATATCTATAAATATACTCTTACTAGGAAGGGCACATTCAAACCGGGTAGGCCACATACTATAACAGCACCAATTAATTTTTATGCAAGTTTTTTAAAGCAGAAAAAATTGTGTGGGTTTTAAAAACACAATGTTTCTCTCATTTCCTTCCTGCTGTTGAGGTCAACCATCACAATGTAACAGTTGTCCGTGTCCTCTACAATTACACATTCTGATGTTTCGCAGCCAGTTGTGAAATTGCAACAGGCTTTCTGGGGGGCGGGGTCAGACATTTTCTTGGTAATAATTTGCATGAAACTATTGTACTGAAGTTTTCCACTCCCAACCATTTTGATTCATGTCACTTTTTCTGTGTACACCATAATCTGGTAATATACAATGATATTTTGTTGTGGATTTGTTAGGAAGTAGATGTTTTGTAGTAATTAATGAGTTGAATGATAATTTGCTTGCTAAAAAGGTTTGTAGATCAGAGAAGCAAGTGAATTGATAGTTTTGCTTCCAAGATCCTCTCACATTTTTTGCTTGGTTTGGAGAATATGAACACATTAAAGTAGGTTTAATTCACTCCCTCTCTCCCTCCAACGCTGGTTTCGACTGGAGGGTCCGGTGGCTTTGGCCCTGGACCACGTAGGCTAACAACATTGATCCTAGGGGGCCACCCTCCCAGGTAACACCTGCCCCCTTGATTTAAAGGGGCAGGGCTGAGTTTATTGCCTGGTGCCTGCCCCCCCCTTGAGGGGGGAATGCAATCAGGATCAACGTGTTTTTTTGCACCCGCCTCCCATGAGCTTCGGTTTGTGGGTAGTCCCACATTAATAGGGCCTTGTGCCTAACCCGTACACATGGGGTACGTGGTAAATATATCTCTCCCTCCCTTCTCTCTGAATTTGCTTCTATGGCTTGGAGCATGGCCTCAGAATCAATGGTTTTAGGTCTACCTGACCTTGCCTGATCTTTGAGGTTCTTGCAACAATATTTCTTAAACTATCTGGACCAAGTATCCAATAGGCACCCCAAATCATCAACTTAATGAAAGGTTCATATTTTAACTCCTCACCAGTAACTTCGACTTTCAAATATTTGAAAATGAACGAACAGAGGATTTTTTGAACTTATATTGTAACTGATAAAAACAAATTTTACAAATTTTATGATACTATTTCTGAACAGCATTCTTTTATTTAAATAAACATTTAAAATATTTGGCAAATAAAAACTATATTTTTATTTAAATAAACATAATTGCATTTCTCTTCTGATTAAGTAAAACCTATTTTAGTATAAAAACAACTTTCATCTTTTTTTAATTTATCGTAAGTGTTAAAAAATACTCATAAACATCTGATTAAAAAGTATTTATTTAAAAAAAGATTTTGCTATTGAATTTTAATTTGATTATGTGTACCAACCATCTATTTATTTATCATAAGTTCAACATCTCCATAAACTTCTGATTAAAATAATTTGTTTACAGAAATTTGGAAGTGGAAGTTACGAGTTAAAATGTGAACCTTTCATTAAGTTGATGATTTGAGGTGCCTATTGGATACTTGGTCCAACTATCTGATTACTATATTTTCACTTTTTGCACAACAAATGTTTTTGGTTGATTCCATGGCAATTCACCATTCACAATTTTAAGAAACTCTGATTTTTTTGCCAACATTAAATGTGTGAAGTTAGATGATATCCTGTGAAAATGTGAATAAATAAGAACTGAGGACACAAATCATTATCCATTTTAGCCTTTGCTTTGTCTGCCATCTCCAATGAAATTGCTTTCAAACCGCCTTTAATTTGGTTTTTATAATTTCTAAATGGAATACATCTCTTTTCAAGCCATTCATATTTAGTCAACAAGGTCTGCTTGTGATGGCAACAGATAGTCTGTATTTTATCCTCATCACAATCCTGTTCTATAGGCAATAAGCTTTATATCCAACTGATCAACTGAAATCACTCCAACCTGTTTATCATGGAATAAACCATGACATTTTTCAACTGTTAGCTCAGTCCAAATAGAACAATAATGCTTGCCCCTCAAACTCTTTCATTTCAATAAAAACATTATTCCAGTGACGAGGGAAATCTGTAGTGAAAAATTGGCTCAAAGAACAGTCAACAGAATAGGAATACATGCTCTCATTTGAAGGTGAAACATTGCTATTGAAAGAAACAGTGACTATGGGAACGTAGGGAGGTGATCCACACAGGACCAGCTTCATTTTGATGTATGATACATGTTCCTATGTTGGTAATTATACCTGTCCTAAACAAAATGGCATTACTTTTTGACTCGTATTTAATTTAAAAAAAATTTTTTTTTTTAAAATTAATAAAAACAATATTATTGAATAGTTTAAGAAGTCACTGAGCACAATATCAACATTTGAGAGTTCATGGAGCATTAGGATGATTATCTTTGATTATAATCTTTCACTGATGTACATAGGAAAAAAACTCTGAACTTGGCAGGGTCATATCTTCTAAAGTAGACTTTACTCACTCACAAAATTCTTTGGTGAACTTAGACAGACATAGTAAATGTTAGGAAAAAAATATTATGAAAATTGAAGAGGACACATTTTCTATAGACTGACCGTAAGCTACATAGGTGAAAAGTTGTTGATTTTGGAGTCCTGCATTTAGGTGAGCAAAATAAAATTTTCTCTCAGGTATAGGGTTAAAATAGTTGGATATTTGGATTCTACAGTCCTTATTTGCCCTACATACCAAATTTCAGAAATATTGAATGTATGGAAGTATTTTTTAAAGTTTAAAAGAAATCACAGATTCTGTGACACTGCGTGGCCTTAATTTAGAGGCAAAATAGGAAAATTTTAACCCCCCTCTAAAATTGGAACAGTAAGGTTTAACACAAAATAATTTGGCACACTTTCCTAACTCATGAAGGGGAACATTTGTTCCAAATTTCAAGTAATTTGGTGTCAGTGAGTGCAGATTTCAACTTTTTGCTGGTGTTTTGACATGGAATGACCCATATGCATCATATTTGCATAAGTTTTCCATTCTTTTGTTTTCTAATTAGGATTTGAAAAGTGATTTCATCAGTTGACATGATGCTAAGGTTTTGTTGAGAGTAAATTATATAGTAAAACCATTTTTGACCACAACAGGCATTTTTAATAATTGATAAATTCAGCTTCATTCTGATAAATTTCAACTACATCAAAAAATAATTCCTAAGTAATCATTTCACTGACCGACAGACATTTCATCAAAAAATAAACAAAAACAATGTTGATTTCATGTTATTTTATCAAAATTATTCTAAAATTTTAAATGTTTTATATTTATTAATTTAGAAATTATAATAATTTTTTAATAAATATACAGTGATTCTGATAGCTTTTTGATTTAGTGCGTTCTGGGACGTACATATTCGCTTTGAATGAGTCCCTGGGAAAATATTATATAAAGTTTCTTAATAGATTGTAGGGTTTTTATTTATGATCTGGGGAAACAACTAAAGCCATCTAACTCCTATCCTGTGTAATTTATTTCTAAGAAACTATTGAGATGTATTTACAGTTAGCTTGAAATGGTGAGGGAAGAAAAAAGAAAAACACTGGGATGCATGGATATTATTTTACTGCTTCCTTTTATATTTCTATGCATCAGGGATGCAGGACACATACCTATCAGCATCTTTGCATCATATTTGCATAAGTTTTCCATTGTCTTGTTTTATAATTGGGATTTGACTAAAAGATAGAACTAATGAGTATATTTATCAATTGACATAATGCTGATGCATTGTTGAAAGTAAATTATACAGTAAAACCATTTTTGACCACAACAGGCATTTTTAATAATTGATAATTGTTTTTCTGTAACTAAAAATATCAGTATAATTATCCAGAAAACAAAGGGTATATAGAATTTATGAAGATGATTGCAATAATTTACAAATCATTGTCTCTTGGTACACTTATACTTACGATCCATCAACTTCATTCTGATAAATTTCAACTACATCAAAAAAAAAAAAAAATGTACCAAGTATCCAAAGGCACTCCAAATCATCAACTTGAAAGTTGAAGTTACTGGTGATGAGTTAAAATATGAACCTTCCATTAAGTTAATGATTTGGGGTGCCTATTGGATACTTGGTCCCAAAAAATAATTCCTGAGTCTTGATTTCACCGAAAGGCACTGGCATTTGACTGACAGACATTTCACAAAAAAAAAAAAAAAATAATGTTTATTTCATGTTATTTTATCAAAATTATTCTAATATTTTATATTTAACATTCTAGAAATTATAATAATTTTTTGATAAGTATAGAAAAAAAAAAGTTTTTACATAAAAAAATTAAAAAAAAAAATGAAAAAACGTTGGTGAAATAATAAGTATTTTCAACAAGATAATGTTATGTATCTAAATTGACAGTTTTTTGAAAAACAAAAGTTGAAATATTTCCTTCATGTGCACAATCCCATTGAAAATGTGTGGGCATATCTAACAAAAGAATATTAAAGAACATTTGATTATAACAAAAAATAAGTTAATAACTACATTACAGCTGTAATGGAAAACAAAATTCCAAAACAACTATGTAAGAATTTAATTTTGAGTATGAAAACATGGATAGGTAAATTATATGCTGCAAAAGGACATTATTTTTTGTAAATTACATCTCTAAGATGCAATTGGATGCATGATCAGTGATGTTCTTTAGTTCATTGGGGATTTCAGGTTTTCTCAACATTATACATCCCTTGCTAAAGTCATGTAGCTGTGATTGATCACATCTCAGCCTGCATCCAACACTATACTAATTATTAAAATGTAGTTATTTACAATTTAAATTGTTTGTTTTTTTAATCAAAATTTTAAAAAAATTTACATAATTTTTAAAATTTTTAAATTAAAGACTAGTCTTTTAAGTTATTATTTTATTAATGTTATTTTTAAATTTTATTTTATGTAAAAACATTTTTTAATACTTGTCAAAAATTATTCTAATTTCTAGAATAATAAATCTAAAATCATTTAAAATTTCATAATAATTTTGATAAAATAACATGAAATTAATGTTTGTTTTTTGTAGAAAAAAGTAATTTTACTTTACTTTTTTTTATTTGTAAAACAAAAAATATTTTAATA
This sequence comes from Doryteuthis pealeii, assembly GCA_023376005.1. NCBI lineage: Eukaryota > Metazoa > Mollusca > Cephalopoda > Myopsida > Loliginidae > Doryteuthis > Doryteuthis pealeii. The sequence continues at coordinate 45,372,282 of CM042164.1, read as the reverse complement.
TAAAATTATTTTATTAAAGAACAAATGAATAATATTCTTAGTAATATACATTTTTTTTTTGTAATTTTGATTATGTAATTTTACATTTACAACTGTTGATTTTTTTGATTTTTTTTAAATTTTTATTTTTTTTTTTTTTTTTTTTTGAAACAGTATATTGAAATATAAAAAATATTATATATTAAATAATTGGTTAAAAATATTTAAAGATTGTGGGCAATCGCTTTCAAAAAAAAATTCTAGGATATTCATTATATTTCTCAATGATAGCAGATAGTCTTGTATTTAATATCTGTGCTTCTTTTTTGGTTTTCTCAATTCCACTCGTAATTCTATCTGCTCAATTGTCAACTCCCAATCTGATTGTCTTTTTTTAGTTTTGAAACTAAACGACAGTCGATTGGGTGACTGCCATTCTTTGTTCAAACTGTCTATGTCATCCTTCTAGAGTTTGTTATCCATGGAAGACCTTGTCTGGTTCTCTTTAATGTGTTCTACATACGGAGTTCAAATATTGGTCTTTGTTTCTTCTATGCTCTACAACCACCAATCCATGTCTCTTCAAAGTATCCCAGAAACTCAGATAGATGTTTGTCTGTTTCATCATCTAGTGATGAGACCAATTCATTGAAACTTTCAGTAACGTCATCAATTGGCAGAAATGCTAAAGCTTGAATAGACTTAACAGTCAGTGCATTTCTTGATCATTCATGGCCCACTAATATACACAGGCCCCATATGTAACATAAACAGGCAGAATTCTAACAGGCTGATTAGTTTGTAGTCAATTTGTGTCTGTTTCAAAAAAATTAAAAATATCCAAATTTGTTGTCTTTTTTCTTCAGAAATGTAATAATAAAAGATTGAAAGAAAAAGAGAAAAAAGTAAAAAATATGAAGTTATAGAAAACAAACACACCAAAATTTATCTATGATTTCAGGTTATTTCAGAAAAAAAAAAAAAAAAACTTTTCAATGTGAAATGTATTTTCTTGTCATGGTAGGCAATGATAGTAATGATACTACAGAGAAACAGTATTTCTCGAGAAATTATGGTTCCATCTAGCCAAATGTTTGTGCTTTAAGATTTTTCTAAACGAAAATAAATTGACAATAAAAATGCATCTGCCTGTTAGAATTCTGCCTGCTTATGTAACATGTGAGGCTGTATATATTAGTAGGACATGGATCATTATACCATATTTTTCTCCACAAACCCTGCCGAAAATGGAAAAATGACCATGAATATTTATGTTTGGGAAACATGCTGTGGTGCTATTAAGAGCCGCCTTTTCATAGTACGTAGTAACTGAAGCTGGATTAAGATCTGGTCTTATATGCTTGAGGGTGTTAAAAATCAAATCATAAGTTATTGGTTTTTATTCTTTGCGATGCAATATACTAAAGGAATTGTATCTCATCCAGTAGAACGTGCACTGTATACAGCTGAAAGACTCTTGGTGCAGTATTAAAAGTTCCATCACACAACCAGTGCTCTTTCATAGCAAGAACTTGTAGATTTTGAGGTGTTGATAGAATCAGCAAGTCGTCACTTTCATGGGTCACAAAATTTTCTCCCCTAATAATTTTCCAAAGTTGTCAATTAAAATGTCCTCCTTGTCTGGTTTTGTGCGTTGTCTACGCACCATTTTTGCCAAAGTTTCTTTTTTTGGAAGAGTACCTGTTGCATCAAGTGGGTACTCGCTGGTACAGTTCTCTATAATAGTCGAGGTCACTTCCTCTGATTGTTTTGCTCTTTCTTTAATTTTCTGTACGGTCTTCAAGGACAGATTACGTGTGACATCAGGCGGATGTGATTGCTCCACAACTTCCTTTGCATTCACATCGCCAGTGTGAGACGACCTGTTCTGCACTCTGCTCTTTAGATGTACTTGTCTAGATCCCAACGTTGTGAATTATGTGCCGGCCGAATTTAAGCACGAGTCAGAAATACAGGCTCACAAGGATTGAAACAACAACAACAACAACCACAAATGTGTGTAAACAAGACGCGATGGAAGAAGAGTGTGTGTGATCTTCCGCTGTCTATCCAGCTGGCTACTACTGCTGCTATCCCTACTGGCGAACTTAACCCTTCAATCCCGGGTGCTAACTAACTTAGGGCTCGAGTTTAGTTGTATTTATGTCAAATTCCCCTACCCAAACCATCTTCTCCGGACCACACAAATGGCCAGAACTTAAATAAATCGCAGACTTCGAGTCGCCATTAACCCTTAAAATTAAAGCACTCAAATATTTTTCCAGACAATCCGTCTTCAATATGTTGATCATTAATTTCTTCAAAGAGAATTTCTCCTAAAAAAATCCTTTTTGCTTTTAATACCTGGGTGCCTAAGATATTATCACCAAGTGGTCCCATTTCATGGTGGCATACAGGTCTCTTTAAACTTTACGACCTAATCTTTGGATTCGTAAAAAGGTCAGCCACCCACCCCTTTTACTTATGCCAGACCTTAACCTACTCTCTTTCTTATTTATTTATTTATTTATTTATTCTGACCATGTTCGTCTTTAACCATAGTATCACACCAATATGTTAGACTGTCCTTTTTTTATCAATAACAAGTAAAAGTTTTGTTCCTCTTCTTATATTTGGTATGAATTCCGTGATCTAAAAAAAGGGGAAAAACAATTTCAATCATCAAAATCATGTACCTGCTAAATCATTTTTTTTTTTTAATTCTCCAAAAATTGACTAATTATTGGGTTTTGATAAAATTTTTGGTATTCATACTTTTTTTTTCTACAAAAAAAATTTTAATTTCATGTTATTTTTTTTTTAATTATAAAATTTTAAATGGTTTTATATTTATTATTTTAGAATAATTTTTTGATAAGTATTAAAAAGCTACTTTTACAAGGAAAAAAAAAATAAAAATAACATTTGGGAAATAATACAATTAAAAGACTGTAGTCTTTAATTAAAAGAAAAAACTCAAAATAACTTTAAGTAAATGTGTACACTACAACCAGGCTTTTCTTTTTAAATTCTTTTCATGATAAAAATAACGGTCCAATCTAAACAGCTAATAGACTAAGTTCAATGGTGTTCTTTATTCTATTTTATTGCCAAATTTGACCAGATTCTCAGTTTTTGTAAATAAATAAAATATATTTACACCTCACTGTGAATGAATTATACATGAAAAAAAAAAAAAAATAGTGATTATGAATGAACTACTGGACATAAATTTAAACTTTGAAAACCGTTTACAACAAAAATAACTGACCAATCTAAACTGGTACATTTAATGGCATTCTTTATTATCTTTTTCTGTCAAAGTTGACCAGATTCACATAACTGAATTTTTATAAATAAGTAAAATATACAAACACCCTTTTGTGCAAGAGAATTACACACAAAAACACAGTTGTTTGAATATTCATCATTTTTTCTGTTTCATCGTTAAAGTTATAAAAATGAGATACACATATAAACAACCTTGATAAACTTGTAGATAAATCAAGTTTCTTTCGTTTGATGTATGGTTTGACAGGATTTTATGTGTTTATAGCGATTTTATAAGCCTTGATTTCTAAAATAAGATATAGAACCATTTAAAATTTTTTGAATAATTTTAATAAGATAAAATAACATGTGAAGACGCCTCAAAAGAATCAACTCATATGATAGGCTATAGTAATCTCATAAGTAGACTGAGCATAGAAATGTATACAATATAGGAACCTATAATTAAAAAGGCTAGATTAGATTTTTTTTAAATCATACATAAGTGAATAGGTAGATATTCTAGCCAAAACAAGACATTAGGTTTATAAGTTCCCAATCACACTGGATTGTCCAATTGGACACATAGCCTAATGGATAAAGGAGTTAGGTTAAGACAGTTCTAAGTGACAGTTATCTCTAGACTGCAGGTTCAATCCTGGTCAGGACAGCAGTAACATAGAATAATAATTAACACAGTTTAACACCTGTACCCCAGCTATGGTTAGCGGAATGAGAACAGGATACCCCTGTGGACTGAAATGGCTCTTGATTACGACAAAAAGATTCCCGAGTTCGTAAAGAAGGTTCCTGAGTCCAAAAAAGTTCCCAAGTCCGACAAGAAATACCTGAAGAAGGCTGGAGGGCACATTGAACGAAATGTTGTACAGATAACAATGATCATGAGCACAATAGTCCAAATAATACAAGCCTCATCTAAAAAATTCCAAGAAATGTTAAATGAACATTGTTTTTTGTTTTAGTGAAATATCCGTTTAACCATTTGTTCGGCTATGGTTTATGATGCTAGAACTGATGGTCACTGGATAAATTAAGTTAGATATACTTATATAGATATCTACACTGCTAGATCTCCCCAGTTTCCATGGAGACATCTAAGAGATGACATGAGATTAAATAGAAAAGTTATTTTTTAAATATTCAATTTTCAAAAAGGTAAATATGTAAATTAGTTCACCTCTATTAAGAATGAATGTTTACATTGGTTCCACCCTAATTATTACAAGTACACTAAATGGAAAGAGCTTTTGTAGGAACAACAGTATTCTTTTTTCTAAGGTAATTGATATTCATCTCTGAAACTTGGGTTATCTAACACAAACCCTAGTGAAAGTGGATTTCTAGTTTGGGCTCTTTTAACTTTTAACGTCCTATAACACCTCATTCCACCCGACTGGACGTCACATTCATTTTCTTAATCCGCCCCAAATAATAGCCTTTAAATGTAATATTAAACATATTTTAAACTGCATGTTTTAACACAAAAATATCATAAAATGAGTTCCTAATTGTGCTTGCGCATTATTTGAAATGAACTTAATTGTTATTTAGAACACATTTTATGACATTTTTGTGTTAAAACCTGCAGTTGTATTCATTTGAACAAATTCGTATTTTCAGTGTAGATTTATGGTGAAATGAAAATGGCCGACCAAAAGAAACGGCTTCCTCAAAGTAAAACAAACAAGGGGAGGTTACTTTCATTTATGTAGCTAATGTTCAGATTACCCACAAGTTTACTATTGATTTCTATTCTGTATTTCATTAATTTGTCAAGGTTTGCAGAATGTGAAGGAGCATTGTCTTACATGAATAAATATACTCTTTAGCTTGATGTTACCTTAAGAACTTAAAATAATTATTTACCTTTATCTTGACACCATCATCAACTTTAAAGTGACCTATAATTTTACTGCCTACAATAATAGCCTAAAACATTACACCTCTCCTTTATTGTCTTCTAAGTTGTATTGGTTGACTATTTCCATGTAAGATCCAATCTTTACCTCAACTATCTGATCCATTTAATCTAGCTCTATATTTGTCATTAAAATTTCTTTTTGAGAAATCAGCTTATTATTTTTTATTTTTTATAAATTGGTACCAAATTAAAAAAAAAAAAAAAAGCTGAAGTCTGTTAAGATTAATAAGTGTTTTATATTTACTAGACCCCCCAACCCCTCTGGGTGGTGTAAAAATTAATTTAAAAAATATATTGCCTGAGTGAGGTGGGAGTTTAAAATTCAATGTCAGAGGGTTTGTATCATAAGTAAAATCATCAAATTTATTCAGGGAGTAAAAAAAAATAAATTGAAATGGAAACTTAGTTTTGATAACTTTAAATATATATTAAAATAAAACAAGCTAGCTATATATATATAATATATATATATATATATATAATACCAGGCATGTATTTATTAAAACTTGTTTTAAAAAACAATGAGGATCGTCTAAGTTTGCATGCTCAAATTTTGAGTGTATATAATATACGGTTGTTCTTTATTCTATGTTATGACGAGTTTGGGTAATGTGATGTAAGAAGTGACATAGTTTCAGTTACAGACAAATAGAGACCTAATCTACATTATTAATAGATTGCAAAAACATTTTTCAATGGTTCTTAGACTTTCATTTCCATACTTAATGCAGAGTAACTCAGTCAGTAGAGTATTTGGCTAGAAACCACTGATGGTAGGTGTGGCGCTCCACATAAGACACAAACACAATCTCCTTTGTCTAGCACTACTGAAAAGAGGATAGACTCCCTTGCTGATTGGCTGATACCAACTTTAGGCCACCCTGACGACTTAACTTTTTTTTATTATCAAAAGAAAATATTTGTTGAAAGTATAAGTTTAAAAATAAAATCAGTAAATGTTAAAATTTTGCTGAAATTGTGCCAAGGTATTCAGCAATCTAGATAGATTGCTGAATACCTTGGTACTTAGATGACATGTGCAATAAATTTTGATTAGATTACACTAGATTATTTGAATGACTGCAATATAAAGATTTTACTATCCTATTGTCTTTTGGGAAGCTTATTAACCTATTTCTACCTGTGCTTTGTCTCATCACCAGATATATTGACAAAATGTTTCATCACTGGCATATCATTATTGTTAAGGAGACTGGGTGAATGAGCAGGAAAAACACTTTTCCATAACTATTTACCCTGTCCAGACGGTGGTGGTGGTAGTAGTAGTATATATTTACCAACCCCTCAATGAGCAGGTTGTGACACAAGGTCAATTTCTTAAGCAGAGTTTGATAGGTTTGAATTCAGAGATTTCCTTCTCCAAGACTGGTTACTTAGCCAAGGCTAAGGAGCCCAGTCTGCTTCACTATTTATCCATAGCTCGAGGGAGAGTAATTAGATGCATACCTTTCTTATGGATATTAGCACTATGTGAAATGCAAACAGCCTCATTGAGGATTTGAACTTGTGTCGACGAGTCCATTTCTTATGATTCTAACCATTACACCATGCACCGCTATAACAGTGTCATCAACAATTGACAAGAAGCCAATAACAAAATAACATTAATTCATTGGTTGTTTCTGTATTTTATTAGGTTTTCATAATTAGACTGCCCTGTCGGCTGGGGCGTTAGAATGCACCGACTGCACCTCTGCAGAGGGGTAAGACTCCCCCAATGGGGCCACCTGTTGGCTGTGGGTGGCGACCTGTGATACTTAAGGATAGAGCCCAGGTGGATGAGCAATTCATGACCTGCAATACTCCACTTTGGCCCTATCTTGGGCTAGACGGGCGGTCAGAGAGGCCCCCTCCAATTAATTGGCTGGTCACGTCAAGCCCTAGCACCTATATGATTTTCCCATCCCTATTGCCCTTATGGCAAGCCCCAACACCTTTTTATCATATGGGTGCTAGAATGCACTGGCTGCGGGTCTACATGTCCTGGGAATGACGTTAAACTCTATCTGATGGTGAGATTCCAATTTTGGAGGTTTGGGGAATGTGGAGCACCCCTTAATCACCATTGCTCCCTGGTCCACTCTGACCCAGAGTGGTAGTACCTGTTAGGGTCCCATCTATGGGTTAAATAGAAAAATGTATTTATAAAAAAATTGTATTATCCATTAAGAATTGATTTATTTCAAAACTTTATTGGCATTAAATGACCCACTGAGGTTGATATGCTGTAAAACAAAACAAACCAAACCAAACCAATAACAAAATAACATTAATTCATTGGTTGTTTCTGTATTTTATTTAGGTTTTCACAATTAAAATCAGAATTTTGGTCTATATATGAGAGTCATTCAATAAATAAGGTGAATTATTTTGAAAAAAGCAAAATACTTTTGAAAAAAAGATTCTGGCACAGCGGCCCATACGGAAGTTCATGCAGATATTCTTCTGGGACATGAAATATCACTATTGATTACCTTGAAAAATATGTATCTGTAAAGTGCTTTCTATTGTCAAGTCGTTAGGCAAAATTCACCTTATTTATTATTGAATAACCTTGTATTAAAATGTTGTCATGGAAAGCATTTAAAAATCTACAGATTGAAAATTTAACAACTGTTAAAGTAAAGATACTATTTCCATTGAGATCAGAATTTCTACTGAGTAACCCTGATAATTCTCATTAGAGAAAATTGTTTAAAAAAACATACTACTTCATACAATGGGGGTGCCGTTATAGTATAATGGCCTACCCGGTTTGAATGTGTCCTACTTCAGTAAGAGTATATTTATAGATGTATAAATACATCTTTTTATAGATGTATAAATACATCAATTTTTGCTTATCTTATATTTAAAAAAAATCGCATTCAACTTTGGCCTATCAAGTAGCAGGCAATTTATTGAAACTACTTATTTTTCACATATATTCAATTTCAAGAAATGCAATTCAGTCATAAGCTGTATATAGTAATTAAGAATAATTAAAAAATGATTTATCCATAATTTACATGAATTAGCATTCCCAGTTGATTTTTTTATTTATTTGAGGTTATTGTTATTTAATCACGTTAGTTATATAGAGCTTTGTAAGTGGAGTTCAGAACTGTTTGAATTATGCAAATATCCCCATTGGTTCAAAAGTTATGATAATTTAAAGCCCCAAAATTGGGGGTACAAAAGTTGGCAGATTTTGTTTAAAAAAAATGTCAAATCACGAACTAATTGAAAACAAGAATTTAGTAATTTCTTCACCATTTCTTTATTTTTTGAGCAATTTTGATAAAACTTTGCATTCTATTGTAAAATTGTATGTTCTGATTCTGCACTTAAATTTTATGTATCTCCATGCTAGAACCCATTATTTGGGAAATAAAAAGTAGGGTTATCAAGATTTTTTGATTTTTTTTATGTTTACCACAAAATTATTCAACATTTTCATTTTAATATGGCATATATACACATATATAGTATTAATTTATATAAATAACATCACTTTGGACTTTAAAATTAATTTTTTAAATATCTGCTATGTTATATTACATACAAGAAATAGAATGACTATATAATTTTATTTAACAAAACCTGTTCTGCGTGTGCAGTTTTGTTTACATATAACACATTTTCGGCTGTTCAAAGACAAAATACCGTTTTAACTCGCTGTAGAAAATAATTCAATGGATAAAAATACACAAAAGTTACATATTTAGAAAGATTATTTTCTTTTCTTTCCAACCATTTAGATATTTTAAAAATTGAACCAGAAATAAGCAATGAATTGCTAATTTAAAATGGTATGGTCTGGATAAATGATGCCTCGCTGAGAGTTATTTACATTATGGAGACAAGTAAATTTGATTTTTTTTTTTTTTCAAAGCAAATTCCTGACGGTATACAATCGTTTTTATTTCACATATTTTATATGAAAATAATCCTAAGGCTGTCTACTATTCGGCATATAGTGCTTTTTATTTTGCTTATCTTATATTTAAAAAAAAAATCGCCTTCGATTTTGGCCTATTGTAGTTTTTCTCCCAAAGGTTGGGAAAAAAAAAAAAAAAATTCTGCTTGTTGTTAAAAATGTCCCTTATTTAAGTGTAAAATTTCAAGAATATTGATAAAGATTAACAGTTTGATTTTACAAAAAAATAACACAGAAAATTTGACGCATAAAAAAATTTGTATTACACTTTTTTCGGCTCTTTTAAGACAAAATACCATTTTAACCCACTGTAAAAAATAATTCAATGGATAAAAACCCATGTAAATTACATATTTAGAAAGATTATTTTTTTTTCTTTCCAACCATATAATCATTTTAAAGATTAGATCAATAATAATCGAGAAATTGTGAGTTAAAGCTATTGCGGTCGGAAATTTAACTCGTGCTGGCCATTTGTTTACAAATAAAAAACGACTAAATTTTGAGTTTTTTCTCCATAAAATTCAACCTTTGACACAAACGGTTAACCATCATGTAAATATCACAATTTATATATCAAAATAATCCTGAGGGTATCTAGTATCAAGGACATAGTGCTTTTTTTTTTTTTTGTTGTTTAGCTTATACTTTTGAAAGAACTTGCGTCAACTTCCGTTGGTAGTGGTTTCGCTTCTGAAGGTCGAAGAAGAAAAAAACAACCTGTACGATATAGTATAAAGTGTCTACTAATTAAGTGTTCAATTTCAAGAATATTGATAAAGATTATCCTCTTTGATTTTGAAATGCAAACTAATGACTAAAATTTAGGCCCGAAAAAAAACTCATATTTTTTGTTTTCGACTTTTTGAGGGAAAATAAGGTTTTAAATTGCTGTAAAAAATAATTTAATGGATAAAAACCCATGGAAATTACATATTTAGAAAGATTATTTCTTTTCTTTCGAACCATATAAATATTTTTAAGATTGGTTCATAAATACTTGAGAAATTGCAAATTTAATTGATTATGTTCGCAAATTTGAAAATGTTCGCATTTATCAGCTTGTAATGCTACATGAATCAGAGATCTATTTAATTCTAAAATATTCTAAAATTCTGAAATAGGGTTAGGGTTAGCAGTTATTATTATAACCTTATAATATGCTTTTTATGATAGCCACATACTATAAGAGAGACATGATTGCGTAGGCCACATACTATAATGGTACCCAATGGAGCCTTACTGTTTTCATGGGGACTATGCTAGTATACAAATATAAAAGTTAATTGAAATATTGATAAATTTTTAACCTTTATGACTGTGTGTTAATCTATATCAGGGGTCACCAAACTACGGCTTGCGGGCCGGATCCGGTCTGCGAAGGTTTTTTATCAGGCCCATCAACAGTACTTGAATTTGTAAAAATGTATGGAACGCGAGACATTCTGATACCATTTGAATTTTAAATATCATGTTAAGCTTACTAAATCCTCATGGACTTGACTACAGAATCAACCCATTGAACGAAATTGACTGATAAACATTTGAAAGCAATTCTTTTGATTGGATGTAGCAATTCCAAATCAAACATTGGTGATATTTTGAAAGGCAAACTTCAGTTTCACAAATCTCACTAAACCTTTCTGCTAATGTTGCGTTTTTTTGATAATGTTTTGAAAATAAATATGTTGGTTAAATTTATTTTTGTGCATCTTACGCCAATGATAATGTGGCCTGCGATCGTTATTTTTTCAATTATCTGGCCCACTAAGGAAGAAGTTTGGTGATCCCTGATCTATATTTTAAGTTTTATGTTTCTGTATTGGAGTTAACATTGCTTTTTTGTTGAAAGTAGTTGATGCTATGGTGAGAAAATATTCTTCTATATTGAATTTTATTTGTATTATACTTCTTTGTTTCATTAAGTGGCAAATGCTCTGGTGGAAATGTTATGTTTAAAATATTTCCATGTTGATTTATTTTGGATTTATTTGAATGGATTGTGTTTATAAAGGATTAAGACAATGCAGGTGACATCACATTAAATCTTAAAATAACAATTTTGTATGGTCAATTTCAGAAGAAGGAATGTTAGATACAAATGAGGAAAAAGTATAGGGAAAAAAGAACAAGAAAAAATAGAAAAAGAAGAAAAGACTTTTAAAGAAAGTAGTCAATTTTATCATAGAAATGGCTTTGTATATACAAAATGGAATCTCTGCTTGCATTTTTTTTTCTATATTAGGTTGATCTTTTACATTGCAGATATCTTCTCCTAGAAAAGCTGAGGTGAGCTCTTATTTTCATAAGAACTGCTTCCATAAGCTCTACTAACCATTTTTCCCATTTTACTTTTTCATCTTTTACTTTTTATGAAATAATTGCTTTATACACCATATTTTGCTTTTTTTCCTTTCACTTCTGTTTTTATTCAAAAACTTTTATCTTAAACATTTGTTTCCTTTTTAAATTTGTGTTATTATTTTATTCTTGAATTTCACCAATTTTCTGTTATTAGATAAAGTTCACAAAGAATTAAACTTTAAACCAAAGTCCAAATCTTAAATTTCAAATTTTTTACACTGGATAAATGGGGTTGATTGTTATAATTCACTAAGATTGCAAAGCAACTTAAAACCTAACATAAAACTATAAGCATAATTGCTGAATTTTAAGAAAAATATTTAAAGGACTATGATGGCAAAAAAAAGAAAGAAAATACTCTGAAGAATTTGTTACTTAATAAGTTGCTAAGAAAGTTTTTAAATATATTATCAGCTGAAAAAAAAGCACAATCATTTAATAACTGTGACACAATGGTTAAGTGATAATACAGCCAGAAAACAAAAAGAAAAATAGGATGTGTTTGGTCCATGTGTATGTATATGTGTGGGTGTGTTCCCGTAGGGGACAAAGTATCAGTTAGAGAGGGTTCGGGAAGGCTATAAGGAATGTTTGACCACCTTGAAGTGAAAACCACTTAAAGATATCTTTATGTGGCTAGTTTTAAGAGAAAATGGGTCTTGAATAAGTTAAAGGTTGGAAAATGGACGTCCAGCAGTCTAGAAATAAATTCATGCGTGCAATTTTAGGCAAGACTGGAATCTTGATTCTGCCTAGAAAAAGTAATGGCCATTATTTTAGGAGAAATTGGAGCCGCAAGGTTTGCCAAAAAAAAAGTTAGTACCAGTTTCAAGGTGGTCTAATAAGCTGGGTCGGTTGGGGAGGATTCTGTATTCAGCTGGCTCGAGCCTCAAAAGCAGATCCAGACCAGCCGTTGGAGTGAGAGCTTCGTCCAGTGGGCAGTTGATAGATAGAAAATAAGTAAAGACCTACATGATAGTCAGACTTGTAGTTTATCTTATCCGCCGACTTAAGTGAACTTCTTGCCAGCTGATGATATACATTTAGGTGCTCCTCTGCTCCATCACAAACTGCACACAAAGTGTCACACCTTCCTCCTCCACTAGTGTCCTGTCATCACTCTTTGTGTTGTCGTGTGTTTTATCTTTCTGAACCCGTCTCTAGCTTGTACCCTCGAATCAGCCAGCACAGAACATTACAACATGGTGTCATCGACATTGTACAACGAAGGTGCACGAGTGCAGATGGGGTATTCTCACATAACCTTTTTATTACTTATTTTGTCACTTTCTACAAACGTGATAAAATGGTATTGGCTTTAAATCTAAGAATATTTGTTGTGCTGTTTTGACATATTCTCATTCAGAAAGTTCTATACAAACTGGAAATGTTTGTATCAACATCAAATAGGTAAATTTAGCAAAATGTCCCCAAATGCAACAGTCTTTTGCAGGTATCATTTGTGCAAGATACAGTTTGGTATTGTGCATCTGTGATATATTGCAACTGTGTTCAGTAATGATAGTCTTTATAAAAGCAATATTCTAATTACTATTGAATTGGCAGACGAGGCAACAAGCAAGCCATAACTCAATACGGATCCTGCATTGTTGCAAGCCTAGTGCAAAATGGTAGATTATTAATATGGCACCATAACCCCACTTAGACCAAGCAGCCAACCAGGACTCAAGGAATAGAATCATCCAAATGCATGAATGGAATATTCCTGAGTGCCATAAATACCAACTGCTTTGTGCACCAATTCAGTTGTGCTTAGTTAGTTGTTGTTGTTGTTCAAACTAACAGTATAGTAATTTACTCACTTCAACATTCTTGTTCGAATCCTGCAATTTCTTGTAAACTGCCTCACAAAATTGAATGTTTTCAACTGCAACTCTGGCACAGCTACAATCACCCATCTTTTCAGCTTTATATTAACTCTGACCCAGAGTGGTAGTACCTGTTAGGGTTCCATCTATGGGTTAAATAGAAAAATGTAGTGTTGACCTCCTCCGATCAATCGGCTGGTCACGTCTAGCCCTAGTAGCTATATGATTGCCCCAACCCTATTGCTCTTATGACAAGCCCCAGCCCTTATCATATGGGTGCTAGAAGGTGGTAGCTGAGGGTCTTCATGTCCTGGGAATGACATTAAACTCTTACTGATGGTGAGGTTCCAGTTCTGGAGGTCTGGGCAATGTGGAGCACCCCTTCATCACTATTGTTCCCTGGTCTACTCTGACCCGGAGTGGTAGTACCTGTTAGGGTTCCGTCTATGGGTTAAATAGAAAAATGTGTTTATGAAAAAATTGAGTATCCATTAAGAATGAATTTATTTCAAAACTTTATTGGCATTAAATGACCCACTGAGGTTGATATGCCGTAAAACAAAACAACCAACAACTCACTTCAACAGTCTTTGAATTCTGCAATTTCTTGTAAACTGCCTCACAAAATTTAATGTTTTCAACTGCAACTCTGGCACAGCTACAATCACCATCTTTTCAGCTTTATCTTTATGTAGTGTTAATGCACAGTCATTATCATCATCTGTTGGTGATGTTACTGTAAATCCTCGAGTATTGTCTGCCCTTGAGTATAATATCCAGCTTATCCTATACCACCTCATTCCACCTGGCTGGAAGTCACATTTGTTTTCCTAATCCACCCCAAACGGTAGCCTTTGTTTAAATGTAATACTAAACATATCTAGCAGTCTTTGATTTATGGGAAATAACGTAACTTTAAATGAAAAGGCCATTTTTAGCCATTTATTGATAAATCCTTATAGCAATGGGGCTCTGGACTTAGAAAACAATATGATACTCACTGTCGCAGTGGGGTTCTAACTACCGTCGAGTTAGTAGACGAAAACAACAGACAAGCTGTAACTTAAATACAGTCCTTGCCTGCTGTTGGCATAATGCAAAGTGATGGCTGAAGAGTGGGTACTTATCCATGTTCTTACTCACCCTGAAATCCAACAGCCAATCAGAACTCAGGAAGTGAACTTGCCTGAGTTCATAATGGAACAATCCAAAGCTCCATATAAGCCACCTACCAAACTCTAGTTTTAGTTTGGTCATTCATCTTGTAACAGAGTTGAATACTTTACACAAAATCCAACACCGACATTGCTTAGAACATATTTTTCATTTTTAACCTTGTACATAGTACACACTAGAGATTTTGACCTTTAAATTTTGGGGAAAAATGCGTATTATACTCGAGGATTTACGGTATTTAGCAATATGTTTACTTAGGAAAAATTAAAATTTATCCAAATAGTATTTTATTCTTTCAATAGAAAGTAGCTTAATCATAGTAATTTAAACACGTAGTGCAGAAAGCGCTTGTGGTAAAACCTTTGGTGGATTCATACTCCAATTCCACCTGGATATTAAAAAGATCAGAAAGGATAGAACAAAAACTCGTCTGACAAGAATTGTCCGTTGAGTTCAACAAAACATGTTTAAAAGAAAAAATGCTGCCAAAATATACTTATAGTAATTCTATAGTAATCAATTTTAGTATTATAATGAGATACTAATATAACAAATGCCTCGTTCTATTTACCTTTTCTTGAGTGCTGTTTAAAAACATCCTTCCCACCTTCTTGAGATGTTATTTTTTCTTCCAAAGAACTTTCAATACAATTCCTTTTCTTATAACCTTGATTCATTAATCTTTACAAGTTGTTTCTTCTAAGATTTTTAAAAATTCTTTTTTTTGTTATGCCTGCCCAAGGCCCACTATTATATATACGGCCCCATATGTTACACAAAAACAGGCAGAATCATTTTGTAGCCAATTTATTTTTTTCCAAAAAAAGAAGAAAAAAAAATGTTAAACATATACAAATTTGTTGTCCTTTTTCTTCAGAAATGTAATAATAAAAGATTGTAAACAAACTAATAAAAAATAAAAAGAATTATGCAGTTATAGAAAACAAACACACCAACAATTTATCTATGATTTCAGGTTATATCACAAAAAGAAAAAATGAAACCTTTTCAATGTGAAATGTATTCTCTTGTCATGGTAGGCAATGATAGTGATGATACTATAAACAGTATTTCTTGAGAACTTATGGTTCCATCTAGCCAAATGTTTGTGCTTTAAGATTTTTCCAAATGGAAATAAATTGACAATAAAACAAATTGGCCTGTTAAAATTCTGCCTGCTTATGTAACATGTTAAGTTGTATATATTAATAGGCTGTGGCCTGCCTCTGTTTTCTACAAAAAGCTTCTTTAAAAAAAAAAAGGACATTTATTACAATTCATGACATCTGGGATTACCTATGTTATATTTTCTAGAGTTAAGTTTATTCACTTTGATCTAATTTAAACTGATGGGATGAAAATACAACTATTGAGTAGAAAATAGTTGTGATAAAAAGAGCAAACCCAGTTTTAGTTTACTTAAAGT
Source organism: Doryteuthis pealeii (assembly GCA_023376005.1). NCBI lineage: Eukaryota > Metazoa > Mollusca > Cephalopoda > Myopsida > Loliginidae > Doryteuthis > Doryteuthis pealeii. The sequence continues at coordinate 45,356,356 of CM042164.1, read as the reverse complement.
TTCTCAGATAGTTTTTTTTTTTTTTTCATAGAGAACTTAATAAAAAGCAGATCCACTACTACAGATAGATACAAATTGATGTTTTCCAATATCAGATGATAGGTTGCATAATCTGAACATTAGCTACATAAATGAGAGTAACCTCCCTTTGTTTCTTTCTTTTTGAGGAAGCCTTATGTTTTGGTAGGCCATTTTCATTTCACTGTAAATCTACACTGAAAATACAAATTTGTTTGAATCAGTACAACTGCAGGTTTTAACATAAAAAAATCATAAAATGTGTTCTTAATTGTGCTTGCGCATTAATTTGAAATGAACTTAATTGTTATTAAGAACACATTTTATGATATTTTCATGTTAAAACATGCAGTTGTATTGATTCAAACAAATTCATATTTTCAGTGTAGATTTACAGTGAAATGAAAGTGGCCGACCAAAACATAAGGCTTCCTCAAAGTGAAAGTAACAAGGGGAGGTTACTCTCATTTATGTAGCTAATGTTCAGATTACCGCATTTAATGTCATACTATTGGTTTGGTATTTTGGATCTGTTAGTCAAATAATCAAACTTGTTATGAGTGTATTTTCTAACAACTCTACTATCTGGTAGGAGTGACATGACTTTCTCAAATCTCCTCCATCTGCAATTTGTTCAATAATGACTGTTAATACATTCTAACTTTTATTTTTATATTAGTAAATATTGTGGTACAATAGAGTGAACAGTTAGAGGAAAAAAGAAGGAAAATAGAATATATTAGGTCCATGCGTATGTATATGTGTGTCCATAAAGAACAGGATTACTGTGTCAGTCAAGAGAAGTTTAGGAAAGCCATGAAAAAATATACAACCACCACTTAAAGATAAATATTTTTAAGTGACTAGTTTTAAGTGAAATTGGGTCTGAAAATTGGTGACAACTAGACTGGGAAAAATTTAATGATCACAATTTTAGGAGAAATTGGAGTCAGTCTGCCTGGCAAAAGTTATGGCCAATTTCTGTGTTTTCAAACTAGTGGGACTGGGGAGTGGAAAATTCTGCATATATTCTGCTTGCTCTGAACCCTGAAATGAGATTCAGACTGGCAATCAGAGGAGAAGGTTGTTACAGTGGCAGTTGATAGATAGCGAATAAGCAAAGACCCACATTATATGAAGCCAGTCAGACTTATAGTAAGGAGAACTTTCTTGCTTGCTGACGACATGAATTTAATTACTCTTTGCTCCACCACAAACTGCACTAAGTGTCACACCTTCCTACTCCATTAGTGTCCTATCATCAAGTATTTTTTGTCGTGTTTTTCTTGTACTTGAGAAACTGTCTCTAGCTCGTACCTTTCGAACCGGCCAGCACAGAATATTACAACGTGGGGTCATCATCATTGTGCAATGAATGTGCAGGAGTGCAGAGTGGTTATTCTCACAATATATTTAATATGGAATTCAATAATTCTTTGATTTTTTTTTTTTTTTCTTTTTTTTTTTTTTTTTAATTTTCGGTTCCCTTATTTCTGTAGGCAAACTTAGGTACTGTCATTTTGTTGATTGGAAAAACTGGGTTTTGCACAAATTTTTTTTTTTCTTAATAAGGCAATTTTTGTAATGTTGAACCATGAAAATTGGGCATTGTGATACACATACGCACACATATTTAACTAAATTTTGTATATACTAATTAAAGATGAAATTTCGATAGGTTCAGCTAATATAGATAAAACCTTTGAAATAATACTTTGAAGAAATTGCAGAGTAGCAATGACAAAAATTAATTTTTACTTTTCTTTTTTTCTTGTAAATGCCTTTCAGTTTTCACAGTTCTTGTTATGGATTCAGAATTTTTATTTAAATTTTTCCTAAGAATCCATCTATCTAATTTATTTACATACTTATTTCTCTGCTATATATTTGTTTTGTCACTTATTCCAAAAGTTCTATTTTTATATTTCACAGAAACGTAAACGAAAGAAAGATGATGATACATTGAGTGTTCACAGTTTGGATACGTCCTATCAGGTAAGTTTATCTTTTTGGGTTTTTAAAAAAAAATTTTTATACATTGCTTTCTGATTACTATAATAATTTTCATTTTTTTAATCAATCAGAAACAGTCTTTATTACTTAAAGATTTGGACCAAGTAACCAATTGGCACTCCAAATCATCAACTTAATGAAAGGTTCATATTTTAACTCATCATTTTCTGATTGAGATAATATTCTGATTTTGAACTGAATTAATTAAAACATATATATTGCAAGTAATTATGAAGTCTTTACCAGTTTAAAATGATTGTGAACTTTATTAGTTATTTGAAGCTGTATATTTTCGATAAGAATAATTGAAATCATATAACTATGTAAATTATTTATATAAAGAATAGTTACTTGGAGCTATAATTGTTTAAAGTTTGCAAAAAAAAAATGTCTGACTTTGGCATTAAATCAGTGCCACTGATGTTGTGCTTTCACTATAGTGCTTGATACTGGGAGATTTCAAGAACATATTGACCAGGGCAATCAGCATGGGCGGAGTCCTGTTGGCATTCTACAGGAAACCCATTGAACACCTTGGCATCTTCAATGATGTGGTGTCTCACAATTTGGGTAGCACACACCAGGTGGACAGTATCAAGGTCTCTGTCCAGTTCACAAGCCTTTGAATCAGTAAAATATTCATTGAATGCAAGCAGAACATTACACCCTAGTGCTGTGCACAGATGTTAGAAAAGTGAGCATGCAGTCTCTGCTTTAGACGAGTTGTGTGCACCCAGTGGTTCCATCTTTGACTTGTATAGCTGCTGCCGGTTCAGCTAGTTTGAAGACTGGAAACGCCTCATCTCTGAGATTTTTCAATAAACACCAGCAGCTATGCGTAAACAAGTCCTGTTGTTGTGTGTTCAATATTTGTAACTTTGCCTGCCGTTTCCTTAATTTTCTGTGCGATTTCAAGTTCAGAGGACAATTTGCTATGGTACTTGGCCTCCTGTACAACCATGACCCCCAGTTGCATCAAGAGGTCCATATCATCTAGAATCAGTGCACAAGGAAGTCCAGTTAGAATGTCACGCCTTCATGAAGATCAGCACTACTAGGAGCTTCTCCACATAAGAAGCATTTCACTTATTGATATTTTATCTAGGTACTTGATGGTTGTGACAGTTATAGAACTTACATGTGGGCAATTACTTCCTCTTCTTTGTCAGTGCCTCAAAAGATTAGTGATAGTAATTACATCCCAATGATCATACAAACTAATCTGATTTTTTTTCTCATAACCAATGAATATCTATATTAGATCCAAGTGGAAATGGTGATAGTGTATGTAAATGTTTTCTTTACATTAAAAAAGGTGTAAGAATTCTGAATTGTTTTTTTTTTTATGTGAACAAAATCCAAAGCAGGAAAAGTTTTCAGGCTGTAAATTTAAATCCAAATTTGAAACTTATTGATTGTTACTGTTATATTTTGAAATGATATCATTGTACTATTTGTTTTTTTTTTTCTTTTTCTTTTATCAATGTCAAAACATGTAACTATTATTTCTTTAACTTAATTAAAATTTTGTTTTGGATCTTAAAAATACTTGCATGTTTATAAAGATGTAAAAAAAATTTTCTTTAAATATCAAATTTAAAAAAAAAATGCCTTTTTAATAGGAAAAAATGCAATAAAACTAAAATAATTTTTCTTTCAATTTTTAAATTTCTGTTCAATTCTAATTTTACTTGAAAAAAACAAACTTATACCCAAAAGTTATTTTTAAATGATTTATTACAATTTATTTATTTCAACTGATAAATAGTTTGAATGTTTTACCAAAAAAAAAAAAAATATATATTTTTGTTTTGTAACATAATAATGGTGTTTAAGATAAATAAAATAAATGTAAAAGTTTTTTTGGGGGGCTCCCCCCCAAAAAAAAAAAACAAAAAACAAAAAAAACTTTTACATTAAAATTTATTTTGCATATTTATGATTCATAAAAAAAATAAAATAAATGTAAAAGCCCCCCCCCAAAAAAAAAAAACAAAACTTTTACATTAAAATTTTATTTTGCATATTTATGATTCATAATTAAGTCATGAAAGAATATTAAAGAATTTACTCCCTTTGTCATCAATGGAGAACAATTAGTCTTGTAAGAACCAGAAGTTTTCAAAGTTGCTACTGGATTACAAATCCATGAGGGATTTTACTCAGAAGAAAATTTAAAGATTGATTTTAAAATATTTCCATAAAATTTTTCCTACAAAATATGCTCTTATTAGCATACTATCTTAAGCATGAAGAAAACTGGTTCTGTTTTTGTTGTCTTTTTAAATTTTTTTTTTAATCTTCCATACACAAGTGATCAGCCAGATAATCTGATAAATCCTGTTCAGTCTGAGTAGCCAATATTTCATGATGACACTCAATCTAAACAAATCAATTTTTCAATATATTTTAAGCAAAAAGAAAGAAATTTCTTTTTCAAAAACCATTAAACTACTTAAATTTCTAATAAGGCTGTTATAATTTTAGAAGATTTAAAAAATCTGTTTAATTTTTCTATGTAAGGAGTATACATCATAGAGGAATTAGTATAACTCATTGACAGAAAACCAGTTAAAACCTAATACCCAAAAATAATTTGTTCTTTTTTTTTTTCTTTTAAATTATAATATGTTTAAATACAATATATAAATAAAATTGATATTAAACAACCAACATAGGTATAATTATGAGGATGTAATTTTTATGCACCAACTCGGTGCATGAGTAGCGCAGGTAATCTGATCTGTGAGATAAACTTGGCGGGTGCTGACAGCAGGTGTGGCGCTCCAACTCAGCAAAAAAATAAAACCATTCTCCCTCTTCTAGTGCTAGCAAAAGGAAATAGACTCCCTCGCTGTCAGGCTGATACTGAAAATCAGCCACTCTGCCAACTTTACTTATATCGTTATTAAATATATTGGTAATAACTTGTTTTAGTGGTATCTGATTTTATTTTACAAAGTGACACATAATTTCTTTTATTGGTAAATAAATTCAACATATAGGCCACAAGAAACATTTGATTAGCACAATATCCCTTTATATCTGAATAAACTATTACTTTACATGTTAATATTGGCTCCTTAACAATTTTTTATCCATTGGTTTTGTGAACTTTTCTACTGTTTCAGCTTTAATTTTATTGCTTCTCTAAAATCTTTGCTTGAATATTGCTTTTCAGTCTCACACACATTTCTTTTAATGATGAATCACAATTTTTTTTTGTTGATTAATATCTGGAAAGGCTGGGGGGATTCATTTGGTTTCTTTTGAAATTTTTTTTGTTAAGGTTGGTAATTGTCAGCTTTGAAGAATGTGAAGCAGTCTTACATGAATAACTCTTAAAGCTTTTTGGTTGTGATTTGTATCATTAAAAAAAAAGTTACTTTGTCCAAAGAACTTACAATCATTTAAAAAAAAAATTGATCTTGACACCATAATCAGTTTTGAAGAGACCTTTAATTTTACTGCCTAAAATACTTAACCAAAAAACATTACTCCTCCCCAGTCATGTTGGTTGACTATTTTCGTGAAGAATCCAATCCCTAGTAGTTCTACATTCATCACTAAAATTGCCACTATGACTAGTATGTATTTTACTAGCAGGACCTGTGGATATATCACAGTATGATAATCTAATTATTTACAACATTTGATATGTTTATTTAAGAGCTATTGCAAAATAGGTCAGTATGTGAAAAGTATAATAATCTTGATTTAACTCTCATGTTTTTTTCTTTCTTTCTTTCCTTTTCATTGTTTGATTGAAACAAATTAGCATTATCGCTTCTGTGCGCTCACCTTCTCTCTCTATCTTTCCCTACTCTTTCTTTCTTATTATATTTTTTTAGCATGTCTTTTTTCCTTTTCAATAAAAACAGAATGGTCCATTAAGGTGACAACCTATAACATATAAGAATTCAGCGGATAAACAACACCAGATAATCAGTATTTACATTTTTGCATTTCATCATGTACGATTTGGACAGTCTCATTTTTGAGGAGAGGGTGTTGCAAGATGATAACTGTTGTACAATTAAGGGACACAAGTATTATTATATAGATAAGTAAAACATAACTAGTAAATAAAATCTATGATTAATGGCTGGTCAGAATGAAATTGACCTTTCAGATTTAAAATGAAGAAACCTTGAAGGTCAATGTAGGTAGTTTGGATATTGCAAGTAAATCAAAAATGCCTCAAGTCTGTCTAGGTTATTTTTACATAATGAAATTGATATTGAAAGAAGTGTTTTTTATGGGGACTTAGTATTGATGACAGCATTTATGGAGTGTTTATTTTGTGTGACAGGAAAGAACATGTTGCAAATGTCATATTTGGAATCACAAGTAATCTGCAAAGTCAACTTTTGAATTGTATTTTAGTTTCTGAAGGGTTAAAGAATTAGAATGGAGATTCAAAGTTTTATTCTTCAGAAATCTTTCATGAATCTCTGGTTACTGTTTTAAAGAGTTGTCTGTTGAAATAAAACTTCTATTGTTTTCAACAGTTAACTCCATAAAACTTTTATGATTGAGTCACAAAGTTTACCCAAATTTACCCAATATATATTTACCAACCCCTCCGCACGAACAGGATATGACACACAATTTCTTTAGCAGAGTTTAACAGGTTTGAATTCAGAGTTTTCCTTCTGCTAGACTGGTTGCCTAACTAAGGTTAAAGTGCCCAGTCTGCCCTACTATTTACCCATAGCTGAAGGGAAAGTAGGATTAATACTTTTCCCAAGGGTATTAGCACTAAGTGAAATGCAATTAGCACGTCCAGGATTTAAACTCTGGGTGACAAGTCTATTTCCCATGACTCTAACCATTACACCACATGCAAATTTTAAATGTAGGTCAGTATAGAATAAACAAATATATAAAATTTTCTATAATAGAATTTGGGTTCTACATTTGTGCTTATTAGTTTTCATGACTGAGGGTGTTTTTGTTTTGGGGGTGGTTAATTGAATAGTATAGTCCCTTCTTGATGGTGATAGAACCTTGGACCAATGAAATTATGAAGAAGCCGGTGGGGATGGTCTTATGGAGAAAGTAATATTCAATTTAATCCTGGTCCTATTTCATAAAAACAAACAACAAAACCAGGTCTGGGTAGTTGCTGATGGGAAGGGGGGGGGTTAAAGACTGTATAGACTGATTGAAGAGAGAATTAGTTGTCTCAATGGGCTGGAGAAAATAGATATATACCAATTGCTGAGAAAATCCTTTTGAAAACTAATTTGCTACACAGATCTCTTGAGGGTGTAGTTAATTGCAATACAGTTTATAATCAATCAGGACACTTTATAACCAGCTGAAATAAATAGTCTTTAGTAGTGTAAAGTATATGTCTTCTGAGATCACAGTGTGGTAGTTAGATGAATTGGGTGGTGGCTGGATTACATTGGACACCTGACTAAGTTTATTTGACTTGTGAATTGATCATGAAAATGTGACCAGCAAGGTTTAAAGAAAGAAACGTTACAAATGGATAGTGTCACAAAGATACCATTGAGAAATCGGTTTTCATGTACTCCTTCACCCAATTTAAGTAAAATCATCCAGGATGGCCTAAAGTCGGTATCAGCCAGATATCAAAGGAATCTATACCCTTTTCACTAGCTCTAGACTAAAGAGATTGTTTTTGGCATCTGAGGCGAGCGCCACATCTACCATCAGCTCCTCACTTTACTGTACAGATCCCTGTGCTACTCACATGCTGAGTTGGCGAGGGCCGGTATCAAACCAGGAATCTTGTGGTTCCTAGTCGGACGTTCTACCGACTGAACTTAAACCGGACCCAACTTAGATATTTCTTTTTGTGATGTTTAACTTAAAGGTGATGATTTGATTTCTTTTATATCTTTAGTCAATATTTTTGCATCTTTTCTAATTGTTTACATTTTGTAACACCGGTTTCAAATATCTTTCTTTATTAGTCAATCCTCTCTTCTTGCTTATCATTTTTAATTTTTCTCAAATCTCTTTTTATGAAATTCTTAAAAGTACATCAAGCCCTAGCACCTATATGATTGTCCTAACCCTATTGCCCTTACAAAATAACCTTTTATTAGTATACGACCCCCCCCCATGTAACCACCTGTTGGTCGTGGGTGTTGACCCGTGATGCTTAAGGATGGAACCCTGGTGGCTGAGCAGTTCTTGATATGCAACCCTCCACTTTGGTCCTTACTTAAGCTAAAATGGCGGTCGGAGAGGCCCATTCTGATCAATCAGCTGGTCATGTCAAACCCTAACACCTATATGATTGTCACAACCCTATTGCCCCTATGGCAAGCCCTGATCCTTTTTATCATATCTGTGATAGGTGTTGGCTGAGGCTCTTATTGTCCTGAGTATGACGTTAAACTCTATCTGATGGTGAAGTTCCAGTTCTGGAGCTCTGGGGGAATGTGGAGTACAACCTTTTTCACCATTACTCCCAGGTCCACTCTGACCTGTAGTGGTAGTACCTGTTAGAGTAACATTTATGGGTTAAATAGAACAAAATGAATTCTAAAAAAAATGTTTTTAAAAAATGAAAAAAACAAAACGTCTTTGGCATAAAATGACCCAATGGATTGACATGCAATAAAATCCAACCAACCTAAAAAGCATTTTTTTTTTTTTGCTTTTATTTTGCCAATGTTTTTTTATTTTTTTTATTGTTCTATGAGCTCTTTTCACAATTTCCAGTGTTGTGTTCCTATCACTCAATAACTTTCAGTATTTTGTTTCTCTTTTTAAGGGTATATTTTTTGTACAACCCATAGCAATGTTTATACATTAAATATTAAAGAATAAATATCAATCAGTACATCTTTTAATCATGTAGATTAGGTCTATATTTGTCTGTAACCGAAACTGTCACATTACCCAAAATCTTCATAACATAGAATACTCATAATTTTAGCATGCAACCTTAGACGGTCCTCATTGTTTTTTAAAACAAGTTTTAATAAATACATGCCTGGTATTATATATTTATATATATGTAGTTTGTTTTATTTTAATATATATTTAAAGTTATCAAGTAATTTTCCATTTAAAATAGTTTTTTTTTTTTTTTTTTTTTTTTACTCCTTGATAAATTTGATGACTTTATTTACTTATGGTACAAACTCCCTGACATTGAATTTTATCTCCCACCTCGTCAGGCAATATCTTTCAAAAGTTAATTTTTACACTGCCCGGAGAGTGTCTTTGGGGGGGGGGTTCCTAGTATTCTATTATATATATTTATTTATAATATAATGAACAATCAAGTTGCATTATAAAATCTCATACTACCAAATTAGTTATTGCAAATATTTCTAATAAAAGCTAAAATTTACACAATATATTGCTTATATAAGTAGATCCTGAAAATTTTAACATTGGTTGGTTAATACCAATGTGAGGACAATGATTTGAATAATAAAATCTGACTGTGTATATTTGATTTAAATATGTAAAATGAACGGTAAAAGAAAATTGGAAAATCTGTAAGAACATGCACTTTTGGAAATTCACCAAAAAACAATTTTAAAGTATAATTTGAAATTTAAAACATTTAATTTTTATGTTTTTATTTTAATTATGCTAGAAAGATAAAAGTGCAAATTTATGCATACAAAAGTGTAAGAATGTAGAATTTGGCTGTTTCAAAGATGATAATTGCATTTATCAACAAAAAAAGAAAAAGAAGAAAACAAAAACATTTTTGATGGCAGTGATTTAAAAAAAAAAAAAAAAAAAAGAAAAAGAAAGAAAGATCAATGAAGAATCCCAGACGAGTAGATGGTCTCCCTTCGCTTTCCATATATGGTCAGCCATAGCCATCGTGAAAGTCAACTATGGCTAACCATATATGGAGAGCAAAGGGAGACCATCTACCATTATGTGATAAAGTTAAGATAATAGATAGGGAAGTATTAGACAAATGATATATAATAAAGAAATAATGATTCTGGTAATTTTGAGCCATATGTTTATTTTAGAGATATTTTCAAGTCTTAGGAAATCTTTTAAAAATTCATAGAGAAATAGAAATACAAAATTACCTTTTTAAAACTTTTATTTTGCTGTCTAAATTTAAGAAAATTTTTATTTATTATTTCATTTAAGAAAAAAAATTTTTTTATTTATTATTTCATTTAAGAAAAAAAATGAAAAAATGATGTATTTTTCACAGCTGAAACCTAACCCTAAAGACATTAAATGGTTCCTCAGAAGGGATATAAATGTATTACTTCTAGACATCTGGATTGGAAAATAGTATTCAATAAAAAGCCAAGAAGCAGATTAAAAAAGAAGAAAAGAAAAATAATTAGATGAATATTTTTTAATCAATTAATATAGGATTATTCAACATTTTATTTCTTTGATAATAAAATCTTGTTTTGGGGCAAAAAGGGAAAAAATTTAAACCAGAAAGTATTTTTTGATAGCATTTAGTTGGATGTATATAAAAATATTTGAAAAAATACACACATATATATATATATAATATATATTATTAAAAAATCATTAAAGAATACATTTTTTCCAGACCATAACCTTAATATATATATTGTAAATAGAAAATATTGACAAAAAGAACAATTTTTTACATTTTCTTTTTTTTCTTTTTCTTTTTAATCCAGAGTAATAGGGTCATTATAGATTTTCCAGGAAAAAATTGAAAAGAATTCTATAGGGAATTATCTTAAAATCATTCTGGTAAACCTTTTATAAGTGATTCATTAAATTATAGGGTTATCTACATATTTCCCAACCCCTCCGCATAAACAGGATGTGACACAAGGTCAATTTCTTAAGCAAAGTTTGACAGGTTTGAATTTAGAGTTTTTCTTCTCCTTGACTGGTTACCTAGCCTAGGTTAAAAGAGCTCAGTCTGCCCTACTATTTATCCATAGCTGGAGGGAGATTAGTTGGATGCATTCCTTTCCCAAGAGTATTAGCACTATGTGAAATGCAAACAGCCTCATCCAGAATTTGAACTCGGGTTGATGATTCCATTTCCTACATCTTTAACCATTACACCATGCACCTCCAACCAACCAACCAACATTAGCACGCACACTCTTCTCACTCACTCACACTCACACACACTCTCTCTCACTCACTCACTCACTCACTCACTCACTCACTCACACATACACTCACACACTCTCTCTCACTCACTCACTCACACTCACACACTCTCACTCACTCACACACACACATTTTATAATGTAAGCTTCAAAATACATTTGGTCTTTTATTAAATAAGTACCAAATTTTGATAAAAATCGATAGTTGATTTTTGGATTTTTAAAATGAAATCATTTTTTCACCTGAAAAGTTTTTAAATCAGATTATTTGTATTATTTATTATGACTCCTTGGTAATTTCCTTTTTTTTTTTTTCTCACATTAACTCTTAACATCCTGTTGAGAATTTTCTAAGTCCAGAGCACTCCTATAAGGATATATTAAAAAAATGGCTCAAAATGACCTTTGCATCTAAAGTTACCTGTTATTTCCCTTAAATCAAAGACTTCTAAATATGTTTAATATTACATTTAAACAAAGGTTATCATTTGGAGTGGATTATGAAAACGAATGAGACTTCCGGCCGGGTGGAATGAGGTGTATAGAACTTTTAACCTTTAACAGCAAAAAAAAAAAAAAAGAATCTTTGCACAAGATCATGTACATTATTAATATGGTACCTATATATAGATCAAACTGTGTTAAGTAATTCTTAATTAAGAATTATTACATTTTTTTCTATTTACAACTTCTTATACTATTGTTTTTTTACAAAATTTCTGCTTCTTTTGTGTATATACAAATAATTTTTATATCAGATTTTCTCCAATCTTCTTGTTAATTGGTTAAAAGTTTTTAAAGAAAACATAATTTTTATACAATGGTTTCTATTTTAAATACTGTCTCTGTTATTCATCTTATTCTCATTGTCAGGTGTAATAGATAATAAAAAGTTGGTATAATAAACAGAAACCATTTTATTATTCACTTATGTCCAGTAACAATTGTTAGTGTCTAGATGTCCAACATTCCCTCCTAGCAAAATGACCATTTTGTTAAGATTCTTTTTATCAGGTTTCAATTTCCTATTTAAAATCTGTGTTCATATCTACTAGAAAAAAATTGTAGATATTAAAATGAAGTTAACAAAAAAAACAAAACAAACTACAATGTGTAAATAATTATTAGATGTTCTATCCTGTGTTATAATTCTATATGATATCAATGAAAAGTTTGTTTTTGAGCAAGTATTATGCATACTTTGATGACCTCCGAAATAAATGTTTTTTGTTTTTAATCCCCAAAAGAGTGCGAACAAGTGTAGATTGAAATAAGTAGAAATCTTACTTTTGAGAATTCTTGGTAGGTGTTGATAAAACTCTCTAGAGTCCCATAAAGACTTTGGCAAGGAATTCACCATTACTTAGACTTCTCCAGGCACCAAAATCTGATTTCTGATAAGAATATTCATCCACATTCTAACAATCTTCAATTGATTGGTTAAGCACCAATAAAAAATAACAGAAGTTTCCACTAATTCTTTTTTGTGGGACTGGTATGGATTGATAAGATATCAAAAAATGACCTAATTCCAATGACATCACTAATTTTGGGTGGAGTTCAGTAGAATAAATTGACCACTTGAAGACAACAACAAATAATGATTAACTAATTCTAACATTGGTCTCCTACAATTGCACAATATTGATTTGTTTAAAAGTTATTTGGATTAGATAGGAATATTTAATACCATATGACTTTGTGCAAATTTGTATTAAGAATGGTTACTTGAAGCTATGATTGTTTACTAAAGATTTATTATTAGTTACTTGAAACCCTATAATTGCTTGCAAATTATTGGTGTTAGATTGAAACTGTATAACTGCAAACATGACTTATTAAATAGGAATAAAAAAAAAAAAAGTTTGGCGGAGTGGCCTATTGTTGGTATCAGCCGGACAGTGAGGGAGTCTTTCCCTTTTTCAATAGCGCTGGACCAGGGAGATTTTTTTTCTGGGGTGGAGCGCCACACATACCGTCAGCCTCCACTTTACCACAAAGATCAGATTACCCAATCTGCTACTCAAGCACTGAGTTGATGGGGACTGATATCAAACTAGGAACCTTGCAATTCCTAGGCACATGCACTACCGACTAAGCTAAACCGGACCCGTAAAGCTAAACCAGCCCCTTTAATAGGAATAGATACTTGAAACCATATAATTGTCTATAAATTATTGATATTAGATAGGAATAAAATTGTCTGGGTGGCCTAAAGTAGGTATCAGCCAAATAGCGAGGGAGTCTATCCCCTTTTCAATAGCACTAGACCAAGGAGATTGTTTTTGGCATCTGAAGTAGAGCACCACACCTACCATCAGCTCTTCACTTAACTGCACAGATCCCTGTGCTATTCATATGCTGAGTTGGCAAGGGCCGGTATCGAACTAGGAACCTTGTGGTTCCTAGTTGGATATTATATATCTGTAAACAAATTATTATAGTCAAATAAAAAGTGCAATTTTAAAAAAATGTTTGCAATTAAATGTTAAAAAATTCAGTTATGGTTGTAATCAAATGTATAAATTGTTGAAGTGAGTTAGCTAAGCACAACTGAACTGGTGCCCAAAGCAGCTGGTACTTATGGAACTCGGGAATGCTCCATTCATGCATTTGGGTGATTCCATTCCTTTTGTCCTGATTAACCTTGGTTAGGCAACCAGTCTAGGAGAAGGAAAACTCTGAGTTCAAACCTGTTAAACTCTGCTTGATAAATTGTCCTTGTATCACATGCGGAGGAGTTGGTATATATATATATATTATATATATATATATAATATGGAATTGTTTTTTGTTTTTTTAAAGCATGGGTAGGAGGTTATAAAGGTTAGTGGTAATTTTGCTAGGAGGGAATGTTTGATATTAGACAATAACAATTGTTACTGGACATAAAAGAATAATAAAATGGTTTCGGTTTGATTTACCAACTCTTTATTATTCATTACATTTGACAATGAGAATAAGATGAATAACAAAGAGACATTAGTTCAAACAGAAACCATTTTATTCTTTACCCACATCTGTACAGCAGTAACAATTATTGGTGTCTTCAGATGCACCAAATGTAATTTTGCAACAAAACTATTGAACAAAAAGTGTTAGACCATCAAAACTATGCAAAAGAAAAAAATTTAACAAGAACCTCCCCCTCCTTTTGATCTTGTGCCATTTATTTTTGTCAGAATTGATCAATGGTTAAATATGACAAGCAATAACACACCTGCAAGACTTCCAAATGGAAGCTTTTTACTGACATGACCCCGAAAAATCTGAAGAAAATTGTAAGAACGGGGAAGTTAAGAATGATATATATATATATATATATATATATATATATATATATAAGATAAACCTAATGAGTCAGATAAACCTACTTAAAATTTCGTTTAGTGGCCTTCAGGGCTAAGATCCGACTAAGAGTCGGATCTTAGCCCTGAAGAGCACTAAGTGAAACTTTAAGTAGGTTTATCTGACTCATTAGGTTTATCTTTATTATTTGCTCTACTTAGGTATTGAGCACTCTTTACTTATTAGCTTTAGTATATCCTAGTGGTGTTTGTATATATATATATATATATATATATATATATATACACACACATATAAATTGTTTTTCTTTTGGCCAAGTATTGTATCAATAGATTATTTTTGGTTGGTACGATTATCTTGGTGTTTTCTTTTTTCAAAAAATTTTTTTTCCCCAGGTGATGTTTGGTAGTATATTTTTACAATCAAACTATTTGCCCGGTTTTTTCTCACTGCGAGGATTTACCAACAAGTTTGGTATATTTAAATATATACACCCTACGTATGAGCAGCAATATTTAGCTTTTAAGCTCAAACAGACCCTAAACTATCAGAGGGAAGGAAAGGAAAAACTCCAGCTTAATTTTGGCAGTCTTCTTCATTGCTCTGTGTCTAATTGCCAACTGTTTTGGTCTCACCACCTCTGCTGAATATATTTTCACTTCTGGGCAAAAAAATCATATTTTTTCTACTTCAACCACCTAAGTGCAAAATACATTGGGGGGGGGGGAGTTTCTTCTCTACTGTCCTCTGACTACTAAGTGCAAAGGACTTTAGAAGGAAAACTCTGAATTCAAACCTGTTAAACTCTGCTTAAGAAATTGACCTTGTGTTGCATTCTTCTTGTGTGGAGTAACAAATAATCAGTAGTTCAAACAGTGTTTTATTCTTCATTCACATCCATTCAGCCGTAACAATCGGAGTCCATTATCCAACAGGATGTGACACAGTCAATTTCAATGAGCAGGATATAACACATTCAATTTCTTAAGCAGATTTTAACAAATTTGAATTCAGAATTTTCCTTCTCCTAGACTGATTACCTAGCCAAGGTTAAAGAACCCAGCCTGCCCTACTATTTACCCATAGTTGCAGGGAGAGTAGTTGGATGCATACTTTTCCCAAGGGTATTAGCACTGTGAACTGTAGCTTTGTCCAGGATTTGAATTCAGTTTTCCTTCTTCTAGACTGGTTGCCTAACCAAGGTTAAAGAACCCAGCCTGCCCTACTATTTACCCATAGTTGCAGGGAGAGTAGTTGGATGCATACTTTTCCCAAGGGTATTAGCACTGTGAACTGTAGCTTTGTCCAGGATTTGAATTCAGTTTTCCTTCTTCTAGACTGGTTGCCTAACCAAGGTTAAAGAACCCAGCCTGCCCTACTATTTACCCATAGTTGCAAGGAGAGTAGTTGGATGCATACTTTTCCCAAGGGTATCAGCACTGTGAAATACAAACGGCCTTGTCCAGGATTTGAACTAGAGTTAGTGAGTTCATTTCCTACGACTAACCATTACACTATGCACCTCCAAGAATGGAATGTAAGAAGATGCAATATAAATGGCACCTAACATTGTAACAATTGTTGCAACATCTGATACCTGAGGCAAATCAGGTAAATGCAGAGATTCTGACATTGTAACATTGTTGCAGAATTTGGCAAACAATGCAATATTTTAAAAATCATCTTTTCTCCTAAAATGGATAGAGGTATAGTATTTGCTGAAAAACGGTTCTGATGTGTAGGCGTGTCCACCCATATAAGGAAGTGAAAACACTCTCCAAAATCAGGGTGGAGGAGGGATATAAATACTAGTGGCCATTTTGCTAGGTGGGTCTGTTGGATATTGGACTCCGATTGTTACGGCTGAATGGATATGAATAAAGAGTAAAACTCTGTTTGAACTACTGATTATTTGTTACTCAGTGTTGAGAGAAATGTCTTTTTTAAAGACTGCAATTGAATAAAAATGCTCTGGTTATCAGCAGAACATGGTGATAAAAGGTGTCTCTGTATTTATTTAATATATCAAGAATATCACATGCTTTAATCTGTTTACTAGGACTGTTTGAAATAAGTATTCTTGAAAGTTTAATTTGTAAAAATGTAAAAAGTCTTTGATTCATATTGATGTATAAAATATTCATTTTCTTTAATTATTTTAAGTTAAAGCTTAAAATCAAATGTTAGGTTTGCATAACTTTTTAATCTATCTTGTTGCATTTTTTTTTTTTGTTGCTTTATCTTTTTTCTTTAAGAAAAAGTAAAGTTTAATAGATTTTTTTTTGTGTGTGTGTTTAGTGCCATTGGGGTTAATTTTTGGTTGATTTTCTATTAATAATAAAAAAAAATGCTAAATGAAAAATAATGTAACAAAGTTTAATTAGATTTAAAGGAAAATAAACTATTGATAAACAAAATGATACAATGATGATATCATTGTATATGATTTGTATGAAGCTAGAATTATTCAAAGACAATAAATATAAGACCAAATCTAGTGTTTCATCAAAAGCAAAACTTTAACCAAATAGAAAAAAAATATTGATAAAAAAAAAAAAGAAGGGATGAAGTATAAACAATATTTAAAAAGATAAATGAAATTAATAAAAAGTAAATGTATAGAATATTAGAAGTTGAAATTAAAAGCTTATTTAAAAAAAAATTGTTATAGATACCAAATTGGACTTACTCTGGTGTCAGTTTTTAAGTATAAGAAAAGAAAGTAAAACTAGTTGGGATTCTACTTCGAAGATCTATTCTTCCTATAAGATTCTCTGCTACTGTGATTATTAGTGCTACTGCCATTACGACTGTTGCTGCTGCTGCTGCCGCACCTGCCACTTGTTCAATATCTACAAGTGACAACACTGCTTAGCTGATATGAACTTCCCGATCAATAACTCTGTAGTAGTCAATATCAAATTCATTAAATGCTAAGCGAATCTGATTTGCCATTTCCTCAGCCTGAAATATTAATGACTACCACTGGTTTAAGAGGAAATTCATGCTACTCACAGTAATAACATCTCCAAAAGAAAATAAGGAAAGATAAACAAAACAATAAACATTCTGTTGCTCAAAGATTTGGATATTGTTAAGAAAAAAAACATGCCATGGAGCTCCAAAGAAAATTGCCGTGGTCATCAGAAGGATATGTTGAAAACTGTGTACGCATGTATGGAAACGTGTACGCTCTTAGTGGAGAACTCCATCAATCAAAAGGTAGCTTATACAATTTTGGGGGGAATTGAATGAATGAATGGAAGAAAGGAAGAAAGAACTTTTGAATTAATTCTTATATTGAGTGTATAATTATTTTCTCTTGATGTTAATATTTTTTATTTATTTATTATTTATCTGTTTTGTTCTTATGAAAACCAATAGTCTTTGACTATGATATTAGTGCAATATATGCATTGAAATTCTCTACTGTATATGATGTATTTTAATGTAAATTAGGAACATAGTCACCTTTTAATACAAATGAAAAAAAAAAATTTATAATTTCTAATATTTCTTTATTATATATATTATTATGTGTAGAACTTTGTGTTCCAATTTCTGATATATTGTTTTCCATTCTTTTTACTAATATCTTTTAAACACTAGTTTTATTTTAGAAAAGATTCTCTTTTATTTTATTTTACAGAAAGATTCTCATTGTTGTCATTGTCAACTTAAATATATTCCTAATGGTTTTTCATTTATAATGGATACTTGTTTACAATTTTGTATAAAAAGTCATGATCATATTTTGGTGAGAAAGAGCGTATTTTTTAAAATTTCAGACTTATCCCCCCTTCTTCATTTACATAATAAAATGCATTACCTAATATTTTGACTGATTAAATATGCACAAATTTTAATTTAATGTGTACATGTATATTTATAATTGTCTATGTGCGCCTACTTGTCACTTGTATGTGTATGGTCATAACATATAGGTATGATTTTGTGTTGTATGTTAAGTGACTGTATAACTTGTATATCTATTTTTAGACTTGTGTGTATTTATATGTGGCTATATAAATGCTAGAGAAGGGACATGCTCATAGAATTTCTATTTATGTATTATATGTGTACTTGTATGTGAAATTGTGAATATATGTAGTAGTAACAGATCTCTCTCTTTCTCTTTATATATATGTATATATATATAATGTGTGTCACTACTCCTACAATAAGGATATATATGTAATACAAACAATATTAGTATGTGTATTTTTGCATACCTATGTATATAAAACTGAATAGGAATATTATATTAATAACTAATAATTGTTTGTGATGTTATTTGTTTTTTATGCTTTAGAGATTATTTGTTAATTTCATTTTTTCAATATGTTTTTGGTGTGTGTCTTTTACATATATAAATGATGTATAAGATCTAGTTATTATATATTTTCTTCATTAAAAAAAAAAGTGTGCTTTGAAGAAGACTAATGTTTATACAATGCCTTTTACGATTGTTTTTTTTATTTTTAAAAAATTTTTCAAATTTCATTTGGATTACGTTTTATAAACATCGAATCGAAACAGGCACTTGTTAGCACAATATATACTACTGTTTTTCTTTATCTATACCTTAAACTGTCGTATTTGATTCCATTTTATATACTTACATACCAATTTCTTCCATAAGGAATGCTATTCTATTAATTTTTCTTGTCAGTAGCCTTTTTGTTCCTATTGGGTTTTTGCTATCCTAATATTTAAAAATTGGTAATTTGCTGAGTTGGTGAGGGCTGGTATTGAACCCGGAACCTTGTGGTTCCTAGTCTGACGCTCTACCGTTGATCTGTTGCCATGTTCCTCATGTTCACTTTGAAAATCATCTGTAAATTTCTGTAATAAGAAATACTTTGGATTATTCGGACTATTGTCCTCATCTTTATTATTAACAATAAAGATGAAGACAATAGTCTGAATAATCCAAATTATCAAGCCTCATCACAAAAATTCAGAGAAATAAGAAATACTTGTTGATAAAACAATAAGCAGAAACTATGTTTCTCTGAATTTTTGAGATGAAGCTTGGTAATTAGTATTTTTTGGATTTTTCGGACTATTGTCTTCATCTTTATTGCTATCTGTACAATGTTTCAGCCAATGTACCCTCTGGACACATAGCGTAGTGGATAATGGTGTTGAGTTAAGACAGTTCTAAGTGACAGTTATCTCTAGGCTGCAGGTTCAATCCTGGTCATGGGCAGCAGTAACATAGAATAATAATTAACACAGCTTAACACCTGTACCCCAGCTATGGTTAGTGGAATGATACTATGGTTAGTGGAACAGGATGCCTCTGTGGACTGAATAAAGGTTTGGGTTCAAAGTTCTGTGATGGCTCCCGATTCTGGAGGGCACATCGGATGAGGACAATAGTCTGAATAATCCAAATAATACTAGAAACTGTTTTCAAAAAGAACTATTTCTCTTTGATTGCATATTGAAATTATAAAATTCTTTACACCAGATATTTTAAATAAATGTTAGATGACTGGTGTCTGTCAACAGTAACATTGTTTCAGTCTCATTTATAACTATTAGCTACTCAGGAATAATATTATCTATATATTAATACTCCTGTTCCTTAAAAGTACTATTGTTATCATCTTGCAACACCCTCTGGTTAAAAATGAGACAGTCCAAATTGCCCAAGATGAAATGCAAAAATGTTAATCTTGATTATCTGGTGTTGCTTATCTACCAAATTCCTATTTCTTATGAGTATCATCACCTCAGCTAAATAATGGACCATTCTGTTTTTAATATAAAGAAAAAAGGGAAGAAAAAGGACATGCTACACAAAAAATATAAGAGTAGGGAAGCATGCTGAAGCAATAATGCTTAATTTGTTTGAATTGAACATAATGAAAAGATGTAAATAAAGGAAGAAAAAAGTGAGGGAAAGAATTAAATCAAGATTATTATACTTTTTACATATTGAACTATTTTGCAATAGTTCTTAAGTAAATATCAAACATAATAATTAATCATACTGTGGTATATCCACAGATCCTGCTAGTTAAAAAAAAAAAAAAAAAAAGAAAGAAAGAAAGCTAAACAAAACATTAAAAAACTTAATTGTAAATCTACTTGTTTACATTATTTCATCAATTTTGTTAGCGATCTGAAAATATCTTGCTATGATTTTTAAATTAAGTAATTGAAAATAGCTTTATTGGATGTGAACATTTTTTTCTTGGATATTTACCTGTTTTTCACTTTTTTTTATTTGTGCAACTTGTTTACTAATTCATTTCCATTTCAAGTGAATAGTTTATATCATGTGATATATATATTTACCGACCCCTCCACACGAGCAGGATGTGACACAAGGTCAATTTCTTAAGCGGAGTTTAACAGGTTTGAATTCAGAGTTTTCCTTCTCCTAGACCGGTTGCCTAACCAAGGCTAAAGAGCCCAGTCTGCCCTACTATTTACCCATAGCTGGAGGGAGAGTAGAATTCATACCTTTCCCAAGGGTATTAGCGCTAAGTGAAATGCAATTACCACGTCCAGGATTTGAACTTGGGGCGACGAGTCCATTTCCTATGACTTTAACCATTACACCACGCGCTTTCTACTATCATGTGATATAAGTCAGTATAGTATTTCTGTTGACAGAAACTATTAACAAATTAACACAGGTTATGGAGATCAAGTTCTAGTGGTAGCAACAAACTTTTTGTTGCTATTTTAGAGAAGTATCAGCTTTAGTTTGAATAAGTTGTCAAATCTTTCCATGTATGTTTTGTGTGAATTCAGCTTATTGAATACAAATCTTATTTGCTAATAATGAAATCAATCAACTCAACTTTGAAATTGATAAAGAAATGTTACATAATTATTAGATTCTTAATATTTATGTACAGTAGTGTAGAAATCAAAATGGCTGTTATAAGTTGCAGCCTTGAAGGATGAGTGACAAGGCTTGACCTCAGTCCTAACCTTCCGGTGGATACAGTGAGAATCGGTGGAGAAGACCCTCTTCCGTTTTAGATCAGAAATAGATTTTAGTCAGTCGGCCAAAAACCATGACGGTGGTAAGTCGTGTTATACACGCACCGACTCAATCTGCGCAGGTAGTCTGGTGGGGATTTCAAAATAAATATGATCTAAGTAAATCGAAGTCTTGTGTTATTATCTAAAAACTAACAATGACACAGGGCTTCTAATAAAGAGAAATCCCCAATGGAAGACCAGACACGAAGTCCCCAAGAGGAAGTCCAGACGCTAGAAGAGACACTAGAAGAAGAATAGAAGTAAGTAAAGAAAGAGGTATACAACAGAAAGCCTTGAAATATTTTACCTTTAAAATAACCTACCATCAAACCCAAAATAAATTGACTCAAATCATTCAAAAAAAGATCAACTTATATACAAATGGAATATCAATAAGAATTTTTTTTTTTTAAACTTACATTATATAATGTTAAAAACTTTCTACCAAAATCTAAGGAAAAAAGTAAAGTCGCTGAGGTGGCCCAAAGTCGGTATCAACCAGACAGCGAGGGAGTCTATCCCCTTTTCACTAGTGCTAGACCAAGGAGATTATCTTTGCGTCTGAGGTGGAGTGCCACACCTACCATCATCTCCTCACTTTACCACATGGATCCTTGTGCTACTCATATGCTAAGTTAGCGAGGGCTGGTATCGAACTCTGAACCTTGTGGCTCCTAGTCAGATAGTCTACCGACTGAGTTAAAATTGAAATTTTTCACGAAATCATACTAAAATACTAAAAGCTGAAGGAGTAAAAGAGAAAAGAAAAAAAATCCCATAATGATAAACAATCTTTTTTTTTTTTTTTTTGTTTAAACAGTAGTGAAAGAATTCTTCTTTGATAAATATATTATTATCAGAAAAGGTGATAAAAATAACAACTGTGTCATCTTGAATTGTTAAAGACTATAACTCAAAACTTGAAGCCTCTCTAATCTCTCTAATCTCATATACAAATCTCTCTAATCTCTACTCTTATATACAAAATATAAGAATCAATCATATACAGTAATATTTACCTAACAAATCAACTCAACACATGAATTTCTCCAAATTCTGCACTCTTTAAAACTTAATACCTTATTACAGAGGTCAACAATCTCCTGTCTTTAAATTCTTTGGTATCAGGCTGCAAAGAAATAATTAACTTGTTTAGAATTATATGTATTTTATTTTCATTAATCTTCTGGGTATTTTATTTGAAAAAAAACTGCTACTTCCTCTCGCGCCTCACTATTGCACTTGACTTGCTTGGATTTTTTTTTCTCCATGCATCAGTAAGTCCACAGGCTAACTCTAGTTAAAATGACCCAAAAACAAATGTCAGTGGAGAGAGAGGGAGAAAGAGCGAACAATGAGACACCAGAAAAGGGTTGCAGAGTGCCGGGGGGGGGGTGTCTGCATTTAAAAGAAAATTCCGAGAGTCCTATTTAAATTACTGGTTTATTGCAACAGGTGATTCATACTCTCCACAATATGCAGTAACCGACTAGCTAATGAAGCCATGAAACGCTCAAAACTATTTTGCCACTTTGGAGACCAAGCATTTAACATTTAAAAAAACAAACAATTAGTATTATTTGAATTATTTGGGCTATTGTCCTCTGTATTATACAATGTTTCGGCTGATGTGTCCTCTGGCCTTCTTCAGGTAAAAAAAAAACACAATGTGAGTCAGGGTATAAAAAAAATCCTACATAAGTAAAAAGGTAGATATTCTAGGTAAAACAAGACATTAGGTTTATAAGTTCCCAAAATTAACACTGAATTGTCCAATTGGACACATAGCATAGTGGATAAAGGCGTGGTTTAAGACAGTGCTAAGTGACCGTTATCTCTAGGCTGGTCAGGGGCAGCAGTAACATAGAACAATAGTTAACACAGCTAATGGAATAACAACAGGATACCCCCATGGATTGAATAATGGGTTGGGTTCAAAGTTCCGTGATGGCTCTCGATTACGACAAGAAGGTTCCTCGAGTCCAACAAGAAATACCAGAAGAAGGCCGGAGAGCACATCGGCTGAAACGTTGTACAGATAGCAATAAAAATTAGGACAATAGTCCGAATACTTCAAATATTACTAATTATCAAGCCTCATCTAAAAAAATTCAGAGAAATAGTAAACAAAAACAAGCCCTTGCAATTTTTTTTTTTTCTTTTGAAAGAAAGAAAGAAAAATACAAAATAAAATAAAAAAGCAAAACAAAATATAATGAAGGACAGAAACAATTATTGACGGCCACCACTTCAACAAATATATCTGTGTTGAAAGTGTCATTCTTAGTGGTATCTGTATTTGTGATGGCATTCACCCTGGGTCGGTTGAGTTGGCTCCACTCAACAAATTCACCGTATCCTGTATGAAGGCAGACCATGTGCGGTTATTCCAATACAATTGAAATTATAAGCATCATCCATTTGTGGTTCCATCAACAAACTTCATAAAAGTCTGGGCCCAGAAATCAGCTCGGCATCTTGCTTGACTGTTTAGAGCCAGGTTTTCAGTTGACTTCCTTGGGGTTTCCTCCATCCCTGAGGTGGTACAGGGTCGATGGATTCACGGATGATGTCACTGGGTTGTCGACAAAGGGCATGACTAAGCCAGTGAAGATGTCTCGCAAGAAGAGCTTGCTGGAGGGAGGAGATTCTGTATTCTTAGTTGCTGACTGCATTGCTAAAGCCAAGAAACTCTTCGCTATAGGTGAAGGGTTGAGTTTGCCTATTGCTAAGGACATTTGCAGTGGACCTTTTGGAGAAGCTGCCATTAAAAAAAGATAGAAATTGTTCCTCTTTCGGCTAACACCAAAAGATGAATTGATGAAATAGCAGTGGAAGTTGAGGCACATTTATTAGGGAGAATTAATGAGTCATTGTGGTGCATAATTCAAATAGACAAATCGATTGATGTTGACAACAGGGCAATTTTGCTCGAGTATTTGCTGGATTGTTTTGGTATATAAGGTGTGCTACAATACACCACTTAAATTTATAGACTAAGCGAGGTCACGTGGTTTAAACCTCAGCCAATTAACAGCCCGAATGCATGGCTGGTTGACTACTTAATCACTGATACTGAGAGACGTCCATTTGCAATCATTGATGAACAACTTGCAAGACTTGGGAGGAGCACCAAAGAACAACCAAAGGATTCTTTACCAAGGATCGCGCTCTGCTTAACACAAAGGATCTCTGCTGGACAAGCGCTCTTGCTTGAAGTCTAAAGGATGGCCACTAAGATCGTAACGGTATTATGTCAGAAAAAACAGTAGAGGTACTTACCTTCCTGCAGTTTCGGACAGGGAATTGAGGATTAAGAAGCGCCTACCTTGTGTTGGTCACCTTTATTACATGTTTATTTCCATTAAAAATCACATGTCACACATTGACCTATGATATAAAGGGCTTGTTTTGACGTGGATCATGTTGGCTTTTATTACCATTCTACCTACGGCACACTGAATGTGCTTATAGAACTACTGTGATCCTAAACTAGTACATTGTAGTACCAGATAACGAACCAAGGTCATAACATCGGCAATTTGTTGCAATACTAATTCTGCTTACTTCAACACAAGACAAGGTACTGTTTCTCTGAATTTTTTTGAGATGAGGCTTGATAATTAGTATTATTTGGACTATTATCCTCATCTTCATCTTGATAATTAGTATTATTTCTGACTATTGTCCTCATCTCAATTGTTATCTGTACAACGTTTCGGCCGATGTACCCTCCAGCCTTCTTCAGGTATTTCTTGTTGGACCCCTTTTCTCTAGTGCTAGACCAGAAAGATTATATTTGTAGCTAAGGTGGAGCGCCACGCCTATCATCAGGTCCCCACTTTGCTATACAGATCCAAGCTGTGCTATTCATGCGCTAAGTTAGCAAGGAGCAGTATAGAACCAGGATGCTTGTGGTTCATAGGTTGATGTTCTACTGACTGAGCTAAAATTAACAATAAAAATACATATTATTTCTCAGAATTTTTGAGATGAGGCTTGATAATTAGTATTATATGGACTATTGTCCTCATCTTCATTGTTATCTGTACAACATTTCGGCCAATGTGCCCGCCGACCTTCTTCAGGTATTTCTTGTCAGACAGGAACTTTCCCTGAGTCGAGAAAGTTCCCGAGTCCGATGAGAAATACCTGAAGAAGGCCAGAGGGCACGTCGGCCTAAACGTTGTACAGATAACAATGAAGATGGGAACAATAGTCCGAATAATACAAATAATACAAGACAAGGTGTTTTCTCTTATTTTTTTGCTGTCTCAGTCTGTTGCCGTTCAGTTTGGGATTGATTTACCTACTAGTTCCTTATTACTAAGAATACCCCCCCCTCTCCATAGCATTATCTTATGAGGTATTCGCTACAGTTATATGCACTGTTCAGGTCCTTGAAGGATTACATTTCAAGAAGACTTAATTGGTTGTTTAGTGTCTATGTACGAAGGAAACAGCTGTAATGGCTTTCTGGTCTCACAACACGGATCTAAGAAGTTGCTTCTGAATGTTCTGTATCTGCTGGGTAATCTGTGGCAAACAAGTGTCTATACTCCACTTTGGCCCTATATTGGGCTAGACGGGCGGTTGGAGAGGCCCCCTCCAATCAATTGGCTGGTCACGTCAAGCCCTAGCACCTATATGATTTCCCCAACCCTATTGCTCTTATGGCAAGCCCCAACACCTTTTTATCATATGGGTGCTAGAAGGCGGTGGCTGCGGGTCTACATGTCCTGGGAATGACGTTAAACTCTATCTGATGGTGAGGTTCCAGTTTTGGAGGTTTGGGGAATGTGGAGCACCCCTTCATCACCATTGCTCCCTGGTCCACTCTGACCCGGAGTGGTAGTACCTGTTAGGGTCCCATCTATGGGTTAAATAGAAAAATGTATCTATGAAAAAATTGTATTATCCATTAAGAATTGATTTATTTCAAAACTTTATCGGCATTAAATGACCCACTGAGGTTGATATGCTGTAAAACAAAACAAACAAAAAACCAAAACAAGTGTCTACATGCGGGGTTTTGGGGACCACTAGCATAATTCCTATTCCCGTGATACTCTATATCTTTAAATGGGTGGAGCCGACTCTCCAGCTGAATGTGTGTCCTGCATATGATGTTAAACTAAATCTAATATTGATGTTGAGAGGAAAAATAAGATTTAAGTTAACACAAAAAGTCTTTGTTGAGAGGGGTCAAAAAATCAAGTCCAACACTTAATGGCAGACTAATCTTTCCTTTCCTTTTTCTTCTCTCCATTTCCTGTCTTGTTGCAGTCGACTTCTACTTATTGTTGTTATTTCTTCATCTTCATTTTCCAAGCCTCTTGCTGCTACTGTCTCTAACATGTAACACGCGCTTTTTTTTTCCTTTCTCGTTTGAAATGTTTCATTTTTAAAAATTGGGTGAAATGAAATGGGACAAATAAGAAATCTGCGATTAAGCGACACAAGATAATCTGGATTTACATGTTTTCATTGCATCTTGAACAATTTGGACAGTCTCATTTTTAACCAGAGGGTGTTGTAAGATGATAACAGACAGAAGATTTAGGAACATGCATATTAATATATAGCTGCCTATTATAAACTGAAGTCCTTGGCACTAGTATAATCAGAGGTCTACAGATAAGATACTTTTTTTTTTTTTTTTTTTTTTTTTTTAAATAAATAAATTTCTTTTGTACTTGGGTGGTTGAAGTGGAAATAGTGTGGGGTTTTGCCCAGAGGTGAAAATATATTCAGTGGTGTGTCCGAGACAGGAGCAGTTGGCAATTAGACATAGAGCAAGGAAGAAGATTGCCAAAATTGAACTGGAATCTCTCCTTTCCTTCCCTCTGATAGTTTAGGGTCTATTTGGCTTAAAAGTTAAATATTGCTCACATCACCCCCAACATTGGCTTGAGAGAGCTATAAGATGGTCATATAACTCTATTCTTGACTTTTTGTTTCCTGATTTGTGGCCAATTTAAAAAACAAAAACAAAAAAAAACTCAATGTGGGGTTATTCAGTGAGACTGTGGACAGACTGCAGATTGGTATCACCACATTTCATCAAATTTATTTTCTCTCTCACTTTATAAAACAAACCTGACCTCAGATTCTCTTCAATTAAAAACCTTTATATACACAGAGATGCTGATAGATATGCGTCTGCATCACTGACGCATAGAAATCTAAAAGGACATAGAAAAATTGTATCCATGCATCTCAGTGTTTTCTTTTTCTTTCCCCACCATTTCCAGCTAACTGTAAATACATTTCAATATTTTCTTGGAAACGATTTACACTGTATAGGGTACAAGGTAGGGGTTAGACGGCTTTAGTTGTTCATAGATAAAAACTCTACAATTTATTAAGAAACTTTAGTTGGGAGCCATCAAATTTCTTGGGGACTCATTCAAATCAAATCCTTGCATCCCAGGACACACTAAATTCAAAAGCTATCAGCATCACTGTATACCATGTCAGGTTGGTTAATCATAGAATAATAGACAAATTAATAGCTAAAATATTTATCATATGGGTGCTAGAAGGCGGTGGTTGAGGGTCTTTGTGATCTGGGTATGACGTTAAACTCTATCTAATGGTGAGGTTCCAGTTCTGGAGGTCTGAGGAATGTGGAGCACCCCTTCATCACCATTGCTCTTAGGTCCACTCTGACTCAGAATGGTAGTACCTGTTAGTGTCCTATCTATGGGTTAAATAGAAAAAATTGAGTACCCATCAAGAAAAACATCTGCATAAAATGACCCAATGAGTTGACATGCCATAAGACCCAACCAACCAAGACATTTATCACTTGAATATTCAGAGATTTTATAGTTGAAATATTATTGAAAAAAAAAAAAGCTGATTTATTCAGTTGATGATTAGAAATATTTGATCTAGTATATCTTACTAAAAAGCGAGTTCAATCTTCACTGGATGCCCCATACTTGTGACCTTATGTCAAATACTACTTGTAGGAATTTTTTAGATTTTATTATTATTTTTGTTAGTATATCTTACTGTTTTTCTTTAACAGAACCCAACTAACCATTTCCTAAATTACTTCATAAAGAACTTAGTAATAAGTAAACTAGTCGGAGTGACCTATTGTTGATATCAATCGGACAACAAGGGAGTCTATCCCCTTTTCACTAGCGCTAGACCAAGAAGATTGTATTTGGGGTTAAAGTGGAGTGCCGCACCTATCATCAGGTCCCAACTTTGCGGGACAGATCCAAGCTGTGCTACTCATGTGCTAAGTTAGCAAGGAGCAGTATCGAACCTGGATGCTTGTGGTTCCTAGGGTGATGCTCTACTAACTGAGCTAAAATTAACAATAAGAATAAATATAATTATGACAAAAATAATAAACCTATTTCATTGTATCCAAATGCACAATTACTAAACAAGATGAAATCTTTATTAAATACAGGCACACATCTCTAAGATTTAAAGTTCTTATGATAAGTTGGAAGGCTCAAAGTAACCTTCCAACGTGGGTACATGTGTGTGCATGAAATACTCCGACAAAGAAGTTATAAGATAATAACAAACAGACTTTATTACGTGAGCACATAGAAATACATTCGGGACAGGAATACATATACTCATTACAAATGGTACAGCAATATATGGTGAACAAATATATCTATATTTTAGCTAAAAGATTTGAGATACTGCATTTCGATTGGGGCTATAAGATGTAAAGTTCTTATATTAAAGTTGGAAGGCATTTCGATTGGGGCTTTATAGTAAGTTCTTATATTAAGTTGGAAGGTTATAGTAAAGATTAAGTATAGTAAAGTTCTTATATTAAAGTTGGAAGGCATTTCGATTGGGGCTTTATAGTAAAGTTCTTATATTAAAGTTGGAAGGCATTTCGATTGGGCTTTATAGTAAAGTTCTATATTAAGTTGGAAGGCATTTCGATTTTTGGAAGGTAGTAAAGTTCTTATATTAAAGTTATTTGGGGCTTTATAGTAAAGTTCTTATATTAAAGTTGGAAGGCTTAGAATAACCTTCCAACGTGGGTACATGTGTGTGCATGAAATACTCCGACAAAGGTATAAGATAATAACAAACAGACTTTATTCTGTGAGCACATAGAGACAGGAATACATATACTCATTATGATGTACAAGATAGATATACAAAACAGATACATAAACACATTATAAAGGAAGTAGGATGTAGGACTTATGTCCTAAGGAATGTCACTCACTGATAGCTAAGTGGAGGGGGGCTTAGCTTTGTCTCCCACTTAAGGGTAAGAGGCGTAACAAGCGTCTAAACCATGTGAAGTGTTTGCCTGTCCAAGAGAAAGAGATAGAATTTCCCCAGGCTCCCATTTAAATAGTCAAGGCCTCTACTGGCGAAAAACTTGCTGCAAGGGAAGATAACTCTTCTGGACCCCTCATCGCTCCAAACAGAGGCAGACAATCGCTACACATCTATTGATACAAGGGCCTGGCAATATTTTTCTACTGTCAACAGCTTTTGTGGTGATAAGTGAGTAGTTCTGGATTATACCGGTCCTCGCCAACTCAGCGTATGAGTAGCACAGGGATCTGTGCGGTAAAGTAAGGAGCTGATGGTAGGTGTGGCGCTCTACCTCAGACGCCAAAACAATCTCCTTGGTCTAGCGCTATTGAAAAGGAGATAGACTCCCTTGCTGACTGGCTGATACCGACTTTAGGCCACCCTGTCGACTTTACTTTCTTACTTTCTATTAATGTATTAAGCAAGGTTTTTTTTTTCTTGAATTTTGTTTTAGGTTTTACATTTTATTTATTTAAAAAAAATTTATTTTCTTTTTTGATATGGCAAAAATTCAAGAATTTCACAATTTGTTGAACTGTGGTCATATGCAAATAAGCATGAATATACTAGCATTAGATATAAATACATTTCTTACCACTTTCTTGGCAGGGCCTAGAATATGCTAACTGCATCCCCGCAGAGGGGTAAAAACAACAAAAAAAATAAGGGGTAGGTGGGTATGACATTAAACTGTATCCAGTGGTGAGGCTCCAGTTTTGTATTAAGAATAATTTGAAGCTGTAATTGTTTATAAAGGATTATTATAAGTTATTTGAATCCATATAACCGTGCAAATTATTTGTGTTAAGAATAATTTGAAGCTGTAATTGTTTATAAAGGATTATTATAAGTTATTTGATCCATATAACCGTGCAAATTATTTGTGTTAAGAATAGTTACTTGAAGCTATAATTCTTTACATATAGCTATAGTTGTTTATAAATAATGTGTTTTATGTGACTTTTTAAAGTGAACTTATTCATCTCAAGAGTAAGATTTGATAATGCTTCATAATATACCAAAAAAAAGTTTCAACTAATAGAAAACTTACTGGAGTTAGTGTGTTGAATACCAAGTGAACTATTTGTGTGTGTGTGTGGGGGGGGAAGCTTTCATTGATTGTTTATTTTGTTTTGATAATATAGATTTAGTCTCAATACTTTTTTTTTTTTTTTTTTTTTTTGAACACTCCTTTTATTTCTTTTCAATGGTCATAAATAGAGATTTTTTTAATGGGGATCTGTGTATCTTTTTCACCTTTTTTTTTTTTTTTTTTTTTATCATTCCCAGAAGTTTTCTTTTTAAAAATATTAAATCATGTATTCATGATAATCTATAAACACTGATTTTATTTATATCCACTTTATTTTCTATACCATTTTTTAAAATTTTATTATTAACAATATGAATAAAAACTTATCCATTTCAATTTGAATTTTTTGTCCTTTTTCAGAACAAGAAGCGTCGATCTTTGTTACGCGTATCATCTTTGGCAAATCTGTTGTCACCTGTGAAACCAGCCAAGAAAATGGGGCGTGCTCTTCAGGTGAATTAATTTATTATTATTATTATTATTATTATTATTAACATTTTTGACAAATGAGTTTAAAAAAAAAAAAGAATTTTAAATACCCATCAAGAATGAATTAAATAAAACGTCTTTGGCATAAAATAACCCAACAAGCATTGACATGTAAAATCCAACCAACAAAATAACTGATATATTATTATTTATATTTTGCTTGAAGGCAATTACAATGCGTATATCGTATAAAATTCAATAATTATAGAAAATAATCATGACAAGCGAACTTAGCAAACAATGTGCAGTGCGTAGAACATCGTATAGCCTGTTTCGACTTTATTAAGTCTCATCAGCGATGTATACTAACGATTTCCCTCCGACAGAAATTGAAACCAGGAACCCAGCAGGCAAAGTCAGAGACTTTACCGCTCGGCTACCGATACGCACCACACAATCCATGCGAAATCAACCTGTCAATGATAATGCTATGCCTCTACCATATCAGGTATGCGGACGTTGCGTGGATACCAACAAACCAGGCCTATGCCCCGGCGAAGGAAATAAGATTTTGGATGTTTGTTTTTAGAAGCATTGCTGAATATATTATTATATATAAAGTATTATTTATTATATATATTATTATTTATATAATAATATATACTTTATTCAACAATGCTTCTAAAAACAAACATCCAAAATCTTAAAATAACTGATATTTTAAGCAATGATAATAATAGCATCTGGATAACATTTTTAGAAATTTTTGTTAAATTTAATTGACTATTACCTTATTTCTTTATGAATTATCTAATTAAATTTTCAGATACTTTGTGAAAAATAAAATCTAATTCCTGTGAAAAACAGTTTAAACAAATTTTGTTTTTCATTCTAGTCTTGAATTATTTCTTGTTAGATGCTATTGACAAATAACAAATATTTTTTCCTAATTAACTGCATTTCTGAAATTTAATACAAATTTTGAATGAAGGTTGTTTTTGTTTTTTTTAATTAGGTTTCTTTTTCTTGTTTACTTTTTTGTCCTTTTAAATGTTTACTCCTAAGTGTAAATATTAACATTTACCATTCACTTATTTCATATTTTCTCCTTATTACGTTAGGACAGGTTGATTTTTCAATTCTTTTTTTTTAAATAGCAAATCAACATTCAACTTGCTACAAAAGCTAGAGTTTAATGGGATAAGAACTGACACTAAAAATTAGATTCCTAGCTTTTACTAATTTTTGAGCATTTAGTTTTAAAGATTGTCTACAAAAATGTACAGAAATGCCTAATTTCAGTAAGTTCTTGCTTACAAACTGACCTTAAAATTTTACTATTTTAATACTAAATCCAGATTAGATTGATATTTTTGTATTAGATACAATGAATGGAAAATATATTCAAACCAGAATTCTAATTATGAATCACCACTAGCAAAATATGCCATTTTATTTATTTTTACTATATTTAATTAAATGATAACTGTAAAAGATTACAAAAAAGGCTAATCACTGAATAAGTTCTTTTAATACTATTTGTTGTCATAATTTAAAAAAATAGATATATAAATGTGTATCGCACCATAATACTGCTGAGAACAAATTATAGAATAAAGTGTTTTAAATTCATTAAACAACACAGTAAAATCTACACATTACATCATAATATAACTAAAATGTTCACTTTATTTTCCCTTTTGAGTAAATGATGGTCTTATTAAATGGCACAATGATTTGGTAATCTGAACATTAGTTACATAAATGCGAGTAACCTCCCCTTGTTTGTTTCACTTTGAGGAAGCTATATGTTTTGGTCGGCCATTTTCATTTCACCATAAACTACACTGAAAATACAAATTTGTTCGAATCAATACAACTGCATGTTTTAATACGATAAAATGTGTTCTTAATAACAATTACGTTCATTTCAAATAATGCGCAAGCACAATTAAGAACACGTTTTATGATATTTTCGTATTAAAACATGCAGTTGTATTAATTCGAACAAATTCGTATTTTCAGTGTAGATTTATGACAATATGAAAATGGCCAACCAAAACACATGGCTTCCTCAAAGTGAAACAAATAAGTGGAGGTTACTCTCATTTATGTAACTAATGTTCAGATTACCGTCTTCTTGTCCATATACAGTTTGTGAAGCTTCAGTTGTTGATATTACAGCTCTTTCCTCACCTTGTCAATGTGTAGGTAAAATAGGAAACTCCAGTAGTTCATTATTTGTAAAACCTTTTGCAAATGCAGATTCACAAACTCCACTTTGTTAATCAAATATGACCAGTATGTAGCTTCAAAGTTTGTTTTAAAATCTCTTTTTTGGTGGCATGCTATTTCTGGAAAAAAAAAGAGAATTGGAGAATTTTTCTGGGGGAAAAAAAAAATTATTGGAGAATTTTTCTGGGGGAAAAAAAAAATTATTTTTTCTGGGGGGAAAAAAAAATTATTGGAGAATTTTTCTGGGGGAAAAAAAAAATTATTGGAGGGGGAAATTATTTTTTCTGGGGGGAAAAAAAAATTATTGGAGAATTTTTCTGGGGGGGGGGGAATTATTAGAAAATTTTTCTGGGGGAAAAAAAAATATTGGAGAATTTTTCTAAAAAAAAAAAAAAAAAAAATTATTGGGGAATTTACCTGTATTTGATTCTAGTTTTATAATGTAATTTGAATGAAATTTTTAATTCTTGTAAATTGAAATAATTGATTATGAATAAATGCTTACTTACCTAATGGACAAAAAATATTTTTATAGACTCTTCCTTCACCTCCAATTATCTGACTTCAACATTGAGAAAAGAATTGTGCCATAAATTCTTTAATGACACATTCTGTATTGCAGTTGACTGTTTTATTATCTGGATTATATTGCAGATATAAAGTTGTTGGTTATAGAATTTATTATCCCTTTTAATTTCAAACCTACTAACTGCATATACTTCAATTATGAATTTTACAAGACTTTGCATTTCATCACCAAGTTCTTTTTTTTTTAAAAACAATTTCCAACGGACTAAACACATGTATGTCACAAACAGGTACCAACAATTTTAAAGTAATTTCTTCTGTAAACTTTTGGGAATTTATGTGTACGAATTTAGCACATTTAAATTTTCAAATGTAAATTTTTTTTTTTTTTTTTTTTTTTTTTTTCTTTAGCTAGCTTTTCATAATATCTATATTTTAATATATATCAAGCTTTTTCAAAAGCACAATATAACATGATATACAAATAGGTCAAATAATTACTCTGACAGTTCACTCCCACCACTATCAAATAATATAGAACATCATATTAAAGAAATCCCATTTTTTAAAATGGGGTGGGAGTGGAGGTGGATCAAACTATTCTAGACTATCTTCCAGTTTCTTATAAAAAAGAAAAAGAAAGATGGGGTGACAATTATGTTAAGGAGCTAAGGATAGTGTCTATCACGCATTGACCCTAACCAGGGTTAGTTTGGTTGAATAGAAATATTAAAGGGTTTTTGGCTTGAAAAGACAGGAAAACTCAACTAGAATTGTCATACTATTCCCAATACTGGTATTGGTTAGGGTAAAATATGTTTCTTTGTGGTTTTTTTAATACATCCTTTATCTACCTAAATTCAACACCCACAGATAAAGTACATCTGTGCCATTTGACAATAGGAGGGTACTCTATGTATATAAGCTTTAAAGTAGATGAAAGGGGTTTGGTTTCTTTGTTTAATGGCATATCAGCATTTGTTGGTTATTTAATGCTAAAACCATCTCTATAGTAGAACTGGGGGGGGGTTAAAGAAAATCATACTTTTCCGGGGGTGGGGGTAGTCTGAAAGTGTATGTGATAACCCGACTGGAGTTCAAAATTGCTTACTATGATGTTACTCTCATCACTATGTTTTGGCTGCTGTACTCTCTAGCCGCCTTCTGGGTCTGGAGAGTACAGTGGCCAAAACATTGGAAGTATAGCAGACTACAATGTGTAGAGAATAATAACAACATCTATCTCAGAAATATATATATTTACCAAACCCTCCGCACGAGCAGGATGTGACACAAGGTCAATTTCTTAAGCGGAGTTCAACAGGTTTGAATTCAGTTTTCCTTCTCCTAGACCGGTTGCCTAACCAAGGTTAAAGAGCCCAGTCTGCCCTACTATTTACCCATAGCTGGAGGGAGAGTAGGATTCATACCTTTCCCAAGAGTATTAGCGCTAAGTGAAATGCAATTACCACATCCAGGATTTGAACTCGAGGCGACGAGTCCATTTCCCATGACTTTAACCATTACACCACGCGCTTCCTACACCATGTGCTTCCTTATCTCAGAAATATAGACAGATACAATGTTGAAGACCAGCATGTTAACCGCTACACTACAGGGGGAAAAAAAAAGAAAGCAACTAATTTGTGGTGAATTTAAATGTCAAATTTGTTCAAAACACTCAAAAAACTATAGGAAAAATGTTTGTTTTTTTTAATCTTGAACTTGAGATGAGTGTTTAAGTAAAAATTTACATGGGTTGTATTAGGTTATGGGTGTTGAATATAAAAGAGTATCAGCTATATTTTTTAATCTGAAACTGGAATATTACATTATTTTAATATAAGTTTCAAAGATAAGATCTAACTTGTAATAAAAAATATTTGTTTGAATTTTTTAGATGAAGCTTGATAATTTGTATTATTTAGATCTTTTTTTGACTGTTGTCCTCATCTTTTTTGTTATAATGGATTAAATAAATGATTCAGTTTGAAGTTCCATGAAGGCTCCAAATACAACAAGAAGGTTCTCAAATTCAACAAGAAACATCTGAAAAGGGTTGGAAGGCAGATAGACTGAAATGTTGTGTCTGAGGACAACAGTTCAAAAAAATCTAAATGATACAAAAGAAAAATATGGAAAGAATGAAATAGTGTTACTTACCTAAAAACACCAGTCATTTTGAAAATAGAAAATGGAGATTAAACAAGCTTTTTTTTCTCTTTAAAATAATTAAGTCTGTTGCATAAAAATACAAAAGAATTAATTTTAATCTTTGAATTGTTATTTGTTTCAATATAATGAAAATAAATAAGCGATTATAATGGTGTAAACTTGAATAATACACTGAAAAGAACGTTCTGTAGACAACATTCATAAAGAAAATATATTTATTTTGCTAGGGTTGATTTAAAATAAAAAAATTACAGTTTATGGTGTTCTATTGAGAATTAAAATTAGTTTAATTTTTTCCATTGAATTCTATTTTCAACTGAATTCTTTCCATTGAATTCTATTTTCAACTGAATTCTATATGAGAAAAAAAAAGGGCAGCAACCTTTCATCACTATCAATAACATAAATACATTATCTCCATTTTTGCCTTTATATTTTTGTATCACTCATAATTCTGATTTATTTTCATTTGATTTATTGAGAATGAGGTAAATGTTGCTATTGAGAAACATTTTATTAAATGACTTTTACACATTTTTTTTCCATTAAAAGTACAAAAGATTTTGATGGCATTAGCTCTTTCACTGATCGTCAAAATGACATCCCATAGCTCCAATTTTGAACCTAAACTTAACTCTTTAAACTCAACTAGAAGTGGCTACTTGGCATCACCTGAGTAGATGTGGGCTGGCAAAAAGTTAATCTCAAAAATCCATTATTATTGAATCAAGAGTTGGATCCTCACAGGATCCCCCATTAAAATCCCTATGTTAAAAAGACCTTGCATTGATCTGGCTTGGTGGGGGTGTCATAAAAAAAAAAAGTGCACAGACACTCTAAAAAGAAAAATTAATGTCTCCTAATTAAGATATCAAATGCCATATATATATATATATATATATATATATATATATTCTATGCTGTTACTATTTAAATCTTGTTTTTTTAATTACCTTTATGAATATAAATCAAATCTTCATTAATTTTGCTCAAAAAGCAAAATCTGGTGATAGTGAATGTGTATATATATCTATGTTGTCATAAATTTTTATATTTTCATAGTTTCCTCTGGACATACATTCACACCAACTGCCCTTTATATATGTATAGATAGATAACTCCCAAAACAGTAATGAGTTGGAAAAAATACTTTGTGTTATTATTTATTTTCTATATAAAACCCCAACTTCCAAATGTAGTAAACTACCACAGTTCCAAAACTGACCTGCTCTATTGTACATAGGTGAAGGGAAATTAAAAACCTTTTTGCACTCCTTGTACCTTTTTTTTTTTTTTTTTTTTTTTTTTTTTTTTTTTTTTCAAAATAAAAAATGACTTTTCATCACAAAAACTGGAGCCATCTTCAAATAATGAAATAGAATTTTCATATCCAGTCATAGATATATTTCAAAGAAATTAACTTCCCATTTCATAAGTCGGCAGAGTAGCTTATTGTCGGTATCAGCCAGCCAGTGAGGGAGTCTATCCCTTTTTTGTTAGCGTTAGACCAGGGAAATTATTTTTGTGTCTGAAGTGGAGTGCCACACCTATCATTAGTTCCCTTCTTTACTGCACAGATCCAAGCTGTGCTATTCATGCACTGAGTTGTTGAGAGCCAGTATTGCATCTGGAAGAACGTTGTGATTCCTAGGTGGATGATCTACCGACTGAGCCAAACTGGCCGATCACTATCACTTAATAGTAATTATCTGGAACCTTGTTTTACCAGTATAATAAAATTGACGCAAAAAGAAATCGAGATATTAATGAGACCATAAAATTTTAACCACTTCCAAATCAATTTTTATTATTTACATAGATTCTTCTGTGCATTATTATACTTCTCCCCCCCCCCCCCAAAAAAAAAACTGAATTTAAATCTGCTGCTTTATGAGTTGACAATATTTTGAATAAGTCTGTTACATAATGCAGAGATGCTGATAGGTACACATCGTGTGTCACTGATGCATAAAAATCTAAAAGGACGCAGAAAAATAGTATCCATGCGTCCCAGTGTTTTTTTTGTTTTTTTTTTTCTTCCCCCACCATTTCCAGCTAACTGTAAATATTTTCTTGGAAATGAATTACACTGTATGGGGTACAAGTTAGGGGTTAGACGGCTTTAGTTGTTCATAGATAAAAACTCTGCAATTTATTAAGAAACTAGTTGGGACCCATCAAATTTCCCGGGGACTCATTCAAATCAAATCCGTGCATCCCAAGACGCACTAAATTAAAAAGCTATCAGCATCACTGATAATGTAATTTTTATTTGACTTACTTTGGCAAAAATCTTTTGTCTTCATTTTGTAATTCTTTTTATTTTTGCCTTTGTTTTGATACTTATACTTTCTATACAATATTAGTTTTAAAGTGGAGTTTTTTAAATTTTTTTTTTGTTCTTTTCTTTTCTTTCTAGTTTTCAGCTATTCTCTTTCCACTCTTTCTCTTTCCTGTCTGTCAGTGTTTCTAACTTTATTTTTATTTTAAATTTTCAGAAATCCTTGAACTTTAAAGTACCATTAACACCATCTCCCAGTCTGAAAATCAGCAATTCTACATATAAACTTCCTCTGCCATCTCCTGCTAAGCCTCGATTTGACCGGTCATGGAGTGAATCAGTTTCAGGAAGGATTCCTTGTTGTCTTTCACCACAAGAGATAAAACGTCAAGAAGTGAGTAACGCAATCTCATTTTACCTTTTTATACTCATTACATTGAAGGCACGTGGTCTAATGGTTAGAGTTGTGGGAAATGAACTCGTCGACTCTAGTTCAATTCCTGGACGAAGCTGTTTGCATTTCACATTGTGCTAATACCCTTGGGAAAGGTATGAATCCAATTCTCCCTCCAGCTATGGGTAAATAGCAGGGTTGACTGTAAATTTTGTTTTATTTAAAGTTGTTTTAAATTTAAATCTTATACCAATCCTATATGATTAGAATTGTTATTTTATCAGTAGTTTAAAATACATGAAGAAATAAAAAAATAAATAAATAAATTAGATGTGTGTGAAATTTAAGTTTCTAACTTGACTACTCATGAACATTGTCAGTACTTTCAATGACACAACTTGTTTAAACTGCCAATTTTGACTGGAAAGGATTTGTAAGAATCCTGTTTTAGTTATTAAGTATGAGATATGTGATGTAATCCATCAAGTTTTTGGATACAAACATAAAAAATATATATAAACACAAAATTTGACCTAAACACACAAGAAAAACTCAATGTGATAAATTATGTTACTTTTGAAAATGAACTAATTTTTATTATTATGACTTCAACTAATATGTTGTAAATGATACCATGTGTGACTTTTCTTTTCTAGGCAATATTTGAGCTTTACCAAGGAGAATTGGATTTGATTCATGATCTTGGAGTTGTAAAATCTGTAAGTTCTATTTTTACTCAAAATAAATCTTATTCAATTTTTTTTTACAGCCATTCATTTTTATATCAGGAAATAGTAAAAAAATGTTGTTGGGGTGGCTTAAAGTCGATATCAGCCAGACAGCAAGGGAGTTCTATCTCCTTTTCACTAGCACTAGACCAAGGAGATTGTTTTAGCATCTGAGGTGAGCGCCACACATACCATCAGCTCTTCGCTTTACTGCACAGATCCCTGTGCTACTCATACGCTGAGTTTGCGAGGGCTGGAATCTTATGGTTCCTAGTCTGACACTCTACCGACTGAGCTAAATCAAAGTTTGACCAATAAAACAATCAGCATTGGACTGACATGGACATTTGAACCAAGAATAAGCTTGGTGTTGATTATTACAACTCTATAAAACTCAGTATTATAAGCTTTTAGGGTTTTTGTCAGGCTTTTCACTTAAAACACAAACCAATGCATTTGCACAAAAAAAGAATCATTATCACTACTGATAAGTATTTGATTCCAAATCACAAAGGTTAGATGGGTGGTCGGAGAGGCCCCCTCTGATCAATCGGCTGGTCACGTCAAGCCCTAGCACCTATATGATTGTCCCAACCCTATTGCCCTTATGGCAATCCCCCAACCCTTTTTATCATATGTGTTAGAAGGTGGTAGCTGAGTGTCTTCATGTCCTGGGAATGACGTTAAACTCTATCTGATGGTGAGATTCCTGTTCTGGAGGTCTGGGGAGTGTGGAGCACCCCTTCATCACCATTGCTCCCAAGTCCACTCTGATGTGGAGTGGTAGTACCTGTTAGGGTCCCATCTATGGGTTAAATAAAAAAAACATGAGTTTTTAAAAAAAATTGAGTACCCATTAAGAATGAATGTATTTCAAAACTTAAATGACCCACCGAGGTTGATATGCCATAAAATAAGTCAAACCAATAATTTTTTCTTGAAGTAGTGGATGTGAAATCATAATTTTTTAATAACTACTAAACTAAAATTTATATAGTTATTTACTAAGCTTAGCTTAGATGTGGTACAAGACTTAATATTCTTATATAGAAGAGCTTGTTTGTCTATAAAACATAGAATAAATAAATAAAAACTTCATGAAACAAAGTGTTAAATTTTACTCATGAAATAAAGTATTTAAAAAAAAAACATCTTTTTTTAACCTTTACAATTATAGTAATTTTTAATGCATTTGCTTTTATAAATCTGATATATATTTTAAAAACATTAATATTTTGAAAATTAATAAATTTCCAGTATTTATCTTTTAAAACTGCAACAATTGTTAACATATTTAGTTATGCTTGCTTAATATAAATTGCTTTATATCTCTTTTCTTTTCTAGACTTACCAAGATTCCATGAGAAAATTACATTTATTGAGCACTGAAGAATTGGGACAAATCTTTGGTTACCTCGATTCTCTCATTCCTATTCATCAAGGTAAGTAAATGCTTATTGAAAGAATTTTGGTAATCTGAACATTAGTTACATAAATGAGAGTAACCTACCCTTGTTTGTTTCACTTTGAGGAAGCTGTATGTTTTGGTTGGCCATTTTCATTTCACCGTAAATCTACACTGAAAATATGAAATTGTTCGAATCAATACAACTGCATGTTTTAACAAGAAAATATCATAAAATGTGTTCTTAATAACAATTAAGTTCATTTCAAATAATGTGCAAACACAATTGTGTTTATACCATTCATCAGTCTGGTCAAATTTCAGTCTCTTGTACAATTCCTGGTAGATCACCTTTCCTACCCAATCATGTCTGCATTCCTTGTATTCAAAGGTATTATGTTCTAACTCCACCGCCCTGAATGCAGTAAACTAGTACAACAGAAATACAAGGAATGCAGACATGATTAAATAGGATAGGTGATCTACCAGGAATTATACAAGAGACTGAAATTTGACCAGACTGATGAATGGTATAAACACAAAGCAGGATCTGTCCTAGAAAAAAAAAAAAAAATATATATATATATATATATATATATATATATATATATATAATCCAAAAGTTGAGAAGAAATCTTCCTTACGACACAAGAGTTTTATTTAAAAAAAACCTGTCACAGTTTGAGAGCTCAATGTGTGCTCTTAAAGTTAGTCACAGAGCAAATATATAAGTAAAGAAATAACAAAAGACTTAGAGATTTAGCATTATAGTCTATTTCAGGGAGCTTAGACAAAGTGTCTAACTCTCCCGACTCATCAGATTCGCATCTGATGAGTCGGGAGAGTTAGACACTTTGTCTAAGCTCACTGAAATAGACTATAATGCTAAATCTCAAAGTCTTTCGTTCTTTCTTTACTTATATATACTTAGCTGTTAATTGTTTTATTTTCATAGTTTCCTCTGGACATACACACAACTGCCTTTTATATATGTATAGATATAGAAGATAGATGGTTTGAAAGCTTTTTTAAATCTATTATGCACTCTACTCTTTAAAAATTCTTGAATGTTAACCCCGTTAGATTTTTGCATTGCATATAAATTAGTGTATATATTATTTGTTGATTATGATTCTAAAATGACAGACTTGTATAGATTCTGCTTTTATTATCCAACTATTAAGTGTTGGAGGTGCATGGTGTAATGGTTAGAGTCGTAGGAAATGGACTCGTCAACTCGAGTTCAAATCCTGGACGAAGCTACAGTTCACATAGCGCTAATACCCTTGGTAAAGGTATGAATCCAGCTACTCTCCCTCCAGCTATGGGTAAATAGTAGGGCAGACTGGGCTCTTTAACCTTGGTTAGGCAACCAGCCTAGGAGAAGGAAAACTCTGAATTCATACCTGTTAAATCTGCTTGGGGTGGTCACTACTAGAATAGGCTCACTCTTAATCAGTGATATCTATTTCAGTAATTTTTAATTTAAAAAAAAATTCTTATAAGTGTATATATACCTTCAAACTTGTCTCTACTGTCAGTTATCATTTGTCTTTGCAGCTCTGGTTGATAGATTGGTTCTTGAAAGACTTCCAGATGGCACAACGCGACTTGTTGGTAAACAACTGAAGGAATGGGTAAGTAAAAAAAAATATCTTCTAAACATCCTTTAGAAGTCAGTTATGGTGTAATAATTTTATTAATGAACCAGTTTAGCTCAGTCAGTAGGGCATCCGCCTCAGAACCACAAGGTTCTTGGTTTCAATACCTGTTAAGTATCTGGTCGGCATCCTTAGTTCCAGATGTAGTAAGTAAGTAAGCCAGCCAATAAGAATCCAGTGTTATAGTATTCTTTGTAAGTCCGACGTCCAAGAGAATCCAAGTGTCAATGACATGAGTTCAGAATGGGGCCTCTATTAATACAGCAGAAGCAGCAGCAGCAGTGCCAGTGATTGGACAATGGGAATCTTTCTCACGTGCTTATAGGCGAGTCTATAAGTAGAAGTGACCATTTGCCCCATGCCTTATATCCAAAAATCTTGCCAACTCGGCGCATGAGTAGCACAGCTTGGATCTGTGTGGTTAAGTAGGGAGCTGATGGCACAAGGTTGTTATTAAAATACATTCACCATATATGATTTTTTTAAATAATTTATTTAACTGTACTCTCAATTTCATAACATACAGATTTTGCATTTAGTCTTGGTAAAAATCTACAATAGTATTTTGTAAGTTGAATTAATTTTGAATCTAGAAAAAAAAAATTGAAAAAATTATGAGTGCGGGCCACATTATTATTGTGTTCAATGCTTACTAGCAAGAATG
Organism: Doryteuthis pealeii; assembly: GCA_023376005.1. Taxonomy (NCBI): domain Eukaryota; kingdom Metazoa; phylum Mollusca; class Cephalopoda; order Myopsida; family Loliginidae; genus Doryteuthis; species Doryteuthis pealeii. The sequence continues at coordinate 45,313,013 of CM042164.1, read as the reverse complement.
AAAGCTATGAGAAAAAGATGTAAAACAAAATTTATCTTTCCATGTTATATTCATGTATGAGTGGCACAAGATGCCCAGAAACAAATTTAACCAACATATTTATTTTCAAAAAAACATTAGCAAAGAACGGTTTAGTGAGATTTGTGAAACTGAAGTTTGCCTTTCAAGATATCGTCAATGTTAGGTTTGGAATTGCTACATCCAATCAAGAGAATTGCTTTCAAATGTTTATCAGTCAATTTTGTTCGATCCTGTTGTTAAGTCCATGGGGATTTAGTAAGCTTAACATGATATTTAAATTTAAATGGTATCAGAACGTCTTGTGTTCCGTATGTTTTAATAAACAAATTCAAGTACCGTTGGCGGCCTGATAAAATGCCTTCGCGGGCTGGATCCGGCCTGCAGGCTGTAGTTTGATGACCCCTGACCTAAGATTTCAAGTAACTGAACAAGGATTAACCAACTGGACCCAAACTCAATACAAACTTGGATTTACCAACAGAAGAACTAAACGCTTAAAATGGCAACCAGAATTTGAACAGTGGGGGGGGGGCTTGGACTTATGGAAGAAAATTAATAAGACAAGACTCGGTCATACAGAAAGCAAATAGAATTAACTTTTGTTTAACAAAATGAATTTTTTTTTTTACCCCACACCAGCTTCTTTTGCTAGTACTTATTAACATAAAAATATAATATATATATATATATGTGTGTGTGTGTGTACACACAATTTTATATTAATAGCAGCTGATGAGGACAGGGTATCACACATGGTGTTTACATGTATGAAAATTTTTTTTTTTAATTGATAATAATAAAAGAAATTGTATTATTTTGATTTTTCAGACAATTGTCCTCATCTTTAGTGTTATATTCATGTTTCGGCTGATATAACATCTGGTCTTCTTTAGGTGTTTCTTGTCGAACTCTGGAACCTTCATGTCATAATGTTGTGAATATAACAATAAAGATAAGAAAAGTCTGAAAAATCCAAATAATACAAATTAACAAGCCTCATCTCAAAAATTTAGACAAATAATAAAAGAATTATAAAATAATACTTGTATCCCATTCATATATTTCTTTTACATTTGATTTTAAGAAATGCAATCTGTTTAAATTGTTTTTTTATGATCGTACAGACAATTGAATATGATTTTTTCATCTTGTTTTATTAGGTACCACATCTGCGTCCCTATATCCAGGTGTGTGCAAACCAGGTGTTTGCTCGTGCTCTACTAGATGAAAAGAAATATGATGCTGGTGTGGATGACTTTTTGCAGCGCTGCATGGAATCTCCATTCAGTAGAAAATTGGATTTGTGGGGTCTGCTTGGTTAGTATTCAACTCTTTTCTTCTTCTTATCTCATGATTCTAACGATACAGTAAATAGAACTTCTCTTTTGTTTTTATGTATTTACCCAACCCTTCTGTCATAGGCAAGATGTGACACAAGTTCAATTTGTTGTATACTGCCGCTGGACTTTGACAAACAACGAGGAACACATTTCCTGTGTTGATCATTGGCCACGGTTACACTCTTACATTTCCTGTGTTGATCATTGGCCGTGGTTACACTCGTACATTTCCTGTGTCGATCATTGGCCGTGGTTACTCGTACGTTTCCTGTGTCGATCATTGACCGTGGTTACACACTCGTAGATTTCCTGTGTTGATCATTGGCCATGGTTACACTCGTACATTTCCTGTGTTGATCATTGGCCATGGTTACACTCGTACGTTTCCTGTGTTGATCATTGGCTATGGTTACACTCTTACATTTCCTGTGTTGATCATTGGCCATGGTTATCATTGGCCATGGTTACATTTCCTGTGTTGATCATTGGCCATGGTTACACTCGTACATTTCCTGTGTTGATCATTGGCCATGGTTACACTCGTACATTTCCTGTGTTGATCATTGCCATGGTTACACTCGTACATTTCCTGTGTTGATCACATGGTTACACTCGTACATTTCCTGTGTTGATCATTGGCCATGGTTACACTCGTACATTTCCTGTGTTGATCATTGGCCATGGTTACACTCGTACATTTCCTGTGTTGATCATTCATTGGCCATGGTTACACTCGTACATTTCCTGTGTTGATCATTGGCCATGGTTACACTCGTACACATGGTTACATTTCCTGTGTTGATCATTGGTCATGGTTACACTCGTACATTTCCTGTGTTGATCATTGGCCATGGTTTACACTCGTACATTTCCTGTGTTGATCATTGGCCATGGTTACACTGGTACATTTCCTGTGTTGATCATTGGCCATGGTTACACACTGTACATTTCCTGTGTTGATCATTGGCCATGGTTACACACTAGTACATTTCCTGTGTTGATCATTGGCCATGGTTACACACTAGTACATTTCCTGTGTTGATCATTGGCCATGGTACACACTAGTACATTTCCTGTGTTGATCATTGGCCATGGTTACACACTCGTACATTTCCTGTGTTGATCATTGGCCATGGTTACACACTAGTACATTTCCTGTTGATCATTGGCCATGGGTTACACACTAGTACATTTCCTGTGTTGATCATTGGCCATGGTTACACACTACATTTCCGTGTTGATCATTGGCCATGTTACACACTAGTACATTTCCTGTGTTGATCATTGGCCATGGTTACACACTAGTACATTTCCTGTGTTGATCATTGGCCATGGTACACACTAGTACATTTCCTGTGTTGATCATTGGCCATGGTTACACACTAGTACATTTCCTGTGTTGATCATTGGCCATGGTTACACACTAGTACATTTCCTGTGTTGATCATTGGCCATGGTTACACACTAGTACATTTCCTGTGTTGATCATTGGCCATGGTTACACACTAGTACATTTCCCATTGGCCATGGTTACACACTAGTACATTTCCTGTGTTGATCATTGGCCATGGTTACACTAGTACATTTCCTGTGTTGATCATTGCCATGGTTACACACAGTACATTCCTGTGTTGACATTGGCCATGGTTACACACTAGTACATTTCCTGTGTTGATCATTGGCCATGGTTACACTAGTACATTTCCTGTGTTGATCATTGGCCATGGTTACACTAGTACATTTCCTGTGTTGATCATTGCCATGGTTGATCATTGGCCATGGTTACACTAGTACATTTCCTGTGTTGATCATGGCCATGGTTACACTAGTACATTTCCTGTGTTGATCATTGGCCATGGTTACACACTAGTACATTTCCTGTGTTGATCATTGGCCATGGTTACACTAGTACATACATTTCCTGTGTTGATCATTGGCCATGGTTACACTAGTACATTTCCTGTGTTGATCATTGCCATGGTTACACTAGTACATTTCCTGTGTTGATCATTGGCCATGGTTACACACTAGTACATTTCCTGTGTTGATCATTGGCCATGGTTACACTAGTACATGTTGATCATTACACTAGTGTTGATCATTGGCCATGGTACACTAGTACATTTCCTGTGTTGATCATTGGCCATGGTTACACACTAGTACATTTCCTGTGTTGATCATTGGCCATGGTTACACTAGTACATTTCCTGTGTTGATCATTGGCCATGGTTACACACTAGTACATTTCCTGTGTTGATCATTGGCCATGGTTACACTAGTACATTTCCTGTGATCATTGGCCATGGTTACACTAGTACATTTCCTGTGTTGATCATTGGCCATGGTTACACACTAGTACATTTCCTGTGTTGATCATTGGCCATGGTTACACTAGTACATTCCTGTGTTGATCATTGGCCATGGTTACACTAGTACATTTCCTGTGTTGATCATTGGCCATGGTTACACACTAGTACATTTCCTGTGTTGATCATTGGCCATGGTTACACACTAGTACATTTCCTGTGTTGATCATTGGCCATGGTTACACTAGTACATTTCCTGTGTTGATCATTGGCCATGGTTACATTCCTGTGTTGATCATTGGCCATGTTACACTCGTACATTTCCTGTGTTGATCATTGGCATGTTACACTTACATTTCCTGTGTTGATCATTGGCCATGGTTACACTCGTACATTTCCTGTGTTGATCATTGGCCATGGTTACACTCGTACATTTCCTGTGTTTGATCATTGGCCATGGTTACACTCGTACATTCCTGTGTTTGATCATTGGCCATGGTTACACTCGTACATTTCCTGTGTTGATCATTGGCCATGGTTACACTCGTACATTTCCTGTGTTGACATGGATTTCCTGTGTTGATCACATGGTTACACATTTCCTGTGTTGATCATTGGCCATGGTTACACTAGTACATTTCCTGTGTTGATCATTGCCATGTTACACACTAGTACATTTCCTGTGTTGATCATTGGCCATGGTTACACTCGTACATTTCCCTGTGTTGTCATTGGCCATGGTTACACTCGTACATTTCCTGTGTTGATCATTGGCCATGGTTACACTCGTACATTTCCTGTGTTGATCATTGGCCATGGTTACATTTCCTGTGTTGATCATTGGCATGGTTACACTCGTACATTTCCTGTGTTGCATGGTTACACTAGTACATTCATGGCCTGTGTTGATCATTGGCCATTGTTACACTAGATTTCCTGTGTTGATCATTGGCCATGGTTACACACTAGTACATTCCTGTGTTGATCACCATTTCCTGTGTGATCATTGGTACACTAGTACATTTCCTGTGTTGATCATTGGCCATGGTTACACACTAGTACATTTCCTGTGGATCATTGGCCATGGTTACACACTAGTACATTTCCTGTGTTGATCATTGGCCATGGTTACACACTAGTACATTTCCTGTGTTGATCATTGGCCATGGTTACACACTTACATTTCCAGTGTTGATCATTGCCATGGTTACATACGTTCCTGTGTTGATCATTGGCCATGGTTACACACTAGTACATTACCTGTTTATGCATTCGTTATCACACCTGTCCTTCAGTAGTCCCTTTGTTGATTTTATCCGTGGCCGGATGTATTTTTCAGAGTCACATTTCAGTCAACTGAATATATTACAAATTTAGTTTTCTTTGGCTAGACTGGTTGCCTAATCAAAGCTGAAGAACCAAGTCTGCCCTACTACTTACCTTCTATTTAGCTGGGAGGCGGGAGAAAAGATAAATTCATGCCTCCCCTCTCCTATGTAGTCCTTTGGGGATTAACAAAAGTATTGTTTAATATTGTGCCAAAAGATTGCCTGGTAGATATAACCTTAGAATATATCAGTATATAAGAAACTCCTGTTGATATTCATTCTGTTTATGGTTAAGAATATATCCTGGCTAGTAAGATTATTTGTTTTGTTTATAGAAAAGGAACAAGACAAAATTATGCTTGATACTACACCATTCTTTTCACATGGATATTGGGAATATATAAATCTTTTGATATATTTTTTTTTATTGTAGGAAGTAAGCAAAAAGTGGATTAGTGTATAAATTTATAATTCATAAATTTTAACTAATTCATCAAATATTATTTTTTTAATTCTAGTTTATCTGTATATTTTGTTGTAAATTTTCAGATGGCCCAAGAGCAAGATTTTTAAAGTACCCACTGCTGATTAAAAGTATACAAAAATATGTAAGTATTTCAAAGTCTTTCATTAAACTTTCTCTTTGTTCATTTAAAAGTCATGAATAATTATCAGTTGAATAGAACTTTCCCCCGAAGAGGATTGCAGTTTTATTTATTCCAACTTCAAGATTATATATTTATTCTTATATTGCAATTAAATACTAAAGAACAAATGTTATTTTGAATGAATTTAACCAAATCAGAATTTATAGAGAAAAGGAATACAATATTTACAAATTTTATTATAATGGAGATTTGATGTCTGTCTGTAACCGAAACTACGTTACTGCTTATGTCACAATACCTTCAGGAATTGCATAAGTTTATCAATGAGTATTTAATTTATAGTCAAAATCATTCATACATAGAATAAATCTTATTAACAATGTCTCTATGAAGATCTGTGTTAGATTTGCCTCAAAACAGCCCATGTTATTAGTGCATTTAAAATCCTGCAATGTGTCTTATATATCACTAAGAAATAAAGGTTTACATAATATATGGTGTGGTTAATTTGCATACTGGTTTTAACAAAACTGGGTTTAAGGGTTGGTTCAGTTCAGTCAATAGAGCTTTCGGCTAGGAATCACAAGGTTCTTGGTTCAATACCGGCCCTCGCCAACTCAGCGTATGAGTAGCAGAGGGATCTGTGCTGTAAAGTGAGGAGCTGATAGTAGGTGTGGCGCTCTACCTCACACGCTAAAATAATCTCCTTGTCTATCGCTAGTGAAAAGGGGATAGACTCCCTCGCCGATTGGCTGATACCGACATTAGGCCGCCCTGATGACTTTACTTACTTATTTTTAATATTATTGTTTTATTCTCCAACGTATTAAAATCAATCCTATGAATGATTTTATATAGATACCAATTAAAATATAATTAAGTAATAAGTAATCTTTTTATATGTATTCTTATTTAATTTCATTAATCTTTCTAATTTAATATATCTAATTACATCAAAACTTAAATACTTATGCCCATACTTATTTAAATCTTGCTAGTATAAATGATAAAAATTGTGCCATTAAAATTCCTTAATTTATATTTTATTTTTTTTTTTTTGTTATATTAGTGTCTTTAATCATGTTCTTGTGTGTATATGAAGAAATATTTTTTTTATAAATAATTTGACATGTTTTCTCTTTTTCTTTTTAGACAAATTCTGATTGTGAAGATTACCAATTCTTAAAAGATTCAGTGAGTAATATTCATATCTGATTTTTTTAGTGCATTAAATTTTTCCTTTTTACTATCTTACCAGTGTCCTCAAACATGGTTTAGTGTCTAAGGTGCATTGTGCATTCACATAAAATTAAATTTCATTCATAATTTAAACCAAGAGTCTTGCTGAATGAGATATACAAAGTATATCTACTAAGCTTTTTCTTTTGTACATTTCATTAAACTTTCTTTTTGTTCATTTAAAAGTTATGAATAATTATCAGTTGAGGATTGCAGTTTTATTTATTCTAACTTCAAGATTATATATTTATTCTTATATAGCAATTGAATCCTAAAGAACAAATATTATTTTTAATGAATCAGAATTAATAAAGCTTTTGGGGTTTTTTTCTGAATGATTTTGTTAAAAGATAAATTACATTCAAACAAAGCTGTAAATATTTTCCACTTCTATGTGTATCATTTTTGTTTGTTTAAAATAACACCATAGAGCTTTTAAACAAATGTATTTGTTAGATATTAACTCTTTGCCTACTTTAAACCACTCACAGTGGCTCCCCCAACCAAAGTACAACAAACTAATATAATTGAATGAATGATTTTGTTAAAAAAAAAAAATTCTATTCAAAGAAAAGCTGTCAACATTTTCCCCTTCTATCATTTTTGCTTGTTTTAAAATAACGCCATAAATCTGTTAAACAAATGTATTAGATATTAAGTATTTAAATCTTGTTTAGACGAGGATTAAATAAGTTTTGTTTTTATGTTCAGCTTAAAATGACTGAGAATTAAAATTATAAAAATAATTTTTTTAAATAAAATTTTAACATGTATTTTATTTTAACATGTATTTTATACATAATTATTATATATTTTTATTATTATATTTATTATCATTATATAATTATTATGTATTTTAACATAACATTTTATTTTAACATGTATTTATTTTAAAAAAATAAAATTAAAAAAAAATTTTTTTAAATTAAAAAAAAAAAAATTCTATTCAAAGAAAAGCTGTAAACATTTTCCCCTTCTATAATTTTTGCTTGTTTTAACATAACGCCATGAATCTGTTAGACAAATGTATAAGATATTAAGTATTTAAATCTTGTTTAGACGAGGATTAAATAAGTTTTGTTTTTATTTTCAGCTTAAAATGACTGAGAATTTGATTGCAGAAGCTGATTTAAAAACAGGAGAAGCAAAATGTTCTCTCTATAAATCTAAATTGTGTTATCTGTATGACGATCAGGTAAGTTGATGACAATTTTTTAAGTAGGATACATGCATAGAGCGAATGAGGTATTTTGGTGGAAGGGAGCTGCGCAAGGAGAGAATGCAAGGATTTTATTTTTAAATGAATCGGTCGGTGAGTGAGCCTAGCTAGATAGATCCATGTAGTGATATTACCAGTTTTATCACCTCTCCCCTAAAACCAAACTTCCGGCTACATGCCGAGTTGTGTGCACATGCGCTGTACCTCATTTCCGATTAAATAAAAAGTTTGTTTGGAGTGAGTGCACGTATGTGCTCACTTCAAATAATCAGGTAAGTTGATGACAATTGAATATAAAAATATCAACAGAAATTCAGAATATATCTCCAGAGATGCTGATAGGTACATGTCCTGCGTCACTGATGCATAAAAATCTAAAAGGACGCAGTAAAATTGTATCCATGCATTCAAGTGTTTTTTCTTTTTTTTTTTTTTTTTTTTCTTTCCCCACCATTTCTAGCTTTTTCTTGGAAATGAATTACACTCTATGGGGTACAAGGTAGGGGTTAGACGACTTTAGTTGTTCATAGATAAAAAATTGTATCCATGCGTCCGTGTTTTCTTTTTCTTTCCCCACCATTTCCAGCTAACTGTAAATACATTTCAATATTTTTGGAAACGATTTACACTGTATAGGGTACAAGGTAGGGTTAGACGGCTTTAGTTGTTCATACATAAAAACTCTAGAATTTATTAAGAAACTTTAGTTGGGACCCATCAAATTTTCCTGGGGACTCATTCAAATCAAATCCTTGCATCCCAGGACGCGCTAAATTAAAAAGCTATCAGCATCACTGTAATATCAATGAATCTATTAATTTATTAAACATGGAATTTGTTTATCAATTTTCTTTTTTTTTTATTTTTTTTTTTTTTCTAAAATAAAAATGGGTGTATGTGAGAATATAGCAAATATTTCAGTAAAACTAGTAATCAAAGTGAACTCCCAATAATCAATTTGTATAAAAGACTTGAAAATCAGTTCTTTCTCATATAATTTATGCTAATATTTAGATACTAGCTTCTCATATCGTAGCATTACCCCTTAATAAGTCCTTTCTTGTTTCTCATGGTATCCCGCATTAAAAGGAATCAAACACCAACCATTTTACTCACCTGTCAGTGTCAAATTTATTTCCACCATTGAATTGTTACTAGTAGTTAACAAAAAAGAGTGAAATAATAAGATATAAGTATACTGTTTACATCAATAGTGACAAGACAAAAATACGGATGACTGTGGCTACCGTTTTTTCAGCAGCTGTCATGCATGTTGTTTTTGACGTCTGGTGAACTTTCTCCTCTTTTAACTCAATTTTACATATCCTGAAGATATTTAGTTAACTAATAATTTTCCCTAATTGTCTCTTTCCAAGTCAGTGTGGACCCACAAATATCAGCTGATTCTTTATTATATCACTGATCTTTGTAAGGTTTAAGCAACCATTTTATTCTCAAATGCCTACATTCTTTTGTATATTTCATTTGTAAACAAAATGTTGACACTCAGATTGTTTTCATTCCAAAAATATTTTTCTGCATTTTCTTGCTTAGATCTAAACTCAGAATTATAAATTACAAATTACTAGAATAATTAATTGAGATACCTAATTATTTTACAATATTAATGAACAAACAAGTCATTTTTACAAAGTTTGATGACTATTTACAATGGAATCTGAGAAATTTTATTAAAAATTTATAAAGATTTTGATTATCTTCATAATTGAATAACTAGAAGGATGTTAGGATTATAAACCACAGTAAATATGTATAAAATGTTACAAAAGCTGATATCTTATGTATGCGTAATTATTTATTATGTTTTTATGTTATTATAACCAATCATGTTTTCATATTCATTACAGAAAATTGATTGCATTGAAGAGTCAAAAATTTTCATCTGCAGTGGAGTGTTAAAGAACAATAAAGGAACAGTAAGTATTTAAAATGATCAGGTTTCATCCTTTGACACTGTGATGTATATTCTTTCATTCTTTATTAAATTATAGTGATCTTATTTGTAGATTTACTTATTAAAACTATGATCAATTGGACGAATATGTTACTCTTTTTTTTTATTATTAAAATAATATTTTAAATTTGTTTCATAGAGTAAACAAAAAATCTGTTAAGTTTTGCATAATTGTCAGTTTAAATAACTTTTCTATCTGTCTGGATTTTTGAGATGAGGCTTGATAATTTGTATTATTTTGGTTAGTCCAACTGGACCCATGGTGCAACAGATATAAGGGTTGAGTTAGTACAGTTCTAAGTGACAATCATCTGTAGGTTGCAGGTTCAATCCTGACCTCAGGTGATAATAACATAGAATACTTAACACTTGTACCCGGTCATGGTTAATGGAATGAGAACAGTCTACCCCCATGGATTGAATAAATGGTTCGGTTCGGAGTTTGGTGAAGGCTCCCGAGTTCGAAAACAAGAAGAAACACCTGAAGAAGGCCGGTAGGCACATCGTTAGGAATGTTGTGTATATAATAAGAAAGATGAGGACAATAGTCTGAATAATCCAGATAATACAAAATAACTTTTCTGTCATAAAATTAATTGCCATGACAAAAGAAATGGGTTAGCTCAGGCGGTAGAGCGTTCGGCTAGAAAACACAAGGTTCCTAGTTCAATACCGGCCCTCGCCAACTCAGTGTATGAGTAGCACAGGGATCTGTGCGGTAAAGTAAGGAGCTGATGGTAGGTGTGGCGCCCACCTCAGACGCTAAAATAATCTCCTTGGTCTAGCGCTAGTGAAAAGGGGATAGACTCCCTCGCTGTATGGCTCATACCGACATTAGGCCGCCCCGACGACTTTACTTACTTACTTACTTAAAAATAAACAAAACAATTCTCTTCATTAATGTGTATCAATGATGTAACATATTTTATTTTTCTCTTTTTTGTAGAAGCTACATGTTTTCTTACTGGACAAAGTTGTCTTGATCACTCGTCCTATTACAACTAACAGTAGCACCAGAAACTTCCAGGTTTATCGGCAACCAATTCCTGTCAGTGAAATGGTTATTGAAGATTTAAAAGACAATGAAATTAGGATGGGTTCATTCCGTAATGCTTTTGGACAAGGACAAACTGGTTAGTTCCTTCACAATTTTATAAACACATTTTATTCATTGTTTAAATATTTTAGTTTATTATTGAAAACATTGAAAACATAGAAATATTGTAACATGTTGTTGTTGTGGAGTCCACATATGCTTCTTCGTCAGTGTGTTTAATGAATTTATTTGTGTATATTATATATATATATTATGGACTCTCTCGTCGATTTTCGACGCATGAGGGTTCATACATACAATGAACACCCACACAGTGATTTGTTTATAGTGGTAAAGGCTTGTGTTAGACCATCCACACTTTTTGGCACAGTCGATAGGAAAGAATTGGTGCATCAAGGGTTGCCACAAACCCAATCAACGACCGACCTCAGGAATTTTGAATTCAGAGTTATCCCTCTCCTAGACTGGTTACCTACCCAAGGTTGAAGGGCCCAGTCTGCCCTACTATTTAACCCATAGCTGGAGGGAATTTTGAATTCAGAGTTATCCCTCTCCTAGACTGGTTACCTACCCAAGGCTGAAGGGCCCAGTCTGCCCTACTATTTAACCCATAGCTGGAGGGAGAATTTATGGATTCATACTGTTCCCAAGGGTATTAGCTATGTGAAATGCCAACAACTTCGTCTAGGAATTGAACTCTAATAGACGAGTCCATTTCCCACGACTCTAACCACTAGCCCACGCGCCTCCATATATATATATATATATATATATATATATATATATATATATATATATATGTCATTCACAGACAGCGTGTTTTGACGTTTGTCTCATCAGTGTGACTAGACTTAACAGCTACTTCTAGCCGGGAGCGAAACCCGACTGAATTTTCATCAGTCCGATTCCTTACCTCTCGGACATCAGTAGCTGTCAATAAGAGGCGAACATTTAACTGATAAATACATACATCTGTAGATATGTTATGATCACCAGAGAACTCAAGTTTGTAAACATGACAAGTAATGCCTTTTTGGCTAAGTGGTGAAAGTTTGTCAAAGTCCCCTCTAGAGAGCTCTACCTGGTTTTGGGAGCATATAATAGTCAGACACTGTGTTTCAATGTTTACGTCTCATCAGTGTGGCTAGACTTATGTATATATGAAGAAAAAGTCAAAGTAAATCCAACAATATAGGTCCGAGGAATATGGAGCACCCCTTCATCACCATTGCTCCAAGGGTCCACTCGGACCCGGAGTAGTAGTACCTGTTAAGGTATCATTTATGGGTTAAATAGAAAATTTGTTTTTAATTTTTTTTTTGTTTAATAAATTTTCTACCAAACTATCGCTACAAATCTTTCAAAACTTTACCAGCATAAAGTGACCCACCAAGGTTGATATGCCATATAACAAAACCAAAAAAAAAAAAAAAAATTTTTTTTAAAGATTTATACCCTTTTTTTAATGTGATTTTTTTTTTCTTTCTTTTTTTTTAGCTAAGAATGTGTTTCGACTCTCATTTCGCGATTCTACACATGGCCAGGCACATACGCTAATTGCCATAGATGAGCACGACAAACGTCAGTGGCTCCAGTGTCTGCGGCAATCTTTGGCTAGTCATCAGCAGACCCTGACCCCAAACACTGATTTGATTCCAGTTCCTGCATCAACATCGGATCTGACTCCAAAACCTCTGGCTAGCTGAACACTTTATTTATTGGATTGCCAATTTGCTTCTTATACACACACAAAACGAAAACATAGACTCTGAAGAAGTCCTTTCTACTTCCATTCTACAACTGTGTGAAAAGACTATATGACATTACCACAACTTGATATATATATATATATATATAAAAAAAAATAGCATCAGCAAGTCTCTATTTTTTACTGTTTCTCCTCTTTTTTTTCTTTTTTTTAATCTTTTCTCTCTTCTCTCTTTTCTACTTGTTACTTAATCCATTTCATTATCATTTACTATTATCATTCTGCAATTCTGCACAATGTGTCTTAGACCAACTCCTCAACCCACTCCTTTCTTTTTTTCTTTCTTTTTTTCTGCTCTTCTCTCTTTCCCTATTTTGACGTTGCTGTCACTGTTATTCGCAACATAACAAAAACTTCACACAGGATGCTTAACTGTGAAACTATTATTTTAAAAAATGTTATTACAACTATTATTTTTATTATTACTACTACTACTACTACTACTGCTGTTATAAAATTGTTTTTTGATTTGATGATATCAAATGTGGTTTAACAGAATGTGAGATAGAACAAATCTATCAACTAGTTTGCCTTTTATCAGACTTAATTTTTATTAATATTTTTTCCTTTTAAGATTCAAAGAGAATCTATATTATTATTATTATTCATCCTCTTTGATTTTTTTTTTTTTTTTTTTTTTTTAACAAGGCAACCCCTAGTTTGTATTATCATTTTTTACTATAATGAACCTTCTTCATTTTAATGAATTTTTCTTTTGATTTATAAACCAGGGGTTAGAAGATATTTCAATTCCACCACACCCAAAACTCATCACTTCCTAAGTTATCAAATTCTTAACTTTAATTAAGCCTCAACCCATTTGCATCAGATTTTTTTATGATTCATAATGGACTCTTATTATTAGATATTTTTTTTCTTCAACCAGACAGTAAAGCTCTAATTCTATGTACAGTTTTTAAAATTCATAGATATTTATGAAAGTTGATATTGAAAAGGTTTACAATTTAAATATATCCTTATATATTTCATAAATACTGCCAAGGCAGGTTTTGGTTAGTGAATTCTCTAGAGATGTACAGTTCAAAAATATAAATTTTATTTGTTACTGTTATAGGCAATTAAATATAATACATAAACAGGTATTTTTTTATTTGTAACATAATGTTTAAAAATTAACATTACAGTAATATTTTTTACAAATACACTCCAATAATACCCTATAATTTTGTTATAAGGTAAATGTTTTGTATATTTTATGAAATTATAACGATGAACAAAATTTTATAAAGTTAACATAATTTCCTTTTTTCTTTTTTTTTTTTTTTTTTAAATCCAATCTTTTTTTTAGAAATGTTATTCTTTGTTATTGATTAAGAACAACAATTTTAATTTCTTATTTTGTCTTCATGAAAATTTTGATTGCATCCTTCAAACATTCATTTTATTTGTTATTAAATCTAAATAGAAATTCTTTATAACATTCTATTTAATCTCATTTTCTAGTGTTAAGTTTTTTTTGTTTTTTTAAAAATTAATTTGAAGGTTTGTCTATGCATTAGATAAACTTTCATAGCATTTTCCTTTCATTTGGCAAATTCATTTGAATATTTTTTATTATCTAGCTAATAAGTGTTTATTTATATACTGTATGTATCTTTTTTAACTGCATTTAATTCTATAAATGCATGTACACAGTTTATTTTTTTATAGCATTTATTTTCCTATATATACAGTTAAGACTAAAACGTTTCCCGAGATTAAACACAGGTATCTGACATATATATTCCAATATACTCGTTTAATTTAAAGTGAATTGAGAAATGCCAATATTGTATCTTTTAAGTAAATTAATCAGTTTTCACATTTTATATATTGTAGGTATCTTTTTCTTTTTGTTAAATCTTTTTGAATATTAGCTTAATGTTTTCTAAATGTTTGATTTATTGCAAAATGTTTTCTGACTGGACAAAACATAATTATCTGAGATATCAATTTTCCTTTTTTTTTTTTTTTTTTTTTTGCTACCATTCCCTATAAAGTTTTGGTTAGAGTAGGACTTTTCTGAGAGAAAAAAAGTTTATATAAACATGTATAATTTTTAAGCTCCTATCTCTCCATTATGATGAGTTCATCTACTTGAAAATCTGTAATCAATAATAATATTCTCTATAATTTCTACTTTTGTTTTTCTTACTGTCAAATAAGCATATCTAGAAATAGTTATAAATGTAGAGAGTTGTGGCTTTTTTAACCTAAAAGTTAAGGTTTGAGCTATGGGCATGTAAAACGTGGACAAAATCTTCCAGGCCTCATTCATAGTCAATCTTATTTTCATAGCATCTATTTAGGATATATATATATATATATAGCCAGGTTTTATTTTATCTTATTGTAGCAATCGCATGTTTTTCTTAATTAGGACAGCAGGTTAGCTTTAAGCCTATTTTAAAATTCAACTGAAATTTCAGAATTTTATTAAAAATAGAATCCCTTGTGAAGTAGAAAAATAATGTTATGGGTTAGGAGTGACTAGGCACTCAGTCAGCAGATCCAGTTAGCTTTTCTTATGACTTTCAAAATGTTTAAATATAAACTTCAGAATGTTATTTACCTCCTAATTTTTTTTCTCATTTTTGGAAATTCTTTTACAGTTGTAAATTGTAATTCTTTTCATTTGGCTGAGAAGACACGTTTCAATTTAATTCCACAAACTTTTCATTTTTTTTTTTTTTTTTTTTTTTTTTTTTTTTCCTAGCCCCACCATACATCAATAAAAGTCTGAAGATTTATTTTATTCATATTTTACACTAGTTATTTTAAATTTTAATTAATATCTTAATAATTATCTTCCTTTTATGGTAATGTATACTTTAGAACTGTTATGTGAAAAGGCCAGAGTGAAAGGATAATATAATTTAATTCTCTGTTTTACTAAAATATTATAAAGTTTAAAAATACAAAGGATAAGTGTACAGCCTGAATAAACAGATTTATTTTCAACTCAGGAATAATAAAAGTTTTTTTAAGTAGAAATTTCTTTACAAAATTGTGTTTAGTTATATAAAGGAAAATAAGATGCTTTTTGACTTGCTTTATAATTTTAAAAAAAAAGAAAGAAAAAGAGTCATCTCAAGAGTTGAAGTAAGCGATCATGTAAAGAAGAGATAAAATTAGCTGAAATGTTTTGTTATCCTCCTTGGTGTCTACCTGTTGCAGGTTTATTGTCATTTTTCACAATTCCACCTTTTTTTTTTTTTTTTTTTTTTAAAGGTGTTAAAAGCTGCCAAGCAGGAAAACAATTCAAGACAGCTTATGATGTAAACACACCCACATTTTTCTACCTCTTCCAAATTTGCACAAACGCACAATGTATTGTTGCTCTACTAAAGACAAAAAAAAAATGTGTTTCCAGAAATTAATTTTCCTGAATAAGAGAATATTAAAAAAAAAAAAAAGCACAATCTTCCGGCTTGTATCCTCTGACAAACTGTGATTTCTTTTCAGATTTTATTTTTGATTTGATTTATAACAAAAGTAACCTTAAAATAAAAATCTCAATATCTAAATCTGGCTCATGGTTGAGATTGAAACCACAGTACCTAGTGCCAAAAAAAAAAAAACATCTATGCATAAAATACTTGGGCAATACTAATTAAGTAAATTAAAATGAATAATGTTGGTGGATTTTGAAATATTTTTTTTTTTTTTTTTGAAAATGTTCATTTTATTTGATGACACTATCTCTACTGAGTGGAACAAAATTTTTCTTATTCTCAAACACTAGTAGAATGTCTTACATCTATTTAATGAAGTGTCTCAACTTTTTTTTATATAACCCTGTTTTGTTTTGTAATACATCTGCTCATATAAATGATTGCCTTTCTTAGTCTTCTTATTATCTGCTCTGCTATTACCAATAGTAATATTTATTGGTGTAGTTTAGCAATGGTGAGAGACAATAGGATTGGCTCTACTTCAGCTATTTTTTTATTAGCCTATAACATCCTGATATATATATATGACTTTAGTATTTTCCTGCCTTTCTTAGTCTTCTTATTATCTGCTCTGCTATTACCAATAGTAATATTTATTGGTGTAGTTTAGCAATGGTGAGAGACGATAGGATTGGCTCTACTTGAGTTATTTTTTAATGGCTTATGACATCCTGATATATATGACATCCTGATAAATATGACTTTTGTCATTTTTTTCTGCCTTTCACAGTCTTCTTATTACGTGCTCTCCTACAACCAATAGTAATATTTATTGGTGTAGTATAGCAATGGTGAGAGACAAAACGATTGGCTCTACTTGAGTTATTTTTTTTATTAGCCTGAAATATATATATATATGACTTTAGTATTTTTCTGTCTTTCTTAGTCTTCTTATTATCTGCTCTGCTATTACCAATAGTAATATTTATTGGTGTAGTTTAGCAATGGTGAGAGACCAAAATGATAGACTCTACTGGAGTTATTTTTTTATTGGCCTATACATCCTGATTAATATGACTTTTGTCATTTTTTCCTGCCTTTCTTAGTCTTCTTATTGTATGCTCTTCTACAACCAATAGTGATATTTATTGGTGTAGTCTAGCAATGGTGAAAGACAAAACGATTGGCTCTAATTCAGCCAATTTTTTTTTTTTTATTGGCTTGTGCCATTCTGATATATATGACTTTTGTAAAAAAAAAAAAAATGTTGCCTTTTATCAGTCTTCTTATTATCTGCTCTGCTATTACCAATAGTAATATTTATTGGTGTAGTTTAGCAATGGTGAGAGACAAAAATGATAGGCTCTTCTTATTTTTTATTGGCTTATAACATCCTCATATATGTATGACATCCTGATAAATATGACTTTTGTCATTTTTTTTCTGCCTCTCACAGTCTTCTTATTATCTGCTCTGCTATTACCAATAGTAATATTTATTGGTGTAGTTTAGCAATGATGACAGACAAAAATGATAGGCTTTATTTTAGTTTTTATTGTTTTATTAGCTTATAACATCCTGACATACAAGACTTTTCTATTTTTTCTTCTCTTGATTTTATGTTTCATCTTGCTTTCTTATAAGCATTTTAATGGGTTTATTATTCATGTTTTTTTTTTCTCTTTCTCTCTGTTTGTTGTCTACTTTTAGACACAACTAAATGGTAATACAAAATGTTATGACAAATACTTATGTCATTAGTCAAAACAAACTCATGTCTTTTTTTTTATTTTTTTATTTTTTTTTTTTTTTAGGGTCAAGCATTTTTTTTTTGGGGGGGGTAGGGTTAGATGAAGAAGAAATAATTAAATATTAACTTTACATTATATAAAATAAATGAGAAGAAGAAAAATGAAATCACTAAATCTTATTGAATGTCTTCAGATTTCTGTTAAATTGATAGGAAATCTATTTGTTAATCATTTGTTAATTCAATTTATGATATGTAGTAAATGTTTATTATTCTCTACATATTGTGGACTGCTATACTCATTTTGGTTGATATACTCATGTTTTGGCTGTTGTACTCCCCAGCCTTCTTCAAGTGCCATTTGTCATACTTGGTAGTCCTCTGGGAAATACGAGTATGATAAAAAGGTACTTGAAGAAGGTAGGGGAGTACAGTAGCCGAAATGTGAGTATAGCAACCAAGAGGAGTATAGCAGTCCTCGATATAGTGAATTATAATACATCATCTCAAAAAATGTAGATAGATAGATATGTAGTAAGTGATATTCTGTTTCACTCTTCTGTTACGGCATTCACCCTCGGTCGGTTAAGCCAGCTCCAACCAACAAATTCACCTGTGGTGAATTCATGGAAGGTGTAACAAGGGAATGTGAAACGCAGTCTCTCTCTCTCTTTGTAAAGTAAATGTTCACTTTATTGCAAAGAGCAATCTAGTAGATCAATATCGGAAATTTAAATTTCTCTTCGTTACATCTAACTTAAAAAAATTTTTTTTTTAAATAAATTTCCAAGTAAATTCTTCAAAGTCAGGGTTTTAAAAAAAAAAAAAAGTTAAGGAAATTGAAATTTATCTTAAATAATTTTTTAAAAATCTTAAAAAGTAATTAATGCAAAAATGATGTCATTTGATTGACATTTATTTAGAAAAAACAAAAAATCACTTTATACAAATGTTCAATATTTTTACTTATTTATTTCTATTGCCACCTATTTCAAAGCAAACAGGTAGGACTTTTCAACTGAATTAATTACAGGTGTCTTTCCTACCTTTCATATAACTGCCACCATTATAGAGGCTCTACATCAACGATTTAAAACTGTTTTGACGCACACAAAGCCTCCTCTATATACCACTGGCTGATTGGCATAAAATAGTATTTTTTACACCAACTTTATACCATTTAAGACCTAACATAGGTTTATTTTTTACTGTTTCATTCTTTCATCTAGTTTGAATTGGATGAACATAACCAAATGTTGATTAAAAAACAACTTCGGACATTTTCTTCTCATCTAGCTAATGATAAACATTTTCATTTTTTCTTTGGTTTGTTGGATTTTTCTGTTTTTCTTTTTTTTTACAAATCTACCCTCATCATAAATATTTCAATTAAAGTTGCTAATTTCTCCAATTGAAATAAAACACTGTCCACCAAATGCACATTGTCATTCTCACATAAAGAGCAACTGTCCAAATTTCTTCTGGTATTGATTCTTTTTTTTTTTTTCTTTTTTTTTTTTAACCAGATAGATATAGGTGACAAACATGACAAAGAAAATGGAATTTTTTAAATGGTATGAATGTTTATATATATATATATATATATATATATATTTTTTTTTTTTTTTTTTGTGAAATTTTGTTCTTCTTCCACTAACAATTATTTTCTCTTGTTTTCTCATAGAATTATTACTGCTCACTTTTTTTCTTTTTCTTAAAAAATTTATTTTTTTAAGATTCATTCATCTTAGTTTTTAAAAAAAATTTCATATATATATATAATTTTTTTTTTTTTTTTTTTTTTTTTTTTTCTAGTAATTAAAAATTTGAAAATATTTTTTTAATTTATTTCAATATTTGCTTTTGTTAATTAGAATGGCATTTCTAACAATATAGAATCTTCCTTTTTTATTTTCTCTGATGGAACTGTAAATAAATAAATCTCCTTATTCTATTTTGTTAACATGAAATGCTCTAAACTCTTCCATTGCATTTTTGCTCAATTGTTTTGTATTGGTTATGGATCATTGTGTCTATCAGCAAGTATTTAAAACTCAATTTGCTGCATGTCGCTTGTGCATGGTCTTAAAGATGTGCATAAACCATTCAGATCCACTTGATAATCAATTTCTATACAGAAATAAAGCAATGCATTATGAAAAAAAACATTATTAGAAAATGTTTATAATGTTACAAACATTATTAGAAAATGTTTATAATGTTACAAACATTATTAGAAAATGTAAGGTAATAAAAAGTTGTGAAAGAGGTTAATGAATATTTTAGATATCATTCTCCTCTTTTCAATAACGTTAAACTCTAACTCATGGTGAGCTTCCAGTACTGGAGGTCTGGGGAATGTGGAGCACCCCTTTTATCACCATCGCTCCCAGGTCCACTCTGACCCAGAGTGGTAGTACCTGTTTAGGGTCCTATCTATGGGTTAAATAGAACAAAATGTGCTTAAAAAAAAATGAGTACTCATGAAGAAAACAAAAACGTTATCGGCATAAAATGACCCAATCGGTTTGACATGCCGTAAAACCCAACCAACCAACCAACCAACCAACCTCTTTTTAATTTTTCAAGTTTGAACGTAAATTAGTTGTGAAAGCAAAAGTTGTGTTTATCCGAGTTCTTTTTTGACTTTTCTCCATTTTTGTCAAAAAGCATCTTAAAGTTAACACTCTGCAACTTTAATTTATTTCTTACATTAGCTTCAATTCTTTCTCCCTCTCTCACCTCTCCTCCTCCACCTCTCTCTGTCCCTATACCTCTCTTTCTCTCTGTCTCCCCTCTCTCTGCCTCTTTCTCTCTGTCTCCCCCTCTCACTGTCTCTCTCTCTCTTCCTCTCTTCCCTTCTCTCTCTTCCCTTCTCTCTCTTCCCTTCTCTCTCTTTCTCTCTCCCCCCCTCCCCTCTCTCCCCCTCTCTCCCCCCTCTCTCTCTTTTTCTTTCTCTCTCCTTTATCCTAATTTCATTTATTCCACAGTATACGCACACTATACAAAAAACAATTTGTATTTATATTTCTTAAATCTTTGATCAAAAACAATTATTTTAATTCTTTTTTTTTTTTCTTTTCATGCTATCCCTATTGTACCCCCCCCTTCTTTTTGTGGCTGATATATAAAGCTTTCTTTTTGGTTGTCTTTATATATCATTTTGAAAATTAGTTTTTATGCTTTCTTGGGGGGGGAATTCCCCCCCAAAATGGCATGGTACTAAATATGGCAATCATTTTTTTTCTTTCTTTTTTTTTTCCTTTCTTTAATTAAAGAAAAAAAGTTTTTTTTTTAATTGTTTGCAAAAACCTCATTTTTTCCCTCCCTTGACATTTTTCCCGTCCCCATAACTTTTTTTCTCCTCCCATAACTCATGTGTATAATGCTTGTGTAAAAAGTTGACTTTTAAATAAACATTTTGATTTTAGAATTTGAAATCTGTGTTCTATTTTTTAACTGCCATTGCAAGAAAATGTTTTATTATTTCTCTGAATTTTTTTTAGATGAGGATTGATAATTAGTATTATTTGGATTATTCAGACTATTGTCCTCATCTTCATTGTTATCTGTACAACATTTCAGCCGATGTGACCTCGGGCCTTCTTCAAGTATTTCTTGTCAGACTCGGGAACCTTCTTTTGGTTCAAACTTCCGTGATAGCTCCTGATTACAACAAGAAGGTTCCCGAGTTCAAGAAGAAATACCTGAAGAAGGCCGGAGGGCACATCGGCCGAAACGTACAGATAACAATGAAGATGAGGACAATAGTCCGAATAATACAAATAATACTAGTTTTGTAATTAGTTTCACTGCTGTAAATACAAATAAGAATAACATTCACCTCAAGAATAAGAAATGAAAAATAACTTTATTCATAATTTTGTAAATATAATCTAGGCCAGGCATGTCAAACATGTGCCCCACACAGAAACTGTGCTCTCATATGGCGCTTTTGCAGTACCCCAGGTTTTTAAGTTTTTTCCAAAAATTCCTGGGTGGAAACGGTTGTTTATTTTCCTCAGGCCAACAGTCTGTTATCAACGCATTGTCTCTCATCTCTCTAGAAGGAGGAGGCTAATTCAATCAATGAAAGGGAGTGAGTCTTTCCTCTTGCCTTCTGCTTTCAATTAACACATGGCTATAATTTAAAGTGACAGTGATTCTTGTATGTTTTATTATTTGAACTCGGTCAGTAATAGTCTTTTTTCCTTTCTTTTTAACAAAAATGTTTTTTTTTTTAGTTATGTATTCATTGGCTTTTTAGTTGATAATAAATAAATGATAATAATCATCACTTTTTTCTGTTAATGTAGAAGAAGGATTTAAAGACCTAGTTGTCATGACATACATATGTAATCCATGCGGCCCTCATGACATACATATGTCCATGCGGCCCTCATGACATACATAATGACATACATATGTAATCCATGCGGCCCTAGAGAGCTACTCAGTTTGACATACTTGATCTCGGCTGATCTTCCCTTCAAATCAGCCTTAATAAGAATGAATATTTACTAAAAAGATTTTGACTTTTGAAATGATATCAGCAAAACTCGTCTGAATATCTGGAGCAGGGATCACCAAACTTTTTTCACAGTGGGCCAGATAATTGAAAGAATAACGAGCACGGACCACCATTCTTATTGTGTTCAGTACTTGCTAGCCCATTCCGTACGTTTTAACAAACAAATTCAAGTATTGTCAGCGGGCCTGATAAAATGTCTTTGCGGGCCGGATCTAGCGACCTCTGATCTAGAGGATCTGAGCAGATTTAAAGTCTAAAAGTGTAGCCTTAGCTTCCCAATTTTCAAGAATTTCTTGAATATTTTTATGTAATATTACTCAAAAAATAATCTTAAAACTTTTTACTAAATCTCCTAGATGAGATTAAAAACAAAACTGTGAAAATATTGTATAATTAAATCTCAGATTTGAAACATTTTCTGAAGAAAAATAAGAAAACCAGTGTTTCCATAATGGTATTGCAAAGTAACTGGTGAATATAAAATGCTTCTACTGGTAATCTGAATATTAGCTACATAAATTAGAGTAATCTCCCTTTGTTTCTTTCACTTTGAAGAATGTGTTCTTAATAACAATTAAGTTCATTTCAAATAATGTGCAAGCACAATTAAGAATACATTTTATGATATTTTTGTGTTAAAACATGCAGTTGTATTGATTCGAACAAATTCGTATTTTCAGTGTAGATTTATGGTGAATGGCCAATCAAAACAGGGGAGATTACTCTCATTTATGTAGCTAATGTTCAGATTACCCTTCTACTCTCACTTAATCAATCACTTCAATCTCTTCTTTTAGACTTGTTTGAATTGCTTCATTCTTATCTTCCAGCTCAGTGTAAACTTTGTGCCAGTTCCTTTGCAGAGGCTAAATATATCAGTTGTTGTCTCATGTACACACACACACATACATACATATATATATATATATATTAAAAATGGATACAAAAGAAACCTACTCAAGTTTCACCATAAGGATCTTCAGGGTTAAATCCACTGAATTAATCGAGGTACCGATTAATTGCAGCCGATCACGTGTGTTCACTGTATAAGATCTTATGCAGTGAACACACGTGTGATCGGCTGCAATTAATCGGTACCTCGATTAATTCAATGGATTTAACCCTGAAGATCCTTATGGTGAAACTCGAATAGGTTTCTTTTGTATCCATTTTTAATAAATTTGCTCTACTTTGTATTGAGCACTTTGTATTTGTCATATCGCTGACTTAACCCCTGAATTTTGCACCTCCAACGATCGTGCCCATTTTCACCGGTAAGCCACCTTTTATCTTTATAAATACACTATATATATATATATATATATATATATAAACACACACATATTGTATAACATATTTATACAAATATGTATCATTATTTATAGAATATATATACAATCTCTCACGCACACACATATATTTTTTATTTCTAAATTCAACCAGTGTGAAAAACCCAGATGACTCAGTTTTTAAAATAAACAAAAAATTTCAAACTGATATCTAGGGAAAAAAATTTTTAAAAATAAGAAAAGACCAACACACCCATACTTTCTGAAAATAATCATCAGTATTGTATGTATTGGCCCCCTCTCCCCAAAAAAAAACACCGAAGGAGTTTTCTAAGTTATATATGTAAAAAGTGCTCAATATGCTAAATAGAGCATGATTATAAAGACCTACATGAGTCAGACACTATCTACCTAGGTTTCACCTGAATGTAAAAAAATTTAGAGATATTTACAAAATTAAATATATACATATATTATTGAAACTAGTAAATATATGCACCCTCTGGTGCAAGTATTTAAGTTTTAATGTAATAAAATATATTAAATTAGAAAGGCTGATGAAACTAAATAAGAATGCAGATAAAATGATTTGAAACAGAGGGGTGTATAATCGAAAAGTAGAACAACTGAAACTTACTCTTCTATCACTCTCGTCTTTCATTGCTAAATTTTCCTAATTTAATAACTTAGTTAAAATAGGAAGTAAAGAATAAAATCAGAATTATTTCTTCTCGTGAATCGATTTCTTTTAAGATTTATTGAAGAGATTTTTGCTCATATTCATTAAGATAAAACCATACAATTAAAAATCAATAATACTAAGCACATATTTATTAAAATCAAATTTTTAATATCAATATGCAAATTAGCCTTCCTGTTCACCCTGTAAACTGCTATTTTAGTCTATATATAAATACAATTGCATGTTATTCAATTGTAGATATGATTAACAGTATTAATAATGTAAAACAATTTTATTAGAAATTGAGGTTTAAATGAAAATAAAATTATGGAGAATGTGACGTAAATGACTAAGGGAATTGTGACTTGAGTAGTGATATAGTTTCGGTTACAAACAGAAAAACACAATCTCCATTATAATAAGATATTTTCAAGTAGGTCTCAAGAAAATAAAATCTGATTACAATTTTTTGTCGCAAATATGGGGCATCCAGCAAGGATCAAACTTGCTATTCAGTAGAAATGAGCAAGCATTGATGGTATAAGAGAAACCTAAATAACATCTATAAATTAAAATAAATAAAAAAAATTTCAAACTGATATCTAGCGAAAAAATTTTTCATTTGGAATTCATATCACAGGACTATAAAATTAAAAAAATAAAAAAAAATAAAAAGATAAAAATCTGTTTTCAAATGCCTTTAAAGTAATAAAGAATTCATCATTCGCATCTGATGAGTCGGAAGAGTTAGACACTTTGTCTAAGCTCCCTGAAATAGACTATTTTACTTAATCTCTAAGTCTTTTGTTATTTATTTACTTATATATTTGCTCTGTGACTCTAACATTAAGAGCACACATTGAGCTCTTAAACTGCGACAGGTTTTTTAAATAAAACTCTTGTGTCGTAAGGAAGATTTCTTCTCTGGAATTTTGGATTTTATATATATATATATATATATATATATATATATATATATATATATATATATATATACTATTTCTAAACTCTACCCAAATGTAAAATTTACAAAATTAAATATATACATATGTTATTGAAATATTTTCAAGTAGGTCTCAAGAAAATTAAATCTGATTACAATTTTTTGTCGCAAGTATGAGGAATCCAGCAAGGATCAAACTTGCTATTCAGTGGAAATGAGCAAGCATTGATGGTATAAGAGAAACCTAAATAACATCTATAAAAAAAAAGTAAAGTCGGGGTGGCCTAAAGTCGGTATCGGCCGTACAGTGAGGGAGTCTATCCCCCTTTCACTAGCGCTAGACCAAGGTGATTGTTTTTGGCATCTGAGGTGGAGTGCCACAGCTCCTCACTTTACTGCACAGATCCCTGTGCTACTCATACGCTGAGTTGGCGAGGGCCAGTATCGAACTCGTAACCTTGTGGTTCCTAGACCGACACTCTACTGACTGAGCTAAACCTGCCCTATAACATCTATAAGTTCACCTAATTCTCCTGTTTTCTCTTGGTTGACACCATATTTGTCATTATTTTACACCATCAACAATATGCTGAATTCAAAAATACCATTCATTGTGTTTGGTCAGGTCTGGTTTTTAAAGATGTGCTTGAATACTTCACAAGTTGTACATAATAAACTTATTCAAAAGCCCGTGGACTCTGCTTGTCATAAATAAATTGAATTAGAATACTGTTCTATATATTTTAAGTTGCCATCAACAACAGACTCAATGCAGAGCTTGATCTCTGAATTTCAAATGCTTCCAAAGCATTTGGTCAGCTGAAGAGGCGAGTCTGGTTCAACAGAGATATCTCCTTGAAAACTGAATGAACAGTATACCATGCCATCATTCTCTCTACCCTCCTGTACAATGCGGAAATCTGGATGATATACAAAGCGGATGCCCATAGACTACATGTCTACTACATGCGTCATTTGCACAGTATATTAAATGTCAAGTGGTGGCAGCATGTTTCAAACAGGACCATCCTGAAAAGAACTGGACTCCCTGGCATTCACAAAATATTTGTCCAATGCAACTGGAGGTGGGCTGGTCACTTAAACAGACTTGGGGATGAGAGACTACCAAAGCAGATTCTGTACTCTCAATTGAGAGAGGGATCACTTGGAATCGGTAGACCAAAGCTCAGGTACCAAAACAACATCAAGAGAAACCTGAAGGACTTTAACATCCCCATAGGCAGTTGGCAAGATGTAACCAGAGACCGAATAAATTGGAGGAAAATGATTTGCGTGGTGTCATCATCAGTTACAATGGACAGCAAGTAATAATCTTATTATAATGGAGATTGTGTGTTTGTCTGTCTGTAACCGAAACTATATTACCATTCAAGTCACAATTCCCTTTGTTATTTACATCACATTCCCCATGATTTTAATTTCATTTAACCTCAATTATTAATAAAATTGTTTTACACCATTAATACTGTTGACCATATCTACTTACTAATAACATGCAATGGTATTTATATATACAACAAAAATAGCGGTTTACAGTGTGAACGGGAAGGCTGATTTGCATATTGATCTTAAAAAATTGATTTTAATAAATATATGCTTAGTATTATTGATTTCTAATTATTTGGTTTTATCTTATTGAATATGAGCAAAAATCTCGGGATAAATCTTAAAAGAAATCCATTAACAAGAAGAAATAACTATAAAATATCCTTTACTTTCCTATTTTAAATAAAAGTTAAATTAGGAAAATTTACCAATGAAAGACGAGAGTAATGGAAATGATGGAACAGTTAGTTTCAAAGTTGTTCTATTTTTCGATTATACCCCCTCTGTTCAAAATCTTTTTATCTGCATTCTTATTGAGTTCCATTAGCCTTTCTCCTTTAACATGATATTTTATTATACTAAAACTTATATACTTGCACCCGGAGGGTGCATATATTTGCTAGTAATAATAATAATAATTTTACATAAACACACACACACAGGGCCTTTTTAATGTTGGATTTTTTGTTAATGGAACACCCAGCAAGGATTGAACTAGCTTTTCAGTCGTAATAGATCTGCAAGATTAACTTGCTAACCTGGATAGGACACCTGTCTGTGCTATAGGTACCACCAATTTTCCCTTTGAAATTATCCCCCCTATATTTAACACAATGAAACTTGCATAAAGGTTAATACTATCTTGAACTTTTTTGTCCATTCAAAAGAAGAAACATTTTTTAAAAAACTCATGATGATTTTTAGAAATTTTTTTCAGCTTACGGAAATAATGAAAAATTATGAACGAAAAACAATGTTTACATTTTTGAACCATTAAATCAATTGAAATTTAACGTAACCAAGTTATGGACTAGAGCTTTTAAAAGATTCTATGAAAAATCAAATAATGGTCCAATTTTCACGAAAATTTCCATAATTACTTACCCTTTAATAAAAATATGTCTGAAATAGTTTTTTTCTAACATATATTAGGGGAAAATATATTTTTTATGAGGCTACCCCCCCACATTTATTTTATTTTATGAAATATGAAAAAATGAACAAAAAAAAACCAAAACATTTTTACTTTTTTTCTATAAAGATAAGAGTCTGAATAATTATATCAGAAGATTTTTATAAGTTTCAATGCCGAAGTTTTTTTTAGTAAAAGAACCATGAATTCAGAATTATGCTAAAAAATATCAATAAAGAAACTGGACAGTGGTTGTAAAAAACGGACTGTTTTACTTATCTTCAAGATAAATGGTGAGTAATTTTTCCCCAATCGGATAATTTGATATTTGAATTAACTGTTTTTCTTTGTAACAATTCTTTATGTTCGTTACTTCTTTTTTGCGAGATTTTTTTTTTTTTTTAAGTTCAAAAATATTTACGTTTCTTCCTTCAATATGGCCTAAACCTGATCACGCGTGACGTATTTTGGTGGTGCCTACATGCTAAGAGTATATATTGTTCATATTTATTTTAGCTCTATCAATCACTATCATTAATAATTTTGACTATTATTATCTTCATCTTCACAATTCTAATTGCTTTTTTATTGCAAGTCAATTGACTTTTACATCGCAAGTTTATCAAGAAAAATCTTGTTTTTTACTTGAAATGAGTCAAGAATTGAAAGTATTTTTCAAAGGAGGTAAATCAGTTTTTTAATTATTTATGAGTAACGTCCCTTGAAATTTATGAACGTCTGTGTTTCAAATTTAGAAATTTAAAACTTTTTTTTTATAGAATCAACGATTTATAAATTAATTATTATTTAAAGAAAAAGTAATATACCACAGTAGGTTACTCATTTTCGCGCACTTGCTACCTGAGGGGGATCACAGGAAATTCTTTCTAAAAATAAAATAAAGTAACTATCCGATTTTATAAAACTTTCGGTATATGAAGTAATAAAAGACAAACTTTTTATTGTAAATAAATGTTTACTAAATTGAAAAGGCTAATTATTTTTTTCGTTAGTTTTTGTTTCGTGCATTGATCTCCCGTACAAATATCTTGGTACGGAACCCATGTAAAAAAAATTTTTAAAAATTGATACTAGACCAGTTTGGTAAATAGGGTGTTTTAAACTTAAGTCTCGTCATAAGAAAATATTTATCTTCTTCTAAATTATAGTATTAATTTTATTTATATCTGTTGATACTTTTTCTTTTTCTTTTCTTTTATTATTATATATATACTTTTCTTGTATCTTTTTTTCTGAAAATTTTTAATTAAAAGTATAAATAATCGTTGTTTAGTGTTAGCAAAATCTGTATTTATTATTAAAAAAAATATATAATAAAAAATATTTAGCTAAAAAAATGACATAATATATACATTTTCATTAAAATATTATTTCAAATATAAATATGTGATTTTTTATTAATGGAAGTATGTAGGGGATTATAATATTCTATTCTTTTTTTTTTGAAAACTATTGTTGCTGCTGCTTCTGCTGTGAATAATTTCAAATAAGTTTCAAATCCGTGATACCTGTAGAGCTCAAACATCATAATTATTTATATAATAAATATTTTTATATATATATAAATATTTATATTTGTGTGTACAAAATTTAAAAATCAAACTACACCTCTGCAGAGGGTAAGAACCCCCCTCCCAATGGGGCACCTGTTGGCTGTTTATGGTTCCCATGATGCTTAAGGACGGAATCCTGTGGTCTGAGCACTCCATGACATGCAACACTCACTTTAGTACTTATTTAGGTTGATGGGCAGTCGGAGAGAGACCTGCCATCTTTTGTTTTTGTAGCAGAATTATTATGGTCTACAGAGAAATTTGGGGATTGAAAAGAAAACTGTAATCAGATTTCTGGAGGAAGAGAAGAAAAAGAAATAAGAACAAAAAGAGATTAAAGTTTGGAAGGGTAAACACTCAACGGGTGCCAGCCATTGACCGACCAATGACTCCGGAACTAGATTTAAAAATAATTACGAATGTTCCGGTTTTAGCGGAAACGGATGTGACCTTCCCCCATCCTCAGGACCACAACAGAAGTAAAGAAAATTCAGCCTCTTTTTCACCGGACCATGTTTACTGGAGCTTCGTATTGACGTATCTAGGGTAGCAACAAACAGCGCGCATTAACGTGATTTACGATAGAACAGCTTGACCTTACCCTCTCTCTCTCTCTCTCCTCTGAAAAAGACCTACGAGCCTAGAAAGAAATAAACAACCCTTTTTGACTATATGACTTTTGTATGTTGTTTCTGAACTAACAACTGCTACTACTACTAACGACTACTATTACAACCCGATGGGCCACTATGTAACATTTTGTCTGTGAACCAACCCTAGACTGGTACTTGATCTTTTTGCAAAAAAAGAACCACGCAAATAAAAAATACCAAGAAAATTTGGTATAGCTATGAGGAAATTTGGTAGACAAAGAGTTAAACTGACATTTTTTTCAATATCAAACTTCTTTTCTTTGATGACATATTTGTTGGGAGTTCTTCTGATATAAGATGTTCTAATTACCCACCTGGATTTATAGACTAGCCAAGGTCACGTGATTGACTCCTTGGCAATCACTAAACATACTGCGTGGCTGATAGAATACTTACCCCCCCCTCCGGCCATAATTACAAATGTGTGCACTGAAGACAGACATAGGATTACCGGACCTTTACCAATACTCAGGAAGATACTTATACGATTACAGAGTAACCAAAGGATTCATTATCGAAGAACTCTTTACAAGAACTGAGAACTCTTTATCAGAGGAACCAAAGACTCTTTATCGAGGGACTCTTTATCGAGGATCCAATTCCACGGGATATGTCCCTGCTTTAAAAACGTAACAATATTTGTCTTAGTTATTTTGCTTCATGACAAATTCATTTTCACTGTCACTAATTGGAAAATCCTGTTGTTTAAACTCATCCATTTCTTCCTAATGTTATTATTATTGACATTTAATACAGGTTTTTTTTTTATTCTTGAATGACCACCTTCTCATCTCTAACTTAATTACTCAGATAAACAATAAGTGGTCATCACTGTTGATATTTCCAATTTAAGATATATATATATATATCTAATATTAAAACAGAGATTTTGGTATGTACGTGTCGACGTTAACAAAAAAATGGGAGGTCACTCAGATTCAAAATCTTGCATACACATTGATATCGTCTAACTAAGAAAAATTCCAAATTTGGTTATTGATTTTTACTGATTAAGGGATTTAATCGATTAATTAATCCAAAATCACCCAATTTGCGGAACTGTCCATATATCAGCCCCTCCTGATAATAATATTGTCTCTGCCTGCTTATTGTTAAAGCGATAACAGACAGGCGAAGTTTTGATTTTAATGAATAATTTTGCAGTCTAAGCCGTTCAGCTCCGAATTTATGGCCTATTTGTAGTCCAATCTTTAATAATTTTTATATCGTTAGAAAGAAAAGAAAATACTCTTTCAAAATATGTAATTTGTGTGAGTTTTTATTAATTGAATCATTTTTTACAGCGAGTTAAAAAAAAAAAATGCTACATATAGCCGAAAAATATCCGATAATACGAATAAGGCAGTGCAGTCTATGCCAAGCAGCTAGGGATCTCTTGCCTATATATGATCTAATCTTAAAATATTTATATCTTTAGAAATAAGATGAAATAGTCTTTCTGAACATGTAATTTGTATGTGTTTTTATAGATTAAATTATTTTTTACAGCGAGTTAAAAAAAAAAAATGCTACGTATAGCCGAAAAATATCCGATAATACGAATAAGGCAGTGCAGTCTATGCCAAGCAGCTAGGGATCTCTTGCCTTATATGATCTAATCTTTAAAATATTTATATCTTTAGAAATAAGATGAAATAGTCTTTCTGAACATGTAATTTGTATGTGTTTTTATAGATTAAATTATTTTTTACAGCGAGTAAAAAAAAAAAATGCTACGTATAGCCGAAAAATATCCGATAATATGAATAAGGCAGTACAGTCTATGCCAAGCAGCTAGGGATCTCTTCCTAACTAATTATTTTCTAATACCACGATAAAAAAAAACAAAAACAAAGGTTACTAATACGGACAAAATCCGTGTTTTACCTTTAGTCGAAGGCCCGACTGGAGATAAGTAGTCAATTATTTGTAAGACGAAATTTATTTCAAGTATTTCCGACAATATCCAGTTATTGGAATATTTCAAGAATTTTTATATGTAGTACGAAAAATTGTAAGCGCTGTTTATCAAAATGACATGATTCGTTAGTAAATTACCCGAAAAGTTGATATAAAACAAAACAACTAACAACCAACATTTAAATTATTATTCAAAATACAATTCAAAATATTCCTCAGAATTTGCCTTACAAATTAAATTTTAAGTTTTATGATTTTACTCTTTATTTGAAGTCAATAAACATCGCTGAGTTTATAGTGCAACTTTTCAGTTCTGAAAAATTGGCATGTTTAAATAAGAGATTTCATAGGTGACATGTGAACTTTTATGAAAATTGTTGTTTTCTAATTAATACAAATTTGTAATAAAACTAAATTTTAACTAGGGGGGGTTAGGGTTAGGGGTTGGGTTAGTATAATGGGAAAATAAATAAATAATTTGGGTTCCGTTAAACGCGGTTCCGATATGGGGGATCAATTTACTATAAACTTATACGAGAAATGAGCACCCGTGAATACTAAAAAAATAAAGAACTTTTAAGAATTTTTTACAATCTGATAGATTGGTGTGTAATCGATAATAATCAACTGAAGGAAAAAAATTAGATGTGGGGGGGGGGGAGTCTAGATAATCAGCCCCAATTTTAAACAATGTTTTTAAAATACTAAGTACCACCATTTTACCCTGTGAAATTTACCCACCCCTATATTTAACACTATGAAACTTGCAGAAAAATTAATATTTCTTGAAAATCTTTTTCCATTTGAAAGAAAAAACAAAATTAAACTCCTGATGATTTTTTAATTTTTTTCTCAGCTTACGGAAATAATGAAATAATATGATTGAAAAACAACGTTTTCATTTTTGCACTGTTAAATCACACTGAAAAATTACGTAGCTAAAAACAAGTTACGATAAGAGGTTTTTTAAAAATTCTATGAAAAATCAATTAATTATAAATAATAACAAAATATTTCCGTTTTATTCAAGATGGCCTAAACTGATCAATTGGTGGTCCCTATAATAAGTTTTAAATAGTCTTAAGTTTTAGCAAAAATAGATATTGCAATACGAAGAATTTAAATTTTCGATTCTCAGCTTCTTTTTAAACTCAACATGCAATTAAGAACTAACTGTGAATTGTTGCATGTACAAAAAATTTAAAAAAAACAAACAAAAAACAAACAAATATATAAACTTTCAATTTGTGTATAATAATATGAAATAATTTTAAACTATAAACAGAAAATACAAATCCTGAAATATACAAATTCTCAATGATTTTAGTTTCAAGAATTATTTTCCTTTTACCCCCTCTCTAACTAACTGTCTTCCACTTTCTCTCTCACTCCCCTAGTGATCCAAATTTCATTTTTAGTCCGGTCATGGACCGGGTACTTTAGCTAGTATATATTATAACGAAAAAGCGAGTGGTAGTTATTGTTATTCAGTCTGTTTACAGACTGAATAACAATAACTACACTCGCTTTTCTCGTTATTCTGTGATAAATAATTTCTTATCACCTTCCATATACCACAAATGCCCTGAGAGGATCTAATTAATAGATCGAAACACTGCAGCATCGGCCAATTAACCCATTTAACAACTGTGTTTTTCATTTTTTCCTAATATACTACATACCGTCGGATTCACTTCCTTTCTTCACACACATATATATATATAAAGGGTGGCTTACGGTGAATATGGCACGATCGTTGAAGATGCACAGGATCCAGGGGTTAAGTCCATGATAAAACACAAATACAAAGTGCTCAATACAAAGTAGACAAAATTTATTGAAGAAATGGATACAACAGAAATCTACTCAAATTTCATCGCTAGAATCATCAGGGGTTAAATCCTGAGGATTCTAGCGATGAAACTCGAGTAGGTTTCTGTTGTATCCATTTCTTCAATATATATATATATATATATATATATATATATATAGAGAGAGAGATAGATAGATAGATGTGAGGTATCCAAAACTTGGTAGGTAAGGGATGATTCTATATGTGATTTCTAAGACACACTGTATTATTATTGTATGATCCAGTATGTATAAATACAGTGAATCTTAAATCACTACAGAGAGCTCAATGTATAATATCTTTTTGGATTATATACAGAATTTTTCTGTTATGCAATTCAAATTATTGATGATTATCCATCTGATGAGACTTGATTTGGGGAGCTTTGTTAAATCAACTTAGATTATAAAGGCCCCAATTTTGGTTGAAAAAATTTATTATGGAATAATGGTGTTGAGTTTTTCCTTCCTTTCAAAGTTATATATATATATATATATAA
This sequence comes from Doryteuthis pealeii, assembly GCA_023376005.1. Lineage (NCBI taxonomy): Eukaryota > Metazoa > Mollusca > Cephalopoda > Myopsida > Loliginidae > Doryteuthis > Doryteuthis pealeii. The sequence goes on along the minus strand of CM042164.1, from coordinate 45,278,585 downwards.
AGATAAATCTAATGAGTCAGTTAATTTCGCTTAATGCTCTTCAGGGCTAAGATCTGACTTTTTTCTTTTGGCCAAATACTGTACCAATAGATTATTTTTTGTTGTACAACCATCTTGGTCTTTTCTTTTTTTCAAAAAATGTTTTTTTCTCCTGGTTGATGTTTGGTAGTATATTTACAATCAAACTATTTGCTGGGTTTTTTCTCACTGCAAGGATTTACAACATGCTTGATATATTAAATTTATATATATATAATATATATTTACTATACTTGTCTGTCCGCTGTTTACAGTTCTTGAGTTCTCTGGTGATTGTAAAAACATTCTGTGTAGGGATTATCAGTTAATTGTTCACTTCAGACTGACAGCGCAAATAGCCGCAAAAGTAAGGACTTGGCAGATTTCGGGTTTTGATCCCGGCTAGTGGTAGCTGTTAAAAAGTCGAGCCACACTGATGAGAAGTAAACTTCGAAATACTGTCTGTGGATGACTGAATATAATTATATATATAAATATATATATATTTATCAAACCCCTCCACACGAGCAGGATGTGACACAAGGTCAATTTCTTAAGCGGAGTTCAACAGGTTTGAATTCAGAGTTTTCCTTCTCCTAAAACGCGTTGCCTAACCAAGGTTAAATAACCCAGTCTGTCCTACTATTTTACCCATAGCTAGAGGAAAGAAGAATTCATACCTTTCCTAAGAGTATTAGTGCTAAGTGAAATGAAATTACCATGTCCTGGATTTGAACTTTAATCTTAATTTAAGATATATAGTACTCATATATTCATTATTTATATATCTGTATATATAAAAATATTGAATTTCACTTAGCGCTTGGTTAGGCAACCGGTTTAGGAGAAGGAAAACTCTGATTTCAACCTCTTGAACTCCGCTTAAGAAATTGACCTTGTGTCACATCCTGCTCGTGAGGAGGGGTTGATAAATATATAATATATAATTATATATATATATTCAGTCATCCACAGACACGTATTTTGAAGTTTACTTCTCATCAGTGCGGCTCGACTTTTAACCTTGTTCCCAGTACTATATACATACATACAGGGTGTTTGGGATAAATTGGCAGATTTATATTGGGTTATTTTTCTCCGAGGTTGGAGTATTGACGCACACTACACATCATTTAAAAAGCTTGGACCCTTCTTCATAATATACGTGATGACAGATAGAATGTGATGACTGGAACCCAACTCAATCATGGAAGAGAATAACTTGTATCATGATGATCTGCACTGACCATCAAAATAAGAGATTATGGTTGCTGCCCAATGCTCCCTGAATGCTGTAAAACAATCAGACATGAACTGGAGAATTGCAATGGAGACTACGAGGCTGTGGCTAGAAGAAAGCGACATAACAGATGATCTGATTGTGTTTGTACAGCAGAATTCCTGAAAATCTGCAGAAAAAGTGTTTATGACTACACTAGTCCCAGTGTTTGGCCTCCAAACTCCCCATATCTTAACCCCAAGGATTATTATGTATGTGGCGTTGTGAGAAAACACCAATCACAGTGCCGATGTTACATAATTATTGGATCCCTAATAGTTTTTTTAAGGTATGTAGAATCATAATGGCGATTAGTACAGCTGATGGCTTGAGAGTGAGTAACAACGCTTGACCTCCCTCTCACCTGCCTAGCGGGATGGATCGTGTGAACCGGAAGGCAATAGAAGACCCTCTTCCGTTTAAAGGATACTAAGTAACTCAGTCAGTTTAGCAGGTAGGAACTCGAAGGTGTAAGTCGCATTCTATGCGCATCCTGTCATCTGTGCAGATTGTCTCGGTTTGGGGATTATGAATAAAGTAACATCAAGTAAATCGAAGTCTTGTGGTAGTATTACCTAAAAACTAACAATGACACAGGGCTTCTGATAAGGAGTGATCCCTAACAGAAACCAGACCTGAAATCCCCTTAGAAGATATACCAAGTCAACACCAGACGCTAGACCAAGCCAAGAAGATAGAACTAAAGCCGGCCAGAAGAAATACGACCAGAGTAAGAAGTAAGAAAGGTATATAATGTTATATAGATTTGGTACGGTGAAAGCCGCAGTATATAACACCAGTACTCCAAAATCCAAGTTAATCGACAGAATTAACATAGTTTTTGAAACCTTTCCCAGGGAAACTGTAACATCAGCTTGCTCCAGGTTCTGGAGCAGGATTGAGGCTGTGATCGACGCTAATGGCGGTTATTTTGAGTTAAATTTGTTGTAATTTCCATGCCTGTTGAATTTCTTTACAATCCATAGAATTTTGTAGTTACCAAGCACTTTTTCTTTTTCCTTATGAAACTGTCAAATTTATCCCGAACACCTGTATATATAATCAGAAGTACCCATTATTACCTGGGAGAAAAATAATATCTCAAAGCAAATTTTGTTAATCAAATTTATTCTACAAGAGTTTTGTTGTAGCCTTTTTTTTTGCCTTAAGCTTTTTAAAATTTATTTCTTGGATTAATCAGTAATCTTAACATTAGCTACATAAATGTGTTAATTGTGCTTGCGCATTATTTGAAATTAACTTAATTGTTATTAAGAACACATTTTATGATATTTTCATGTTAAAACATGCAGTTGTATTGATTCGAACAAATTTGTATTTTCAGTTTAGATTTATGGTGAAATGAAAATGGCCGACCAAAACATATGGCTTCCTCAAAGTGAAACAAACAAAAGGAGATTACTCTCATTTATGTAACTAATGTTCAGATTACCAATTAATCAAAATGCCACATTTGTATAAATGAAATCCTTTTGATTAATTTTATTACAAAACGTTCTGGGACACATACCACACTTGCTGCCCTCTCCAATCAATCGATTGGTCACTGTTGGATTATTTCGTGGTATATAAGGTGTGCTACAATACACCACTTAAATTTATAGACTCAGCAAGGTCATGTAGTTTATACCTAAGCCAATCAACAGCCTGAATACGTGGCTGGTTAACTACTTAATCGCTGGTACTGAGAGTCCATTTGCAATCATTGACGAAGGACTTGCAAGACTGAGGAGCACCAGGGAACAACCAAAGGATTCTTCACAAAGGATCTCCACTGGACAAGCGCTCTTGCTTGAAGCCTAAAGGATGGCCACTAAAATCATAACCATCACATCAAGCCCTAGCACCTATATGATTGTCCCAAACCTATTGCCTTTATGGCAAAAGCCCAACCCTTTTTATTATATATGTGCTAGAAGGCGGTGGCTGATGTCCTGGGTACGATGTTAAACACTATCTGATGGTGAAGTTCCAGTTCTGGAGCTTGGGGAATATGGAGTACCTCTTCATCACCATTACTCTCCGGTCGACTCTGACCCGGAGTGGTAGTACGTGTTAGGGTCTCATCTATGGGTTAAATAGAAGAAAATGAGTTTGAAATAAGAATGAATAACATAAAACATCTTCAGCATAAAATAACCCAACAAGGGTTGACATGCCATAAAATCCAACTAACCAATCATTTTGTTAAACAGAAATTCCTTTTATTTGCTTTCTGTAATGAGTCCAGTCTTATAAATTTTCTTCCAATATTTACCGGTTCCACAGACAAGTGTTGAGATGCTTCTGCAGATGGTAAGTTCATTTGCTTTCTGGGTGAATTGAATCTTCTGGATCAATTTTTTAGCTAAAATGTTCCGGCATCTTCTGCAGCAGGGGTAGAGGGGAATCCCCCTGCAGTTGTTTTTAAAACACTCTTTGAGGTGAAATGAGTTCACATAGCAAGTTTCATCAAGATTAGCTCATTTACATAAATAAAGCACATTATATACATAAATTCATCTCGTATATACACATACATTGATGGAAAATAAGATGGTAATCTGAACATTAGTTACATAAATGAGAGTAACCTCCCCTTGTTTGTTTCATTTTGAGGAATCTATGTTTTGGTCGGCCATTTTCATTTCACCATAAATCTACACTGAAAATATGAATTTGTTCGAATCAATACAACCGCATGTCTTAACACGAAAATATCATAAAATGTGTTCTTAATTGTGCTTGTGCATTACTTGAAATTAACTTAATTGTTATTAAGAACACATTTTATGATATTTTCGTGTGTAAAAACATGCTTGTATTTTCAGTGTAGATTTATGGTGAAATGAAAATGGCTGACCAAAACATAACGGCTTCCTGAAAGTGAAACAAATAAGGGGAGGTTACTCTCATTTATGTAGCTAATGTTCAGATTACCAATAAGATTGCAGCCTTTTGAAGGATAGGGTTGTTTTTGAGCTGGATATAGCACAGGCATTCTTGTAAGTAGTAGATATCTTATTATAAATGGAGATTCAGTGTCTGTCAAGCAAGATTTTTAAAGTATCCACTGCTGATTAAAAGTATACAAAAATATGTAAGTATTTCAAAGCCTTTCATTAAGCTGAAGAACCAAGTCTGCCCTACTATTTAGCTAGGAGACGGGAGAAAAGATAAATTCATGACTCCATTCTCCTATGTAGTCCTTTGGAGATTAACAAAAGTATTGTTTAATATTGTGCCAAAAAATTGCCTGGTAGATATAACCTTAGAATATATCAGTATATAAGAAACTCCTGTTGATATTCATTCTGTTTATGGTTAAGAATATATCCTGGCTAGTAAGATTATTTGTCTTGTTTATAGAAAAAGAACAAGACAAAATTATGCTTGATACTACACCATTCTTTTCACATGGATATTGGGAATATATAAATCTTTTGATATATTTTTTTTATTGTAGGAAGTAAGCAAAAAGTAGATTAGTGTATAAATTTATAATTCATAAATTTTAACTAATTCATCAAATATTATTTTTTTAATTCTAGTTTATTTGCATATTTTGTTGTAAATTTTCAGATGGCCCAAGAGCAAGATTTTTAAAGTACCCACTGCTGATTAAAAGTATACAAAAATATGTAAGTATTTCAAAGTCTTTCATTAAACTTTCTCCTTGTTCATTTAAAAGTCATGAATAATTATCAGTTGAATAGAACTTTCCCCGAAGAGGATTGCAGTTTTATTTATTCTAACTTCAAGATTATATATTTATTCTTACTAGCAAATATATGCGCCCTCCGGGTGCAAGTATTTAAGTTTTAATGTAATAAAATATTATATTAAATTAGAAAGTCTAACGGAACTAAATAAGAATACAGATAAAAAGATTTGAAACAGAGGGAGTATAATAAAAGATTTGAAACAGAGGGAGTATAATAAAAAATGGAACAACTGAAACTTACTCTTCCATCACTCTCGTCTTTCATTGTTATCTTTTCTAATTTAAGTATTTAGTTATAGGAGGAAGTAAAGAATAAAATGACAGTTATTTTATCTTATTAATGGATTTCATTTAAGATTCATTGAAGAGATTTTTGCTTATATTCATTAAAATAAAACCAAACAGTTAGAAATCAATAATACTAAGCACATATTTATTAAATTCGATTTTTTAATATTAATATGCAAATTAGCCTTCCAATTCACACAGTAAACCGCTATTTTGTTGTATATATACATATAATTGCATGTTGTCAGTATGTAGACATAGTTAACAGTATTAATAATGTAAGACAATTTTATTAATAATTGAGGTTTAGATAAAAATAAAATCATGGAGAATGTGATGTCAATAACTAAGAGAATTGTGACTTGAGTAGGAATATAGTTTCGGTTACAGACAGAAAAACACACAATCTCCATTATAATAAGATATTGCAATTAAATACTAAAGAACAAATGTTATTTTTAATGAATTTAACCAAATCAGAATTTATAGAGAAAAGGAATATAAATCTTATTATTATGGAGCTTCAGTGTCTGTATTTCTGTAACTGAAAGTACATCACAATACCCTCAGGAATTGTGTAAGTTTAAACCAAGAGTCTTGCTGAATGAGATATACAAAGTATATCTACTAAGCTTTTTCTTTTGTACATTTCATTAAACTTTCTCTTTGTTCATTTAAAAGTCATTATCAGTTGAATAGAACTTTCCCCGAAGAGGATTACAGTTTTATTTATTCCAACTTCAAGATTATATATTTATTCTTATATTGCAATTAAATACTAAAGATTATTTTGAATAAATTTTACCAACTCAGAATTTATAGAGAAAATGAATACAATATTTGCATATTTAATCATATCAGTTAAATATTTTATAGTCTTGTTAAACATCGCTGAAATGCACTAAAATAGGTCATTAGTGATGTTAGTCCAGCATCCTTACAGATTTCGGGTTTTGCAACATCATATCAGTTAAATATTTTATAAAACATCACATGATAAAAATTCAAAACAACTTTTTTGATTTTTTGGTCTGTTGTCCTCATCTTTATTTTTTTTACAGTTGATCAAACAGGCATCGAAGAATTTTTTAAAGATCTCATTCAAAAGATAGTCATTGGTTTTTTGTATGCTTCATCATCATCATGTCGCGCAATCAGCACGGATATCCATAACAATCTCTTGTCAACCCTCTCTATCATTCAGAGATAGATAGATAGATAGATAGATACTGAGCAAACTAAGAGAGATAGATAGATAGATAGATAGATACTGAGCAAACTAGAGATAGATAGATAGATACTGAGCAAACTAAGAGATAGATAGATAGATACTGAGCAAACTAAGAGAGATAGATAGATAGATACTGAGCAAACTAAGAGAGATAGATAGATACTGAGCAAACTAAGAGAGATAGATAGATAGATACTGAGCAAACTAAGAGAGATAGATAGATAGACTGAGCAAACTAAGAGAGATAGATAGATACTGAGCAAACTAAGAGAGATAGATAGATAGATACTGAGCAAACTAAGAGAGATAGATAGATAGATACTGAGCAAACTAGAGAGATAGATAGATAGATAATGAGCAAACTAAGAGAGATAGATAGATACTGAGCAAACTAAGATTGATAGATAGATAGATAGATAGATAGATAGATACTGAGCAAACTAAGATTGATAGATAGATAGATAGATAGATAGATACTGAGCAAACTAAGATTGATAGATAGATAGATAGATAGATAGATACTGAGCAAACTAAGAGAGATAGATAGATAGACAGATAATGAACAAACTAAGAGAGATAGATAATGAGCAAACTAAAAGAAATAGATAGATAGATAGATAATGAACAAACTAAGATAGATAGATAGATAGATAGATAATGAGCAAACTAAGATAGATAGATAGATAGATAATGAGCAAACTAAGAGAGATAGATACTGAGCAAACTAAGAGAGATTCCAGCATCCTCACAGAGTTGGTCTAGTGATATGTATCCAACTGATAAGTGTGTAAAAAAACAATGGCATCATCTTTTTTTGAGTGAGATTTTTAAAAAGGTTCTTCCATGCCTGTTTGATCAAAATGTCAAACTATTAAAAATGATATCCCAGGTTGGATTATTTCTATACTTGGATACACCGGGAAGACCTGTGATACAGTGGCCGAAATGTTGTGTTTATACAACTCACAATAAAGATGAGGACAACAGTCCAAAAAATCCAAATTATTCACATTAAGCCTCATCTCAAAAACACAGACAAACTTATTCGTTTGATTTAAGGCATTCAATGTATGAGGGAAACAATTCAACAGAAGCAAAATAAACAAACAAACAAACAAAAAAAGGCCACAAAGGTTCATCTGTAGTTGAGATAATTTTGTAAGATTTGGGGAATATCTAATTTGTTGATGTGGGTATACTTCTTGAGGCACTGACGAATACATTTACGTGCGTAATACATCAGAGACTGCGGTGTTCCTGGGGGAGAAAAAAAAAGAAAGAAAAAAAGGATTAGTTTTGTTGAAAGAACTTTGATTATAAACAAAAATAGAAAGGTACAAAATGACATCTTTTAAAGAAAGAAAAAGGACATGCTACACAAAAGAAATATGATAAGAAAGAAAGAGAGTAGGGGAAAGATAGAGAGACGGGGTTGAGAGCGTGGAAGTGATAATGCTAATCTGTTTCAGTCGAACATGATGGGGGGAAAAAAATGAATGAATTTTACCAAATCAGAATTTATAGAGAAAATGAATATAATATTTGCAAATCTTATTATAATAGACATTTGGTGTCTGTCTGTAACCGAGACTATGTCACTGTCTATGTCACAATACTCTCAGGAATTGCATAAGTTTATCAATGAGTATTTAATTTATAAAAATCATTAATGTATAGAATAGAATAAATCTTATTTATTAACGTTGTTTATGAAAATCTGAGTTAGATTTGCCTCAAAACAACCCATGTTATTAGTACATTTAAAATCCTGCAATGTGTCTTATATATCACTAAGAAATAGAGGTTTACATAATATATGGTGTGGTTAATTTGCACACTGGTGTAAACAAAACCGGGTTTAATAAATAATTACTTAGTGTTATTGATCTCTAATATATTGTTTTATTCTCAAACATATTAAAATCAATCCTATGAATGATTTTATATAGAAACCAATTAAAATATAATTAAAATAAGTGTAATCTTTTTATATGTGCTCTTATTTAATTTTGTTAGTTTTTCTAATTCAATATATTTCCTTCCATTAAAACTTAAATACTTATGCTTGAATAGTTTTGTTAAAAGAACTTTGATTATAAACAAAAATAGAAAGGTACAAAATGACTTTTTGAACATATTCATTAATACTAGCAGGACATGTGGATATACCACAGTATGATAATTTAATTATTACAACATTTGATATGTTTACTTAAGAGCTATTGCTAAATAGTTCAATATGTAAAAAGTTTAATAATCTTGATTTAACTCTCTCATTGATTTTTTTTCTTTCCTTTTTTTCATCTTTTCATTATGTTTGATTGAAACAGATCAGCATTATTGCTTCCATGCTCTCATCCCCTTTCTCTGTCTTTCCCCTACTCTCTTTCTTTCTTTCTTTCTTATATTTTTTGCGTAGCATGTCCTTTTTCTTCCCTTTTTTATGATAAAAAGGGAATAGTCCAGCTAAATAATGGACTATTCCCTTTTTATTATGAAGAAAGAAAGGGAAGAAAAAGTACATGCTACACAGAAAAAATATAATAAGAAAGAAAGAGAGTAGGGGAAAGATAAAGAGAGGGGGGAGAGAGCGTGGAAGTGAGACCACTAATCTGTTTCAAGCGAATATGATGAAAAGAAGGAAAGAAAGAAAAAAAGAGTGAGAAAGAGTTAAATCAAGATTATTAAACTTTTTACATATTGAACTATTTAGCAATAGCTCTTAAGTAAACATATCAAATGTTGTAATAATAAAATTATCATACTATGGTATATCCACAGGTCCTGCTAATGTTACAATAAGAAACAGTCACATTTATGAAAAAAAAAAAAAATTCAATTTTCGGTAATCTGAACATTAGCTACATAAATGAGAGTAACCTCCCTTTGTTTCTTTCACTTTTAGGAAGCCTTCCGTTTTGGTTGGCCATTTTCATTTCACTGTAATCAATACAACTGCATGTTTAACATGAAAATATCATAAAATGTGTTCTCAATAACAATTAAGTTCATTTCAAATAATGCGCAAGCACAATTAAGAACAGATTTTATGATATTTTCATGTTAAAACATGCAGTTGTATTGATTTGAACAAATTCGTATTTTCAGTGTAGATTTACGATGAAATGAAAATGGCTGACCAAAACGGATGGCTTCCTTAAAGTGAAAGAAACAATGGGAGGTTACTCTCATTTATGTAGCTAACAGATTCAATTTTCATCTAATTATGCTGTTCAAACAACCTACTTTCCCAATATGTAAGAAGATTCCAGATTTGTGAATGTTTGGGCACGAGATCTTTGCAGGAAAATCCTCGGTTATTCATATAGTTGACATTAGCACCATGTTCAAGCAGTAGTCGCAGGAAATCTATATCCCAACCTTGCTTAAGAGCTTCATGCAGGGCAGTTTGATGCATCTTGGCGGCATTTACATTGGCTCCTGCAAGAAGAAATGACAAAAAAACAAAATGATTTACACCCATTACCTTGTTGCCTACAATACAATAACTGCAACACACAACGTGTGTCAAAAAAGTATCAAGATTGAAGCTGTATTTACCAAGATAGGAACGAACAATAAATGTAACGTTAATTTTTTCAGAATACAAGTGTGTGTCAAAAAGTACAGATTTTAAAGCTGTATTTACCAAGATAGAAATGAAGAATGAATGGAATGTTAATTTTTCAGAATACAGGGTGTGTCAAAAAGTACAGATTTTAAAGCTGTATTTACCAAGATAGAAATGAAGAATGAATGGAACGTTAATTTTTCAGAATACAAGGTGTGACAAAAAGTACAAGTGCAATTTTAACTTAGTTGTGGCATAAGAACACAAGTATGAAGCACCCGGTGAGAAGAGAACTCACTATCATCTATCGAGGTACCCTGGTTGAAGGTTCGATCCAATAAAGTTGACTAGAAGTTTATAAATAAAACAAAAAAACTTCTTTGGCATAAAATAACTCAATGGGTTGACATGCTGTAAACCTCCCTCGGGCCATAAGCACCTTTTGGCACCTTCTGCTGTGCACCTTTCTGCATTTCCTGCAACTTCTAGTTTTTCCAACTTTCCTGGCCATGACCATCTCGTGATCATCTGCTTATTTGACACTTACTTAGGACCTCCACTTGTGTATGTAACACTGCCTCATGGCTCATCCAGGGGGTTTACAATCAATTATCAAAGAGCGAATAAGAGAGGAACAGACAAACAAACAAAGTCAAATCAGGCGAGCATTAAAATGGTCAGAGAGGTATATAGTTCTTGCATTCATTCTCCATCACTATCCCAACTTCTCCCATGTTTGTCGAGAGGGGGGGCACCCCCTGTTCTTTTGTGGACCTCTGCTAACGCTGGCCTTCACTAGTCTCAAAGAGGTCTGTTCCTTTCGCTGACCAAGAGCTAACTGATCTCCCTGGGGTCCAGAAACTAACTGACTTAACTTTCAAGAATCTCACAGAGGTCCCAGTTCTCGCTATCAAATTTCGTCCACGAGATTTGTGCCTATCCCCCCCGCGTGATTTGAAAAAGTTCTTTGTTCTAAGATGGGTCCATTTTATTACTACTCTGAACTCTTGTTAACTCTAAATCTTGTTTAAAAACCAGACCCTCTGTCTGGCCAATGGCCTTTATCACAATTTCCTATCTATCTTAAACCCTTTTCTTAGTTTTTATGGTTTCTCTGACTGACCATTCACATACCTTATTAATACATATAATACATGCATACACACACACACACATATGTATGTATGTATGCACACACACACACACACACATATACCCGTCTATGGGTGGTCTTACTCTATCTACATCACACACACATTTCTACATATATATACACACATTATCCACCTGAACACACACACATATATACTTATCTTATATATGGGTTTTACTACTACCTATTCAGTATAACTGGCTCCTATGTATCTATATAACTAACTGTGCAGCCACATATGTATGCACAATGCATAGTATTATACATGCTGTAAAACCCAACCAACCACCCAACCAAAAATAGTGAATTTCTTACCTGCTCTGAGTAAAACTTCTGCACATTTATAATGTCCTTTTGTAGAAGCCACATGAAGTGGTGTGCCAAAGTGAATATCATTAGCATGAAGGTCAGCTCCAGCCTCTATTAACATTTCGGCACATTCCCAATTATCTGAAAAGATGAAATACAAAAACAAAGACATTAAACAAAAAAACGGTCAAGTTTAACAGAACACCCCAACGACGACAACTTATTATGAAATAAAGGTTTTTTTTTTATAGTGTGTTTGAAGCATTGTGCGTAATTGTAATAGAAATTTTCTTTTGAAGGCAGTTGACAATGCAATATATGTTGAAAACTATTTTTATTTACCTTTTTTTTTCTTTTTTTTTTTTCTTTTTACTAACATACTTAATATTTTCGGAACAAAATTCCATCTTCAGAGTTGTTAGAAGTTTTTTTTTATAAAAGTACTAGGTGTTTTTTTAATAGTACTTATCCCACGTTGGTGTGATCAACCATTGCCTGATGAACGCTGTTGGTATGATCAACTGTCGGTTGATGAACGCTGGAAAATTTGAAAGTTTTTTCAATTGGCCAATTCTGTGTGTTTCCGTGATGTTGTAAGTCCGTCAAACTCTGCGCTTATTATGATTTTTATCAATTGATTTTTTAAATTAATTTTTATGATTTTTTATTAATTTTTATTATGATTTTTATTGATTTTTATTAATTTTTTATTATGATTTTATTATGATTTTTATTAATTATTTTTTTTATTAATTAGTTAATTATCAATTAATTTTTATTAATTTTATTATGATTCTTTATTAATTAGTTTTTATTAATCTTTATTAATTGATTATTAGTTAATTTTATTAATTGATTTTTTATTAGGTTTTTTATTAATTGATTTTTTATTAATTAGATATCAATTAATTTTTATTAATTAAAATACTGTTTATTCATGTTAATTTCTAATTAAAATACTGTTTATTAATTTATATCTATTAATAATGGAAATTCGCTTCTGGTTTTTGTCTGTAACAAAAATTACGTCACTGCTTACGTCACATTACCCAAAATCGTTATAACATAGAATAAATACACTCAAAATTTGAACATGCAACATTAGACAGTCCTCATTGTTTTTTTAAAACAAGTTTTAATAAATACATGATTGGTATTATATATCTATATATAGTTTGTTTTATTTTAATACATATTTAAAGTTTACATTTCAAATTGTTTTATTTTTTAATCCTTTAATGAATTTGATGATTTTACTTACTTAGGGTACAAACTCGCTGACATTGAATTTTTTACTCCCACCCCTCAGGCAATATGTTTCAAAAATCTATTTTTACATCGCCCGGAAGGTGTTTTTTATTTTGTACTAGAATAAATAAAGTAAAAGTAAAGGTAAAGTCGTCGGGGTGGCTTAAAGTCGGTATCAGCCAGACAGCGGGGGAGTCTAACCCCTTATCACTAGTGCTAGACAAAGGAGATTATTTTTAGCATCTGAAGTGGAGCGCCACACCTACCATCAGCTCCTCACTTTACCACACAGACCCCTGTGCTACTCATATGCTAGTTGGCGAGGGCCGGTATCAAACTATCTTTTTGGTACAAAAAATGTTCAATATATGTGAAATAATAATAGAAAAAATTTTTTGTCATAGATGCAGTGCCACATCGGGATATTGATCTTGCTATGAAAAAATTAGAAATCAATAACTTTAAATTGGTTGACTTTAAGACTTTTTTTATGGCACTTTCGATTTCTTGGGCAAAAATGCTTTTATGAACCAATTTTTAGTAGTAGGGAAGCCCTAGAACTCATTTTACAGACAAAAATAGATTACAAAAAGTCACCATTTTTTGTGAATCTCACCAAATTTGGAGAGTAAAAATCAACATAACTCCACCAATTTTTGGAATTGAAACCTCAAATTTTGGGGATTGTCTAACGTTAACATAATCCACACATGTAAAAAAATTTAAGAAAAATTGAATGGGGTGGGTGACAATTTTACTTTAATTTCTGGAGGATTTGACATGGAATTACCGGTTATTTCCTATAAGTCTAACATAAACAAAGGGGAACCACTCTTGACTGATAAATTATTTATTTATTTATTGATCTACTAGGAAAAAAGAAGATGGGTTGGGTTAGGGTTTAGGGTTAGTTTAATGGGAAAATAAATAAATAATTTATCAGTCAAGAGTGGTTCCCCTTTCTTTATGTTAGACTTATAGGAAATAACCGAATTACCCATATATAAATAATACAATCAAAATGTTATCAAATCAATGTAAATATAATTTAATAATAGCTTTAATATTAAATAATTGTATTTAAAATAATATTCATTAAATGGATATGTAGGGGTTATTTTCCCATTTGCCTGAGGAGTTATATGCCCGCTGGTTGTCGTTTGTTCCCACTAGGGGACCTCTGGTATTTAAGCTGCTATTTCAAACTTCTCTTCCTCTTTTCTACCTCTCCTCGTAGGTACCCACATGGGTTAGACAATTGTCATTCCCTTCTCGTTGGGGTGTCAGCCCTCAACGCCGGCTACTGGTCACTAAGTGATTTATACAGCATGGACTATTCTTAATCTCATGTCTGTACCTTTATATTATGTGTACTTTTATATTATCTTGTCAGTGACTTTTATGTATGTATGTTTATGTACACTATTCTATCTTCCATTGTTTATGTATCTTGTTTATTCATGTGCTGTATTATATAAAATGTTTCGTCTCAGAAATGTGTCGGAGTTGTATGTTCAATTATGACGTTGAACCTTACAGATACATCAAATATGAAATATTCAAAAATGAACATGCACTGTAAAAATAAAAATTGCAACATTCTGGACAATTATGCAGATTTTGACTGGAAAAGGGCCGGGTTAGCTCAGTCGGTAGAGTATTCGGCTAGAAACCACAAGGTTCCTAGTTCGATGCTGGCCCTCGCCATCTCAGCGTATGAGTAGCACAGGGATCTGTGCGGTAAAGTAAGGAGCTGATGGTAGGTGTGGCACTCCACCTCAGAAACAAAAACAATCTCCTTGGTCTAGCGCTAGTAAAAAGGGGATTAGCTATTGAGTAGCACAGGGATCTGTGCGGTAAAGAGCTGATGGTAGGTGTGGCACTCCACCTCAGAAACAAAAACAATCTCCTTGGTCTAGCACTAGTGAAAAGGGGATAGACTCCCTTGCTGATTGGCTGATACCGACTTTAGGCCACCATGACGACTTTACTTACTTACTTACTACACCGAAGATGTTTGTTTTATTTCGTCTTGATAGGTATTCAACATTGTTTTTTTAACTCAATTTTTGGAGTGTTGCATGTTATGGAATGCACAGCCACCCGGGTTCCGTCCTTAAGCATCACAGGTCTCCACCCACGGCCAACAGGTGGCCCCATGAAGGGGTGCTCCACATTCTCCAGACTCCAGATAGAGTTTAACGTCATACCCAGGAATACCCTCAGCCATTGCCTTTTAGCACATAATAAAAAGGGCTGGGGCTTGCCATGAGGGCAATAGAGTTGGGACAATCATATAGGTGCTAGGGCTTGACATGAACAGCCGATTGACCAGAGGGGGGCTATCCGACCGCCCATCTAGCCTATATAAGAGGTCTAAGTGGAGTGTTGCATGTCATGGTTTGCTCAGCCACCAGGATTCCATCCTTAAGCATCATTATCTCATTAAATAAATCATCTTTTATTCAATAAAAAGATTTTCACTTACCATTAAACACTGCTTCGTGCAGGGGAGATGTAAGAAGTAATGGAGGGTTTACAAATGCCCCAGCATCAAGTAATAAGCGGACACATTCCTTTCTGCCACGACTGGATGCATCACAAAGCGGGGTGGAGCCATCAATATTCCGAGCATTGATCTGAAATGTATAAACAAGATCAATAAGTGTTTAAATTTGCCTGGATGAATAAATAGTTTATATTAGATATAAACACACAGACACACACACACGTGCAAACAAATGTACAGGGTGACCAAAAAAAAAAAAAACAGAACCCAAATAAATTTTATTTAATCTTATCAACATCTATAAAATTTCAAGAAACTTGTTAGACTTAAACTTCAGTCTTTGTACAATCATTCCTCAAATTTAGTTTTCTATATATTGGCTGCATATTCTGAAAGAAAAAAAAATTAAAATTAACAGTTTTATTATAAAATTTGGGGGTTTTCAGTTTGTTTTTTTGGTCACCATGTATGTATTTACCCAACCCCTCCAACAAGCTGGACTCGACAGAAGGTCAATTTTTTTATGCAGACTTTAACAGATTTGTCTTCACAGTTTTCCTTTTTTTTTAATTGGAAACTCAAATTATTGGAAATTGGGTTATCTGCCTCACCCGGAAGTCCAGAGAATAGGGGCAGAGACACTGAACCCTGATTCAGCAGAACAGGCCCGACAGGCAAAGGGAACAGAACTAGCTAGCAGAAGCATGGAGTCTGCACCCGTGAGAGAAACATGTCAACTCCGACATGCAGACATAACAGAACCACAGCGACCTCACCGGACAACAGAACCACAGCGACCTTACCAACAACAGAACCACAGCGACCTCACCGGACAAGTTCGAGACATTGCTAAGACAAATACAACTAAGATAAGTGTACTTGAACCTCTATGCATTACTTTTACTAGCAAATTTATGCACCCTCCGGGTGCAAGTTCTTAAGTTTTAATATAATAAAATATCATGGTAAATTAGAAAGGCTAATGAAACTAAATAAGAATGCAGATAAAAAGATTTGGAACAGAGGGGGTATTATCGAAAAATAGAACAGCTTTGAAATTAACTCTTCCATCATTCTCCATTACTCCCGTCTTTCATTGGTAAATTTTCCTAATTTAACTCTTTACTTAAAATAGGAAGTAAAGGATAATATTACAGTTATTTCTTCTTCTTAATGAATTTCTTTTAAGATTTATTGAAGAGATTTTTGCTCATATTCAATAAGATAAAACCAAACAATTAGAAATCAATAATACTAAGCATATATTTATTAAAATCAATTTTTTAAGATCAATATGCAAATTAGCCTTCCCATTCTCACTGTAAACCACTATTTTATTGTATATATAAATACAATTGCGTATTATTAGTATGTAGATATGGTCAACAGTGGCTTCGGCCTCTGGACCATTGATATAATTAACAGCGTCGATCCCAGGGGGCCATCCCCCAGGCAACACCTGCCCCCTTGATTTAAAGGGGCAGGGCTGGGTTTATTGCCCAGTGCCTGAGGCGCCCCCCTTGAGATGGGATCGACGCAATTTTTCACCTGCCACTCCATGAGCTTCGGCTTGTGGGTGGTCCCACGTTAATAGGGACTTTGTGCCTGACCCGTACAAGTGGGGTACACGGTAAATATCATGTAGATATGGTCAACAGTCTTAATAATGTAAAACAATTTTATTATTCATTGAGGTTTAAATAAAAATAAAATCATGGAGAATGTGATGTAAATAACTAAGGGAACTGTGAATTGAGTAGTAATATAGTTTCGGTTACAGACAGACAAACACACAATCTCCATTATAATAAGATGTATCCCGCCAGGAGAAATCCTCTGGCAACATCTTATAGACATTTACACAATTCTTTACTCTCACACACATTTAATACCAAAACCAATAAACTGTTAACCCAATTATAAATTCTATAATTGCCTAGTCTCCTTCCTTTACGACAGAGATACTAATTCACCCCAGTATTTCTGTTAAAATTTTTGGGCTTGTCTAATGTTAACATAGTCCAAACCTGAAAAAAATTGAAGAGGGCAGGTGACAATTTTATTTTTTTCTGGATGATTTGACAGGAATTACCCCTCTATCTGATGGTGAGGTTCCAGTTCTGGAGGTTTGGAGAATGTGGAGCACCTCTTCATCACCATTGTTCCCAGGTCCACTCTGATCCGGAGTGGTAGTACCTGTTAGGGTCCCATTTATGAGTTAAATAGAAAAAAAATTGTTTATAAAAACTGTTTAAAAAAAACTTTCTACCAAACTATTGCTTGAACTTTATCCTATAAACTTATCCCTTAAACTGATTTCCAATCCCTTAGCAACAAACAACTGCAAACAACCTACTGACAAAATCAATAAAAATCCTTGAATAAAGATATAACAATAAATTTGACCATCCCTCACAACCTACCACTTGGCATAAAATAACCCTGGATGGGTTGACATGCCGTTAAAATCAATCAATGAATCAGTTTACTTACTGATGCATCAAGTTTTATCAAGAGTTTGACACAATCCACATGACCCCAGGCACTGGCCTCGTGCAATGCAGTGACCATATCAAATGTTTGAGTGTTGGGATTCAAGCCATGTTTACTGATGAGGACCTCCAAGATATCAAGGAGTCCTTCACGGGATGCTCGATGCAGAGGGAAAGCTTCATTCACTGCAGACAGAAACAAAAGGAATTATCAAACAAATGAAAATGTATCAAAATTGAAAACTCAATCCAATCAATTTGAAAAGTTATAAAGTAATCATAATATAAAAGTTTGTGAGAGATTTACATATTTGAAAAGAATTCTTTAGTTATTGGTTGTGTGGAATAATCAAATGTGCCTGTGTGCAGGGCCAAGTAATGATCAGAACATTAACCTCCTAGAAACTGTACAGAGACGTACAACCAAACGAATACCTTTCATCTGGCATCTGTCATATTCTGAACATCTTGCTGCCCTGGGAATGGATTTGTTGAAACTCCGGTATCTGGCAACTGACCTGGTAAACGCTCATATGGTCATTAATCATCTTAACAACAGCAACCTTTTTGATCTTCATGTTTCTAACAGACGTGGGCATGCTTACAAAGTCAGAAAACAGCATAACTCACATGACTTTCAGAAACATTTTTTCACACTCAGAGTTGCCGAGGCATGGAATAAGCTGCCTGCGTCCGTTGTGGACTGCCGAAACACTGCATCTTTCAAAGCCTCCATGCTTCCTGTAGTCCGCCAGCACTATACCTGATATACGCACACATACATGTATATTATTACTGTACGCTGTTCATGTTCCTGACACTAATACATTATTCTGTGTACTAGACATGAAACTTTGATGAGTTGTGGTGCACCTGAGCATTGTACATAATAAATTTCCTTATTATATATTTTTCTCTTTTTTTGTCAATGTTACTACGATGTATCATAAATATATATTTGTACAGGCCATCAATAAGTCTATAATATACCATTTGAACATCGTGGTGTAATGGTTAGCAAGCTAGTCTCGCAGATCCATTACTACTGAATAGTGAGTTCAATTCTAGCTGGATGCCCCATTTTATGACCTTGTGTCACATCCTACCTGTGGCGAACCTACAATTTGAGGTACTTAAACGCAGAACGAAATTTCACTAAGTGGTTTCGTGTCTGACAATTTCAAAGTCGTAGACATAGACTATTTTTCCGTGTACGTTAAATGATTTCATAGGGACGTTTAGGAAATTAATTGTTTTCTGCAGAGTTTCAAGAAAATTACATACCAGACCACAAAGAACAAACTTGAAAATTAAACATGAATTTTCAAATAAATTAAATACTTACGTATGCAAAGAAAAAAACAAAACAAAAGAAAAAAAAAAAAAAAAAAGACACACGAAAAAAGAAACCTTATTTCTAAGTTTAAAAAAAAAATTTCTGATTTAAATGAGCCATTTTAAAATAATTATCATATTTACAGTTGATATTACGAAGATTAAGAATAATAACCATTTTTTTTTTCACGTTTTTTAATGTTTACGTTTGAAACAACACGCATTAACTGTTTTGTTGTAAACAAAATAAACTGTCTTTCTTTATCGATTTTAATCTAATCAATTAGTCAGCTGTCTTTAAAGACAAAATTCAGATGAAAACAGAAAAAAATGTCTACATCATTTAATATTTATATCAGTATTTATTTTAGACGTAATTAAAGAAAATGTCATTCCTTATTTTTGCTCATCACTTACATTCATTACCGTTTTCCCCAAAGAAAAAAAATGTTTACGCTAAACTGTAAACATTTCAATTAAGACGAAAAATAATCCATCATCAGAGAATAATCAGAGGTTTTCAAATAAATAAAAATATTGTCTATTTTGTACTTACAAAATTCTTGAATGACGCTATTATCAACATTTTCTGGTGACATTTTTCATCACGTTTAAGTAACTGTTGTCATACTGAGGTGAAAATAAAAACTAACCTCAACTATTCATTTCAAGGGAGATAATTCATAATGTCATTTTTTGTGTTACGTTCAACTGAAGTATCACCTTTCTATAATGAATAATTTTAAAAAAAAGTCACTAATAATTGAACCACAAGTAATATGAATTTTAATTCGTTAAAACAAAGATTAAACAATCAATCTCGGACTAAATGCATTTTCTAAACATTAAAGAACAGAATTATTCTTTTTTCTTCTTAGAGTTTTCTTAAGAAATAATTTTATGAGGCACATTAAAATAATAATGAAATTTATTGTGTATAGTGGTCAGGTTCACCACAACTCATCAAAGTCTCATGTCTAGTACATAGAATAATGTATTAGTGTCAAGAACATGAATGACATACAGTAATAATATACATGTATGCGTGTACATGCGGGCATATGTGTGTGGATGGGGGTATCAGGTATAGTGTTGGCGGATTACAGAAAGCATGGAGGCTTTGAAAGATGCAGTGTTTCGGCAGCCTACAACGAATTTTGTTAACAATAAGGGTGGTCAGGGTTGCCTAAAGTCGGTATCAGCCAATCAGCGAGGGAGTCTATCCCCTTTTCACTAGTGCTAGACCAAGGAGATTGTTTTTGCATATGAGGTGGAGTACCACACCTACCATCAGCTCCTTACTTTACTGCACAGATCCCTGTGCTACTCATACACTGAGTTGGCGAGAGCCGGTATTGAACTAGGAACCTTGTGGTTTCTAGCCGAACGCTCTACTGACTGAGCTAAAAAATAAATGTAATGATAGCAACATATATAAGTATATAAGGCATATGTATGGAGGCGCGTGGTGTGATGGTTAGAGTCAGAAGGAATGGACTTGTCGACTCGAGTTCAAATTCTGGATGAAGCAGTTTGCACTTCACATAGTGCTAATACACTTGGGAAAGGTATGCATCCAAGTACTCTCACTCCAGCTATTGGTAAATAGCAGGACAGAATGGGCTCTTAACCTTGGATATGTAACCAGTCTAGGAAAAGGAAAACTCAGAATTTAAACCTGTTGTCCTCATCTGCACTATTTCTCTGAATTTTTTTTAGATGAAGCTTGATAATTAGTATTAATTGGATGACTCGAACTATTGTCCTCATCTTTATTGTTATCTGCACTATTTGTCTGAATTTTTTTAATTAGGCTTGATAATTAGTATTATTACATTGGTGGTTGACATAAAATATCAAAAATGAGAATTTTATGAGACAGTTTTGAAACTAGCACACCTAGTATTCCCTAAAGAGTTCTCCAAAGTGGAGGTGATCATAATGTAGGGGAGGTAATTCTCAATTACTTATTAGCATCACTCCAGTGACTTTACTTTTTACTACTATGCATGCTGTTAAAATTTGAAATTATTTGAACGAGAATTAGTGAGGTTTTAGGCTATGAATTGATATCAACCTTTTGGAAACACCCTGTACATCTAAAATATTATTGAATGTTTTAAACACAAGAATTCACCGGGTGAAATAACTTAGTGCAAAAGCAACACAATTAAACATGATATAGTGAATTATGCAATTCTATAAAAGATGAAAAACCCAAGTTTCATCGACGAGTCATGTTTAATAAGCCGATGCTGCAGGGTTTTGGTTTGCTTAATAAAACTTTGTCAAGGCTTTCGTTTGTTTAAAGAAAAAGAAATTATAGGTGAACAAAAGTCCATTACCCCATACATGGGACCACCTGTCAAATTAACTTCTGAATATAAACAACTGACCAACCTTTGGGTGATGATAAAAACTGAAGCCAGGGGTCCCCAAAGAAAAATATATATAAAAAATACGCAGCATTTCCAATTCCATTTTAATAAAGTTTCAGTCTAAAGAAGCTTATTTAATATGGGTGGAAATAGATCTATAACAATACTGGTGTTCCTAAATCTTTCATCTGTTATTATCCTGCTACACCCTCTGGTTAAAAATGAGACCATCCAAATTGTTCAAAATGCAATGCAAGAATATAAATCCAGATTATCTGGTGTTGCTTAATTGTAGATTTTTTATTCGTACCATTTTATTTCACCTAATTTTAAAAATAAAACATTCCAAATGGTCTTGTGTCACTTAAATGCCCAACGTAAAATTAAAATGAATTGAAAAATAAAAATAAGTTACATGTTTGTTTTATTTGTAAAATTGAAATTGGGAATTACGGAATATATTTTAGTAGTTTTATCTTATATTGTCCTGGGCTTCTGCCTTAATTTACGCTATGTTTGAGTGAGTCAGCATCAGACGAATCTCTGGCACAACTTAGATATTTTCTGAGTCGTGTTTTTGTCACTTTCTTGTCTACAAACTAATGTAGATATTCTAAATGTCTTCCCCCAGATTTTTATTGGCAAATTGCAAATATTTGTAAATATTTTATATTGTAAATATTTTTTAAATTTAAAAAAAAATATTTGTAAATATTTTAAAATAAATGAATATATTATTTCTTCTTCAAAGAACTATGATTCCTGAAATGGCCAAAAGAGAAGATGACCGATTCCTCTAACAGGAAGTGATAGACCACCCATGAACTTGATTTGAATTTTATCTGTATCTGTGTTATTTTTAGTTTTAGTTGTATTCAGGGTTTTATAAATCTTTTTCTGTTTCAACTTCCAACCTGAATTTACAATTACAGGTAATTAATCACCTATGTAACTAACATACACCCTATCCCTCGCCCATGTCCCTCTCGCCTCATTCTAATTTACTAGCCCGCCCCTCCTACCCTCCGAAACTGAGACGTCCCAAAATTTAGAAATAGCCAATTAAATAATTATCAAAATGAGTAAAAATAAATTTCCAAAAATTATTTTTATAGTTTTTATTTTCATTTTATTTTCTGATTTTCAGTACAAAGTTAAGTGACCTGAAAAAATCCGAAAGTTTTGTAATAAAATAACTGATGCACTATAAAATTCATTCATTGATAAATGAACACTGAAAATTTCATTAAAATCGGATAATTACCCGATTTTTGGTGAATTTTTTCAAACGGGGGGTGGGGGTGTGGGAAAAGGTATTGAATAAAAAACACGGATTTTTCAACAAATTGGGTATACCTACATGTTCATAAGAAAAACATAAAAAAATGTGTCACCTTCTGTAAAATCTGTTACTTTATTTTAATTCATAAAGATCTTACTTAAATGTAGGTACCATTAAAATATGTGCCGATTTTCGCTTAAAAAATTAATTAAGATTAATTAAATCGATTATTTAAGGTCAAATTTTTGTTTAAGTCCAAAAGTAGTAACATAATGAGCATCAGCAAAAAAAAAAAAAAAAAAAAAATGCACTCAAAACAAATCAATATTTTAAAACATTTTAAAAGTTTTTTCTAAGAAATCAATAACAACAAACATTAAATACATTATGTACAGAAAAATTAGTAACTTGTTGATATCTATTTAGGGCTGAACTTGCACAAAGGTGTCAAAATTAGATTGACCCAGAAAAAAACAGAACCCAAATTATTTATTTATTTTCCCATTAAACTAACCTTAAACCCCAACCCCACCCCTAACCCCTAAGCCTAACCCTAACCCTAAACCCCCCTTGTTAAAATTAAGTTTTATTACAAAATTTGTGGGTTCTGTTTTTTTCTGGGTCACCGGTATACAGGGTGACCCAGAAAAAACAGAACCCGAATTATTTATTCATTTTCCCATTAAACTAACCCTAAACCCCAACCCTACTTCCCTGACATACTCGTCCTTCGGGGCGGGGGTCCAGTGTGTTTCAGCCACTGGATCAGGGTAAAGTACAAATAATAGTGTCGATCCCAGGGTGCTATCCCCCCAGGCAATACCTGCCCCCTTGATTTAAAGGGGCAGGGCTGGGTTTATTGCCCAGCGCCTGAGGGGGAATGCCGAGGGGATCGACGTAATCTTTGTTCTTTCCCACCCATGAGCTTCGGCTTGTGGGTGGGCCCACATTAAATGAGGCCTTGTGCCCAGTCCATACAAGTGGGGTATGAGACAAATATACCTAAACCCCAACCCTAACCTAATCCTAACCTTATCCCTAACTCTAACCCTAAACCCTAACCCTAGACCCCCCATAGTTAAAATTAACAGTTTTATTACAAAATTTGTGGGTTTTGTTTTTTCTGGGTCACCCTAATTTTGACACCTTTGTGCAAGTTCAGCCCTATTTAGATAATATATATTTTTTCGTTCCAAACATTTAAGACTTAAATTTATAGATCAAATCAGAGACGTACAGACTCAAAAAGTTTAAATTTCAGGACCATATGACCTTTAGACACCCCTTTTATGATCTCGATTCATAAGGACATGTTTTTCATTTACACCGTCAAAATCCGGTTGTTTGTTAACAGACGATTTTTAGATTTTTTAAAAATTATAAAATTAACCCTTAATCCCTAACCCTAACCCTAATCCTAACAAACAACCGGATTTTGACAGTGTAAATGGAAAACATGTCCCTATGAATCGAGATCGCAAAAGGGGTGTCTAAAGGTCATATGGTCCAAATTGCATTTAACTTAAATTTTAAGTTAACTTAAATTTAAACCTTGTGAATCTGTACATCTCTGATTTGATCTATTAATTGTGCTAGTCTCATTGCCTTTTTAAAGTTTTTTTTTTTTTACGTAGTGGAAAGCCACCAAGAAAACAGTGAAAGAAAGTTAAGCAACGCGTGAATCATTGAATACCTAAAATTAAACTAATTACAATCAAGCAGTCAGCCAAACAATGAAAACTGTCAACTAGGTAATTGTCCGTTGGTTTTGCGCCAACCTGATTAATAGGCTTTACTCGCAAGTAAGCGAGCAACAACGAATCGGTGGGTGGAAAAGGAATCTTTCGTTTTTGGAGAAGACTTTTCTCCTTGATACTTGATTATTGGCTCAATTATGTTGGAGCTAAAAGTAATCGCAGAAATTGGACAAGACATTAAAAATTACATCTTATCTCAACGCAAGAATCCCGACAAAACAGGTAAGTTTTAAAGTTTACTGTTAAATTAAGTATGTTTTTTTATGATTTAAGGTTTTTCCCCGGTCGTGTTTATGGGTTTTGATTAGTGTATTTTCGATTAATAGTTTAAAAATTACTTTTAAAAAAATGATCACGAGTCGAACGAAAACATATTAAAGACAATGAGTGCCTATTCGTAAGACACAGAAATAAAGCGGGAGGAAATATTGTCGTAATTGATATTATAAAAATAAAAACAAAAGTTATGAAAATCAAAACAAAGGGCAGATAACTCGTCGTGTTATCACGGAAAGTTAGACACCATTGTATTTAATCTACTAGACAGGTACAGTCTACTTAAATAAATAAATAAATAAAAATAATAATAAATCAATTAAAGTTTGACAAATTCCCTGGGTTAGAAATTGTTCAGGATGCAAAACAAGCAAAATTACTCTCGAAATTGTTTTTTGGATTTTTAACGAGCTCACACATTAATCACAGTATTATTACCTGTGTGTTTGATGTCGTCGAACTACACACAGGTAAACACTTAGTGTTTGAAATCATTTTACACTTTTTTCCCCCCAACAAACAAAAAAATAAAACACAAATACTAAATAATAAGTCTTTTGTAAGAGAAGCACATTAATGCCAATTCAGTGGGTGCAAATTATAATTCATTTTTCTTCAGTCTTAAAGTTTTAAGAACCAGCGGTTCTTCGTTTATGACATTAAATACTTCCAGTAAATTTGTTTGTATCTTTTTTTTGTTGTTGGGGGAAAAAGTGTATAATGATTTTCAAACAACTAAGTGTTTCTGGTGGTAGTTCGACGACATCAAACACACAGGTAATAATAACTGTGATTAAATTGTGTGACTCGTTAAAATATCCCAAAAAAACAATTTCGAGAGTTAATTTTGCTTGTTGTTGGCATCCTGAACATTGTCTACCCAGGGAATTGTCAACTTTAATTGATTTATTATTATTTATTTATTTATTTATTTAAGAGAAACTGTACCTTGTCTTAGTAGAATTAAATTAACATGGGTGTCTATACTTTCGTGATAAACAAACGACGAGCTATCTGCCTTTGTTTTGATTTCACTAACTTTTGTTTTTATTTTTAATAATATCAAATTACGACAATATTTCCTCCCCGCTTTATTTTCTGTGTCCTTAACGAATATAGGCACTGCATTGTCCTGTTAATATGTTTTCGTTCGACTCGTGATCATTTTTTTAAAAGTAATTTTAAACTTAATTAATGCGAAAATCAACACAAATCAAAAACCCTCATAAAACACGACCGGGGAAAAACTTAAATCAAAAAAATGACATACTTAATTTAACAGTAAACTTTAAAGCTTTACCTGGTTTTGTTCGGATTCTTGCTTGGAATAAGATGTATTTTAATGTGCTTTGTCCAATTCTGCGATTACCTTTTTGCTCCAACATAATTGAGCCACATAATCAAGTATCAAGGAGAAACTCTCCAAAAACGAAAGATTCCTTTCCACCACGATTTTCGTTCGGTTTGGCTCGCTTACTTGGAGGTAAATGCTTATAATCCTATGGTTGCGCAAAACCACGGGACAAATTCACCTAGTTTGACAGTTTTCATTGTTTGGGCTGTACGTTGATTGTAATTAGTTTAATTTTAGTAATTCAAGATGATTCACCGTTGCTAACTATTTTTTTCTTTCACTGTTTCTTGTGCTTTCCACGTACGTAAAAGAAAAAAAAGCTTTAAAAAGGTGCAATGAGACTAGCACAATTAAATAGATCAATCAGAGATGTACATCGATTCAGCAAGGTTTCAAATTAATTAACTTAAAATTTAAGTTAAATGGCGATTGTCGGACCATATGCCTTTAGACAACCCCTATTTGCGATCTCGATTCAATGGGGACATGTTTCCATGTTACACTGTCAAATCCCGTGTGTGTTTTGTTAGGATTAAGGTTAGGGTTAGGGTTAAGGGTTAATTTTAATAATTTTAATTCTAAAAATCGTCCTGTTAACAAACAACCGATTTTGACGGTGGTAGATGAAAACATGTCCTTATGAATCGAGAAATATAAAGCGGGTGTCCTGAAAGTCATATGGTCCTGATAATTTAAACTTTTTTGGAGTCGGTACGTCTCTGATTGATCTTATAAATTAAGTCTTAAATGTTTGGAACGAAAAAAGTATATATTATTAAATAATGGGGCTGGAACTTGCAACAAAGGTGTCAAATTAGGGTGGACCAGAAAAAACAAACCCATAATTTGTAAAAACTGTTTAATTTTAACTATGGGGGGTCTAGGTTAGGGTTTAGGGTTAGAGTTAGGGATAAGGTTAAAGATTAGGTTAGGCGTTGGGGGTTAGGTATATTGTCTCATGACCACTTGTATGACTGGGTCACAAGGCTCATTTAATGGTGGGCCCACCCACAAGCCGAAGCTCATTGTGGGAAAGAAACAAAGATGACGTCGTATCCCCTCGGCAATTCCCCCTCATGCGCTGGGCATAATACCCGCACTGACCCTTTAAATCAAAGGGCACGTATTGCCTGGGGGATAGCAACCCTGGGATCACAACTATTATTTGTAACTTTTCCCTGATCCAGTGGGCTGGAAAACACAACTGAGAACCCCCGCCCCGACGGACGCGTAATGTCAGGAAGTAGGGGTTGGGGTTTAGGGTTAGTTTAATGGAAATATGATATAATAAATTTCGGTTTGTTTTTTCTGGGTCAACCCTGTAATACCGGTGACCCAGAAAAAGAACAGAACCCAAAATTTTGTAGATAAAAACTTAATTTAACAAGGGGGGTTTAGGGTTTAGGGTAGCTTGGTTAGGGGTGGGGTTGGGGTTTAAGGTTAGTTTAAATGGGAAAATATAATAAATAATTTGGGTTTTCTGTTTTTTCTGGTCAATCTAATTTTGATCCACCTTTGATGCAAGTTCAGCCTAAATAGATATCAACAAGTACTAATATTTTCTGTAACAAATGTATTTATGTTTGTTGTTATTGAATTTCTTAGAAACTTTTAAAATGGTTTTAAAATATGATTTGTTTTGGAGTGCATTTTGTTTTTTTTTTTTTTTTTTTTTTGCTGATGCTCTTATGTTACTACTTTTGGACTTAAACAAAATTTGAACCTAAATAATCGATTTAATTAAATCTTATTCATTTTCTTAAGGCCGAAAATCGGCACATATTTTATGGTACCCTACATTCATAAGGTAAGATCATTTATGAATAAAATAAAGTAACAGATTTTACAGACGTGACACAATTCTTATTTTTTCTGTATGAAACATGTAGGTATACACCCATTTGTTGGAAAAAGATCCGTGTTTTTTTATTCAATACCTTTCCAGCAAAAACCTCCACCACGTATTGAAAAAATTCACCAAAATCGGGTAATATTCCGATTTTAAGAATTTTCAGTGTTCATTTATGAATGAATGAATTATTTTTTATTTTTTTATAGTGCATCAGTTAATTTTAATTACAAACTTGTCGGATTTTTTTCAGGTCAGCTTAACTTTTGCGTACTGAAAATCGAATAATAAAATGAAAATACTATAAAAATAATTTTGAAATTTATTTTTTACTCATTTTGATTAAGTTTATTTAATTGGCTATTTCTAATTGGACGTCTCAGTTTCGGAGGTAGGAGGGGCGAGAGCAGTAGAATAGCAGAAGGGACATGGGCGAGGGATAGGTGTATTAGTTACATACGGTTGATTAATTACCTGTAATTGTAAATTCAGGTTGGAAGTTGAAACAGAAAAAGATTTATAAAAACCCTGAATACAATAAAACTAAAATACACAGATACAGATAAAATTTCAAAGTCAGTTCAGAATGGGTGGTCTAAATGCACTTCCTGTTAGAGGATCGTCATCTTTCTCTTTTGGCATTTCAGGAATCATAGTCTTATGAGAGAAATATATATTCATTTTATTTTAAAATTTTAACAAATATTTTTTTTTAAATTTTAAAAAATATTTACAGATATAAAATATTTAACAAATATTTGGCAATTTGGCCAATAAAAATCTGGGGGGAGACACTTTAGAATATCTACATTAGTTTTGTGACAAGGAAGTGGACAAAAAACACGACTCAGAAAATATCTAAGTTTGCGCCAGAGATTCGTGATGCTAGATCACTCAAAAACATAGCGTAAATTAAGGCAGAAGCCAGGACAAAATATAAGATAAAACTCTAAAAAAATATTCGTAATATTCCCCAATTTCAATTTACAAATAAAAACAAAGGCATGTAAACTTATTTAATTTTTTCAATTCATTTTATTTAACGTTGGGCTAATTAAGTACCAGACCATTTGGAATGTTTTAATTTTTTAAACAATAGGTGAAATAAAATGGGTAACGAAATAAAAAATCTACAATTAAGCAAACCAAGATAATTGGATTTATATTCTTGCATTGCATTTTGAACATTGGATGGCTCATTTTTAACCAGAGGGTGTACAGGATAATAACAGTATGAAAGATTTGGAACACCAGTATTGGTTATAGATCCTATTTCCACCCATATTAAATAACTTTCTTTAGACTGAAACTTTAATTAAATGGGAATTGGAAAATGCCTGCGGTATTTCTTTATATATATTTTCTTTGGGACCTGGCTTCATTTTTTCATCATCACCTAAAGTTGTCAGTTGTTTATATTCAGAAGTTAAATTTGACAGGTGTCCCCATGTATGAGGGTAAATGGACCTTTTGTTCACGCTATAGATTTCTTTTTCTTAAACAAACGAAAGGCCTTGACAAAGTTTTATTAACAAACCAAAGACCCTGCAGCATCGAGCTTATTAACATGACTTCTGATGAAACTTGGGTTTTTCTCTTTTAATAGAATTGCATACTTCCACTATTCTGTTAATTGTGTTGCTTTGCAAATAAGTTATTTCCCGGATGAATTCTGTGTTTAAAACAATTCATAATATTTTAGATGTAAGGTGTTCCAAATAAGGTGAATATCATTCATAGCCTAAAACCTCAACTAATTCCCTCGTTCAAATAATTTCAAATTTTAACAGCATGCATAGTAGTAAAAAGTACAGTCACTGGAGTGATGCTAGACTAAGTATTGAGAAATTACCTCCCCTACATTATGAATCACCTCCACTTGAGAACTCTTTAGGGAAAAGCTAGGTGTGGCTAAGTTTCAGAATGTCT
>CM042164.1:45218808-45248503 GCA_023376005.1 Doryteuthis pealeii | reverse complement strand
TATATATGTTTAACACTAGCCATTAATTATAATTGGTTGCTAGGGGTATTAATATGTTTAACACTAACCATTTTAATTATAATGGTTGCTAGTTTAATATGTTTAACACTAGCCATTTAATTATAATGGTTGCTAGTGGTATTAATATGTTTAACACTAACCATTAATTATAATGGTTGCTAGGGGTATTAATATGTTTAACACTAGCCATTAATTATAATTGGTTTGTAGTGGTATTAATATGTTTAACACTAGCCATAATTATATATGGTTGCTAGTGGTATTAATATGTTTAACATAGCCATTAATTATAATTGGTTGGCTAGTGGTATTAATATGTTTAACACTAGCCATAATTATAATGGTTGCTAGGGTATTAATATGTTTAAACACTAGCCATTAAATTATAATGGTTGCTAGTGGTATTAATGTTTAACACTAGCCATTAATTTATAATGGTTGTAGGGTATTAATATGTTTAACACTAGCCATTAATTATAATGGTGCTAGTGGTATTAATATGTTTACCACTAGCCATTAATTATAATGGTTGCTAGTGGTATTAATATGTTTAACACTAGCCATTTAATTTATAATGGTTGCTAGTGGTATTAATATGTTACCACTAGCAACAGTAAACTGTTTGAATTCTAAAAGAATATTCTGTAATCATATTTTCTCTACTATATCCAATAAGACAATTAAAAAATACTCACTATACCAAGTAAAAATGAGTCTACGATATGTGGCTTCGTAAGGAACCTTGGAAACCGTTCCTTGGAGAGTATGGACTGAAACAAATAAAAATAATTTTGTTAAATTTTTTTACAAAAATAAAACAATGATAAAGTAAATATAAGTACACATTCACTATCACCAGATCTTGCTTTTTGAGTAAAAATTATAAAGATTTGATTTGTGAAGATAATTAGAAAATAAAATTTAAATGAGAACAGCATGGAATATTTTTTTGCATTTAATATTTCCAATAGTAGACTTTAACGTTTCTTTTCAGAGTAGCCGGATCAATGCAAAATCTTTTTTTACATAGGGATTTTAATGGGGCAACCCACTCACGATTCAGTAATAATGAATCTGTGGGACTAACTTAAAAAAATGCCGGGTAGTCACTTCTAGTATAAATATAGGATTCAAAAGCTTCTTACCATGATGAACCATGCAGATGAAATAGACAATATCAAATGTTTCGTCTTCTTTTTCAGCATCCTGAGGAGAGAGAACAAAAAATGAAGAATGGAAACTGATAAGGACAATCTATGATATTAATTATTATACTAAAGCCGAGTTAATCAACTTTTGCTTCCTAAAGGCTTTTTTACTGTTTAGTTTGATGACACAAAAATTATACTAAATTATTCCTTACTTTTAGGATTGAATTATGTTTGGAAAAAATTCTGTTTTAATTGGTTCTAATTAGTCGTAATTTGCAATTAAGTCAAAAACCAACCAATCTCTTACTTTACTCTCTGTCTATCACTTTCTTCCCCTCTATGTATCTCTTGACTACCTTCACTTACATAATATTAGTTTCTCTGGATTAGAGAGAGAGAGAGAGAGAGAGAGAGTGAAACAGGAGAATTTGAAATGTATTTCTATGTTAAATTTCACAACTAGCAACCATAGTTTAAATGAAGTCAAACGTTCCCTTACAAAATGATTTTAAGGTTTCGTCCGTCTGTATTTTTTTTAAATTTAATTTTAATCGCTTTGCTAACTCCCTTTTCCCTAATCTCAATTATCTACCCAGAGCTGAATGGGTGACCCAAACTGTGCCATTGATAAAAAATAAAATAACTTACCTTTGGGGAACTGACACTTTGTGGGGACGTTTTTTCCACAGATAATGTCGGCTGGTAACAAACACAGAATGTACCATTGGAATGTGTCACGACTTCAATGTTCAGTGAGCGATCTCAATGAAAAAAAAAAAAAAAATACATCACGTTTTACAACTTTGACAATGATTAAAATATAGAATAACAGTAAAATATGCATAAACTGCTGCTGATACTAAGACTCAAACCGATTAGGTAAACAAAATGAATAATAAATTTAAAATACTATTCGAATTACTTTGGTATATTTAACTCTTTGCCTACTTTAAACCATTTGCAGTGGCTCTCCCACAACTGCGATTGTGACATATGGGCAATTCCATGTCAAATCATCCAGAAAAAAGTAAAATTGTCACCCACCCCTTTCAATTTTTCTGAAATCTTGTACAGGTGTGGACTGTGTTAAAGAGCTAAAAATCGACATAACTCCGACAATTCTTGGAATTGAAAGTTCAAATTTTGGGGATTGTCTAACTTTAACATAGTCCATACCCGTACAAAATTTCAGAAATATTGAAAGGGGTGGGTGACATGGCCTAGATGATTTGACATGGAATTACCCATATATATATATATTTACCAACCCCTCCGCACAAGCAGGATGTGACACAAGGTCAGTTTCTTAAGCGGCTAGAGGTAGCTGTTAAAAAGTTGAGCCACACTGATGAGAAGTAAACTTCAAAACACGTGTCTGGATGACTGATATATATATATATATATACACACACCAACCCCTCCGCATGAGCAGGATGTGACACAAGGTCAATTTTTTAAGCAGTTCAACAGGTTTCAATTCAGAGTTTTCCTTCTTCTAGACAGGTTGCCTTACCAAGGTTGAAGAGCCCAGTCTGCCCTACTATTTACCCATAGCTGGAGGGAACATAGTTGGATTCATACCTTTCTCAAGGGTATTGGCGCTATGTGAAATGCAACCAGTTTTGTCGTTTAGTTAGTTTAGAGAATCAGTTTCAACTGGACATTGAGGCAAGACAGACGTGTTACTGCTGAGGTTGACTCATCTGTGCAGCGAATAAAAATATGGACTAGACTAAATAAAGAAACTTGATCAAAAAATAAAAGTCTTGTAGTTCATTTAATTAATTACAATGACTAAAGTTAGCCCAAAAGAAACCCTTAGTTTAGGAAAAGGAGAAGCAGTTAGAAGACAGCCAGTATATGACAAGATGACAGCTAGAGAAGATAGAAAGAAGTTAGCAGAGGTAAGTAAGATCTCCAACCAAGTAAGTCTCTTATCTCTGTATCTGTCTCTCTCTGTCACCCGAGTTCTCTCTCTCTCTCTCTCTCTCTCTCACCCGAGTTTCCTTTCTCGATTGTATACCCGATGTTGGGTATACAACACAGTAATAATATGACTTTATTTGAATCGAACGAGTTCTGAGGTGAATAGATAGTGAACTTTGAAATATCCTATCATACAGGTAAAAAAACACCAAGAAAATTTGGTAGCCAAAGTGTTAAAAGGTAACTTTTTATAGTAAGTCGTCGGAGTGGCCTAAAGTCAGCATCAGCCAATCAGTGAGGGAGTCTATCCCCTTTTCACTAGCGCTAGACCAAGGAGATTGTTTTTTGCGTCTGAGGTGGAGCACCACACCTAACATCAGCTCCTTACTTTACCGCACAGATCCCTGTGCTACTCATATGCTGAGTTGGCGAGGGCCGGTATCAAACTAGGAACCTTGTGGTTACTAGCCGAACGCTCTACCGACTGAGCTAAACCGTCCCTTCTTATTAAATCGTGTAAATTTAAAGTATCTGTGTAAAAGTAATTTTAAGGAAATTATCTTATTAGTCTTACATACATACATTACTTACTTCTCTCTCTCTCCTCCTTTCTTCTCTTCTCTCTGTTCTTTCTCTCTCGTCTCTCTCTCTCTGTTCTTTCTCTCTCTCTCTCTCTGTTCTTTCTCTCTCGTCTCTCTCTCTCTGTTCTTTCTCTGTTTCTCTCTCGTCTCTCTCTCTTTCTTTCTCTTTCTCTCTGCTCTCTCTCTCTCTTGTCTCTCTCTCTCTCTCTGTCTTCTCTCTCTCTCTCTCTCTGTTCTTTCTCTCTTTCGTCTCTCTCCTTTCTCTCTTTCGTCTCTCTCCTTTCTCTCTCTCTGTTCTTTCCTCTCTCTCTCTGTTATTTCCTCTCGTCTCTCTCTCTCTGTTCTTTCCCTCTCGTCTCTCTCTCTCTCTGTTCTTTCCCTCTCGTCTCTCTCTCTCTGTTCTTTCCCTCTCTCTCAGTTCTTTCCCTCTTGTCTCTCACTCTCTGTTCTTTCTCTCTTTATCTCTCTCTCTCGTCTCTCTCTCTCTCTGTTCTTTCTCTCTTTCTCTCTCGTCTCTCTCTCTCTGTTCTTTCTCTCTTTCTCCTCTCTTCTCTCTCTCTCTGTTCTCTCTCTCTGTTCTTTCCCTCTCTCTCTCTCTGTCTCTCTCCTCTTTCTCCTCTCGTCTCTCTCTCTCTGTTCTTTCCCTCTCGTCTCTCTCTCTCTGTTCTTTCCCTCTTGTCTCTCTCTCTCTCTCTGTTCTTTCCCTCTCTCTCTCTCTTGTTGTCTTTCTATTTAATTATTAGTTGAATAGAACATAATCCCAATTTGAAGAAAATGAAAAGTCAGTGTTCAGATGATCTAGAAAGATTTTTTAATAGTGTGTGTGCGTGTGTTTGCATATATGAATATAAAACTTACCAGGTATGATAGCACATAGTGGAATATCAATATAGCTCGGACTGAAAGGAAAACAAAACAAAATTATTTCTCTGAATTTTTGAGATGAGGCTTGATAATTAGTATTATTTGTATGTGAAGGTTCCCGAGTCCGACAAGAAATACCTGAAGAAGGCCGGGGGGCAAATCGACCGAAAGGTTGTACAGATAACAATGAAAACGAGGACAATAGTCCGAATAATACAAATAATTCTAAAACAAAATTATTTGTCTATTCCTCTGGATTTTTGAGATGAGGCTTGATAATGGGAATGAGAACAGTATACCCCCGAGCTGGGTTCAAAGATCCGTGAAGGCTTCCGATTACGATAACAAGGTTCCCGAGTTCAAAGAGAAGCTTCCTGAGTTGAAGAAGGTCCCCGAGACCGACAAAAAATACCTGAAGAAGGCCGGAGGGCACATCAGACAAAACGTTGTACAGATAACAATAAAGATGAGAACAATAGTCCTGTAGCATTAGTTTCGTATTTGCCTGGGAGAGTTGTCTGCCCGTTTAGTTTGCTGGTGCCCGCTAGGGGCTATAGTATTTAAGCGGTTGGTTCAAAACGCTTCTCCCTCTTTTCCTGTTCCAGTAACCACGAGACACATGGGGTAGACACGGTCTACCCATTCTCGTTGGGGCTTTTGGCCCCCCTTATATTACTGTAAGTTATTAACTCAGCATGGACTATCCCCAGTCTCATGTCTGTTGCTTTTATGTATATTTTGTACCATTCATGAATGTGTCTTTATCTTTCTACATGTAACTTTGTTATACCTATGTATTATGTACCCTTTTATCCATGTGCTGTATACGTATTAAATGTTTTGTTTATCAAACCTTTGTTGGAGTTTGTATCTTCAAGTAAATATAACTTTGAATCCTTTTTACAGTCCGAATAATCCAAATAATACAAAAATTATTTGAATTATTTGGATATATGTCAGACTGTTGTCCCTATCTTTATTGTTTATATACCCGTTTCGGCTAATGTAGCCTCCGGCCTTCTTCAAGTGGTTCTTGTCAAAATCATGAACTTTCTTGTCATAATTGGGAGCCTTCTCAAAATTCAAACTGAATGCTTTATTCAATCTACTGGGCTACACTGTTCTCATCCAATTAAAAATGACCGGGTACAAATGTTAAGCTATGTTAAGTATTGCATGTTTACCCCTGTGGTCAGATTTAAATCTGCAATGTACTGATGATTTTCCCTTAGAACTGTATTAACACAACCCCTATATCTATTGAGCCATGTGTCCATACTTTGTGTATATAACAATAAAGATGAGGGCAAGAGTCCGAAAAACTTATATTATATTGAATATTGCATTATACAATATGAAACAACAAATAATATTGCAACTATTACTACATACAGTATTATGAGTTATTAAGTTAGGGACTGGCAAACTGGGCCTAAAATGCGTTCTTGACAAAATGACTTTAGCCCCCCCTACAGAAAATAATTTACCAAAATTCAGGGAATTATTGGATTTTAATGAAATTTTCAGTGTTTATTTATCAAAGAATGATCTTTATAATGCATTATTTATTTTATTTCAAAACTTTCTCATTTTTTTCAGGTCGCTTAATTTTGACCCCCCTTATGCTGGGGGCGTAAAATTGTTTTGAGTTCATCTTATATTGTACTAATTAAAGTATAAATAAAGAGATAAAAGACCGAAGTTATGAATAGAAACAAAAAAAAAAAATGTTACGGTTGCTGTTCTATGAGAAAATAAGTACCGAAAGTCGAAAAATAAAATGTAAAAAAATAATAAATAATTAATTTTTTGGTGATTTTTTTTTACTCATTTCGATAATTATTTAATTGGCTATTATCTTATAAAAGAAAAAATTATACATCGATATTTTTTCTGCTTATAAAGGTGAGGGGGTACATTTTCAATCGAGTTTTTCTTCAAAACTTATTACTTTATGTATCTAAAATAAGGTTTGCATTGAATAGATATTTATTTCTAGAATCTGAAAATATAACATTTTAAACTTAAAATCAGAATATTTTTATTTTTAAATGAATTTTATATATTAATTTTTCATAGCAAAAATACTAAATTAAAGTTTTGAAATAAAATAACTGATGCATTATAAAATTTATTAATTGATAAATCAATCCTGAAAATTTCATTAAAATCGGATAATTACCTGATTTTTGGTAATTTTTTTTTGCAATCACGAATGTTATATTAAAATTGTAAACAAGCGCTTAAAACCTTTGAAAAAGAGACAGAATGGTGGATCACATCGAAATTGACCAAAACAAATGGTTTTAAATCTTTTAAAAATAAACTGCATATGTAATGATATTTTTCTTTTTTTTAATGATGGTCATTATGTTACTACTTATCGATTTAGACAAAGTTTGAGCTGATTTTTTGGCAGTCCCTATATTAAGTTATTAATGTAGAAGTAAATTTATACTTACAAACTTGTTTTGGACTCAAATGGAAATGGAAAATTGAGTGGAACATCAATCTGTTGAAAGAAATGGTATTTGCAATTATCTGAATATTGATCATACAACTTATAAAATAGCTGATTTAATTGGCTTAACTCTCTGCCTACTTTAAACCGCTAACAGTGGCTCACCTGAGCAAAGTACAAAAACTGATGGTTAATTCATTATAATTGATCAGAAGGATTCAGTATTACAATAATAATAGGACTCTATTTGAATAGAATGATTTCTGAGGTGAATAGATAGTGAACTTTGAAATATCCTATCATACAGGTAAAAAAATACCAAGTAAATTTGGTATAGCCATGGGGGAAATTTGGTAGGCAAACAGTTAAAAATTATTCATATTCGATAGGAATACTCTTTTGAAAGGCTCCAAATATTCAAGGTAATATCAATCCTTTGAAAGTCTCTCCAGCAAACGAAATGCAATTCCTTTCCCAACCGAACACGCCACTCTCACTTCAAATAGCAGTCGTCAGATTTCACTTGCCATCCAAACACTTTCTTCCTCACTCGCCCTGTCAGCGACAGTCTGTCTTTATTTCTGCTCGTTCGACTGCGCTTATGCAAATTCGGATATACTTTATTTGGGTCTCGACTAACAACACCTCAGCTATGAGGAGGTAGCGAGTTTGAGTATCCATAGCCGCTCACCACACTCTTCCCCATCGCACAGGCCAAACATATCCTGACGCGCTTTGTTTGTGGGGGCTTGGAATCCGCTTGTTCATAGGGCTGCTTTTCAGTCTTGTCACAAATACTTACCATATATTTGTAAATTGTTTGCATCAAGAATAGTTACTTGAAGCTATAATTGTTTACTAAAGATTATTATTACCTTGAAGAATGTTACTGTGTTCAAACAAATGACTAATTATTCTTGTAACATCAAATGTACATAATGTATACATATATATGTAGAACAACTTTACTATATAATATGTATTTGATTACAAAGAGAAATTAGATACATTAAATTTTTGCCTATTTTAAGCTGCTCACAGCGGCTCTCCAACCACTGGGATCTTACCCATACCACACCCAAGCAAAGTACAAAAACTGATGGTTAGTTCATTATAATATAGAAGAAGAACTCAGATTACAATAATAATAGGACTTTATTTGAACAGATTAAGTTCTGAGGTGAATAGATAGTGCACTTTGAAATATCCCATCATATAGGTAAAAAATACAAAAAAAGATTTGGTACAGCCATGGGAGAAATTTGGTAGGCCATGAGTTAAATATTAAATCAAATGTTACAGACATTTATAACATTTTTCATACTTGATTGCAGAAAGAAAATTGATATTATTTAATATGTTTGAGATACGTCTGACTAAACAGCGCTGTGTAGCATCGTCAGTTATGTTATTATTAACTGGTCCATTGGGGGGTTTTGGGTCTTTCAACATAATACCCCCCTCGCCAGTTAGACCCCATTATGGCATGGCTGGGCCTATAATATAATAGAAATTTATAGAAAATAATAGAAAATTTATCATAGAAAACACTTAAAAATCAGCTATTATGCAGTTATGGTACCATTTCCACTCATAGGTATCTGAACATACCTATGAGTGGAAATGGTACCATAACCACATAATAGCCAATTTTTATGGTTTTTTTTTTTTTAACTAATTATATTGTTTATAAAGAATTAAACATTGAGCTCTCAAATTGGACCTGAATTCTCTAACATTTTACTGTTGGAAGAAAGGACAAGCTTAGAATCATCCTAATACCAATTTCCTGGTATCCCCCTATGGATATATATATATATATATATATATATATATATATATAAAAGTAATTGGTAATTTGCTTGAAGCATTGTTAAGTATGTTATAAAAATAAAATTCGAAGGCAATACAATGCGTAAAAATAAAGAATATTTATGTCTTTATTTTTTACGCATTGTATTGCCTTCGAATTTTATTATTTTATATATATATATATATATATATATATATATAAGGTACATTGATTTAACTTCATTCCGTAATTTAATGGATGACTTTAATGAGTAAATTTAAATTGAATAGAACTAAAAAGAGAATCTAATTTCTGGGGAGAGAGAAAGAGAAAAAGAGAAAGAATGTTTTAGAAGACATAGAGATGCAATAACCCTTTGAGGGAGTCAGATCAGAGCAACTTACTTCTAGGTCAGCTAGTCACAGTGAATGACTTCTAAGTAATTAGGCCAAAATAAATATGAACAAGCTGTGGTTTTTCCAAACAAACTCACTAAAGTTGCAAAGAAAGAAAATGACAAAGTTCAAAAATGGAAATCTACACATTTATATAAACAGACATACATTTCTTTCCATGCTATTTATTTTTTATTGATATTTATTTTGGCCTAATTACTAGAAGACATTCACCGTGACTAGCTGACCTAGAAGTAAGTTGCTCTGATCTGACTCCCTCAAAGGGTTATTGCATCTCTATGTCTTCTAAAACATTCTTTTCTTTCTCTTTTTCTCTTTCTCTCTCCTCAGAAATTAGATTCTCTTTTTAGATCTATTCAATTTAAATTTAAATTTACTCTAAGTCATCCATTAAATTACAGAATGAAGTTAAATCAATGTACCTTATATATATATATATATATATATATATATATATATACATATATATATATTTGTAGGTGGGATACCAGGTAATTTGGTATGATTAAGTTTGGAACAGCGGACAACTTTTGATTTCTTAACAACAACAGAGGGTTAACTTCACTCTAAGTCTAATGGTTAGTAAGTGATGAATTAGAAGGAACAGCTAGCAGTCCTTGCATTTCTTAAGTGTCTGGTCTCAATAAATCTGGGCACTCTTAAACTTTATCAACCATACAGTGTTCAGTAAATTCTAATAATAACTTTAAAAAATAAGCGAGATAGGTTTGAACAATGTGTTATAGTGAGACAACTATACCATTAAGAATTTTTTTTTATTTTGCCAATATAAGTTGGAAAATTTCAAAATACTCCACCAAACACTGAATAAATTTAGGGTTAATTATTTTTGAGTTCAATCCCACCCAGACACATTGGAGGGATGAATTTGCGTTATACCAATTTTTACTCAATTTTATTAGGTTATTTTTTGAGTTCAATCCCACCCAGATGCATTGGAAGGATGAATTTGTGTTATACCAATTTTTACTCAATTTGAGTGTAAAATTTTTTGAGTTCAATCCCACCTCAAATAAATTTCTATTTCATCCATTGATTCTTTCTTGATAGTCATTTGATCTACCAGATTTTCTTCCAGCAAGAAATTTAACATTGTCCACTGTTCCTAAGTGCACACACATGCAACAATACATGCAAACACCAATGTTATTCTGTTACAAAAGCTTATTTCAAGAATTTAATTAAGATGTTGTGACTGAATTAATCAATTAACAACATTGAAAATCCGAGAAAAAGGTTTATTACTTTTTGTAAAGCAATATTAACAATAGAGTCAACACACAGTTCTCCAACAGTATGACTAGCTACTCGATTAATAGTGACTCAACTATGAATACTACTACATAACTTGACTAAGAATAAGTTTGCATATTCATATCTTTATATGTGTTCTGTTGGATTAGTCCAACTATCTTGCAGGGGAAATATCTCCCTTTACAACATAAAAACAATTTTTTAAAAAAATATTTTCCTTTTGCTTAAATTTATTACATTAACTAGCAAATATATGCACCCTCCGGGCGCACGTATTTAAGTTTTAATGTAATGGAATATGTTAAATTAGAAAGACTAATGTAACTAAAAAAGAATGCAGAATGATTTAAAACAGAGGGGGTATAATCGAAAACAACTTTGAAACTAACTCTTCCACCATTTCCCTAATTTAACTACTTAGTTAAAATAGGAAGTAAAAAATAAAATTGCAGTTATATCTTCTTGTTAATGGATTTCTTTTAAGATTTATCCCGAGATTTTTGCTTATATTCATTAAGATAAAACCAAACAATTAGAAATCAATAATACTAAGCAATATTTATTAAAAATCAATTTTTTAATATCAATATGCAAATTAACCTTCCGGTTCACACTCCAAAATGCTATTTTGTTGTATATATAAATACAATTGCATGTTATTAGTATGCAGATATGGTCAACAGTCTTAATGATGTAAAACACTTTTATTAATAATTGAAGTTTAAATTAAAAATAAAATCATGGAGAATGTGATGTAAATAACTAAAAGGAATTGTGACTTGTATAGTAATATAGTTTCGGTTACAGACAGACAAACCCACAATCTCCATTATAATAAGATATTTATATTCTGCAAAATACTAAATGTTACAAGTATATTCCAAATTTATTAGAAGTTTGACTACTAAAAACACTTTTCTATCTCTGTTTGTTTATTGATGTTAACGGCATATCAACGCGTCTGGGGTTATGTCATGCCTAACGGTTAGGAAGTAATACATATCATGTATTTATATTTATACTTTTTAGTAATTGGTTTTAACAATGTGTTAGCATTATTGGGGATTATGTTGTATGGTATTGATTAAGTTCATGTCTATATTCTATGGTATAATTTTATATCCCTCAAAAAAAGAGAATATCCTCTATGTTGACATTTTTAAATAGATCATTCATATAGTTTTCTTTAAAATAACGGTTTCTGATGTGAGCAAAAAACCTGCATTCTATGAATAAATGTTTAACTGTCAAAGGTGTTTGACATGTTTCACATTGTGGTTGTTGTTCTTGTTTGAGTATATAGGAGTGCCTTATTATTTTTTATCTTTGTAGAACCATAAACAGACCTGTGATATAAAGAGAATATCCAAGAACAAACATGCATACAACGGACATGCAGGACATAGAGAACAATATAAATATTATTTGTTTTACTTTATCAATCACTAATTATTTTTAAAAATACAAGTGTAATATATTGCCTTGACTGGCAGTGAACCCAGTGGATGTAGTTTGACAGATACATCCGGTCATGAATAAAATCGGAAGACCAG
The DNA here is from genome assembly GCA_023376005.1 of Doryteuthis pealeii. Classification (NCBI taxonomy): domain Eukaryota; kingdom Metazoa; phylum Mollusca; class Cephalopoda; order Myopsida; family Loliginidae; genus Doryteuthis; species Doryteuthis pealeii. The sequence continues at coordinate 45,236,463 of CM042164.1, read as the reverse complement.
AAGTTTATGGGTGTGATACCCAATGCAAAAAAACAGGAAATGCATGAGTGTAATCTATGGCCAATGAAAAGAAGAACGTGGGTGAAGAGATGTCTCTGCAAGAAAACTGCATGGGTGTCTCGAGGAGGCATGGACACGTGGGAGTTTTAAGACTATATAAAGTCTAGAATTTTGGCTGGAGTTCAGTTTTCCCCTTCTGTTCAAACTCCTGACAACTGCTTTGTACGTGTAAACTCTCTCTAAAGACTCCTGCTCCACACAAGCTTCACCATCGAAGAATAAGAATATAAGATTATATTTTTATATACACATGTAGTGACTCGACAATGAATACTACTACATAACTCTTATCAAAGTCCAGCAGCAGTATACAACAAAAGTGTATAAAAACTATTTTTATAGTTGAATTGTGATAATACCCAGGTCTGCACTCAAGCACCTTCATTGCACAATGTCTATGACACCAACATTGTGAAATTCTGTGCTGGCCAATTCGAAGGGCACAAGTCAGAGACAGGTTCACAAGGATTTAAAAAAACAAAACACAAAGTCTGATAACAGGATGCTGATGGGAGAGGAAGTTGTGACACTTTGTGCAGTTTGTGGTGGTGGAGAGGACACTATGTCAGCTGGCAAGAAAATTACTGGCTTCACTGATGTGGGTCCTTGGATATTTTCTATCTCTGCTGCTACTGAGACGACACTATCACCCCAACTGCCCCAAGGGCCTGAGCCGGACGAATATATGTAAATTACACCCCCACACAGTCCCACATATTCAAACATGTTTTCATGTAAATTTTGAAATTAAAAATTTCAAAGCTCCAGAGAATAAAGGATGATAATTCTTAAAGATTTGCTCAATGTTCCGGTTGCTTACATAATGTCTGGTATGTGAGGGAATAAATTGTCTAATTCTGTAAACAATGTTTTATTTTAAGATCCCAGACGAACCGAAAAGAAGTGTTACATTAAGTAGATATTTATTTCTAGAATCTAAAAATATAAACATTTTAAACTTAACATCAGGCTTTTCCCATTTTAAATGAATTTTATATATTAATTTTTCATAGCAAAATACTAAAATTAAAGTTTTGAAATAAATAAACTGATGCATTATAAAATTCATTAATTGATAAATCAATACTGAAAATTTCATTAAAATCGGATAATTACCTGATTTTTGGTAAATTTTTTTGCAATCGCGAATGTTACATTAATATGGTAAACAAGCGCGTAAAACCAAAGAAAAATAGACAGAATGGCGGATATCGTCGAAATTGACCAAAACAAATCGTTTTAAATCTATTAAAAATAAACTGCATATGTAATGATATTTTTCTTTTTTGAGAAAGAAATGTACAAATCATGCATACCATGCTTTCATACTTGCCATTAAAACCAAACTGTAAAGTTGACAAAATGTCTGTGATCTCTCTTTAAAGATATAGCCATTACTTTATTTTCCGGCTCACTGTCTCTACTTTCAGACCATAAATTCCTTCAAAAGAGATATTCTCATAAAAACAGCTTTTTCTCATAAAACATAGATACCTAAAGACATTATCTCTAACTAGCTTAACTTCATGGTGGCCATTCAATTCTTTTAAACTTTACTGCCTAATCCTTTGTGTCCTTAAAGGACAACCACCCACCCATATACATATGCCTGGGCTTAACACATTCTATTTTTCCTGTTTTTTTCTGGCCATGTTTTCATTTAACCATAATGTCACAGAATAAAATTAACTAATAATAATAAGGTTTAATTATTTGTATCCTTGTAAAATGTGTTAAACTGCAAAATGCACGTGTACGTGTAAATAGTTTGATTTTTAAAAATGAGATATTCTTAGATTTGAACTTATTTTAAAAAACTTTAAGAACGGAAAATCTCTCTTTTTATATAATAATGATAACACGGACTGAACATTGAATAAGAATCATGTTTCACACACACACAATAGTAAAATAAAGCCTATAAATGACGAGCATTTTAAACAATTTCCTGGATGTATATGGAAATTTTCAGACTACTTTCCAAAAGACATTTTTTTTTATATGTGCAAAAATTTGAAAATGAAAAAAAAAAATGATGAAAAAAATGTAAATAATAATTAAATCAATAAAATAAAACAAAAAATCGAGACGTGAAACATTTTTTGTCTCATTGTGTTTTGCATACTTGGTACATTATTTATGTATGGAAACATCTACAAAAAGATTTACAAGTTTGTCATAATAATGTGTATACAGTGTATACAACTCATCAAATAATTTTTAGGTAGAAAGAAATGTACAAATCATGCATACCATGCTTTCATACTTGCCATTAAAACCAAACTGTAAAGTTGACAAAATGGTATGGCAATTCCGATAGTTGACGTCCTTTTCATCATGTTGGTGGTAAATATAATGTAGACGTTGATGATGGACATCCCAAGAACACCAGGCAAATTCTCCAGCAAGTTGTTCTTTTTCTGGCTGACGTTTCATTACTAAAAAAAAAATCCAAAAAATATTAGTACCGCCATGGGCAACTTTTTTTGATACGAGACACACTTATAGGATTGTTAGTATTCTTATCTAATAGAAATTATTTGCATGCAATTATATGGTTTCAATACCTTTCTTTCTTTCTTTCTTTCACTAAATGTATATAATATTCATATATTTCCCTATATTTATATATCAAGTTGTTCTTTAAAGTAAATCTCTGTCACTTTCTCTCTATCACGCGAGATGAACTGTCACCCTTTATATACCCGATGTTGGGTATATAACATTAGGGTATATAACACTAGTTTACCTAAGAAAGGGGATAGATTGAAAAAAAAAAACAATTATGTGTTAATGGAGGGTAAGAGTGAAATTGTGCCGACCTCAAAAGTTTGTCTCAATCTTTTGTTACGGATATGATCTAATATTGTATCATCATTAAAATTAAATGTTCCAAGTGACAGTTATCTTTAGACTGCAGGTTCAATCCTGGTCAGGGGCAGCAGTAACATAGAATAATAACGCCTGTACTCCAGCTATGGTTAGCAGAATGAGAACAGGATACCCCCATGGGCTGAATAAAGGGTTAGGTTCAAAGTTCTGTGATGGCTCCTGATTACAAGAAGGTTCCTGAGTTCGAAAAGAAGGTTCCCGAGTCCAAAAAGGTTCTCAAGTCCAACAAGAAATACCTGAAAAAGGCTGGAGGGCACATCGTCCGAAACGTTGTACAGATAACAATGAAGATGAGGACAATAGTCCGAATAATAGAAATAAAACTAATTAAAATTAAAGTTATGATTAGGTTTGGATATGTTTGATATATAACATTCTTAAACAATTCTTAAAAGATGATGAACATGTAAATGTTTAATATAACACAATAATAAATGAATATGACATTACCATTGCATCTTCTCCAGCTCTTGCTAAAGGAATATGATACAGGCCAATAGCTAAAAGTAAAAATAAAATTAAATAAATCAACAAAATTTAAATGTTCTCTGAAATTTAAATTACAAGAGAAAATATACAGAAAATTAAACAAAGTTCTTTTCAATTGATCAACAGTAATTTTTTTATAATATATTAATATTTTGAAGGCCAATACAATGCGTATGAAAAATAAAAACAAAAAGATGCTATTTTTGTCTTATCGATTTCGAAGCATAAACTTCATCATCAGAGTTTTGTATCAGAAATGGACGTGCGTGTGTTTTTCTTTGTGTGGTTATAATTTCTCTTCTTATTTCCTTTTCGTCTCCTTTTTTTTTTCTCTTTCCTCTTCTCCTCCTTTATGAATGAAATGGGCAAATAACTGTAATTTCTTATTTCTCCTTTTTTTTTTTTTAATGTTTGTTGAGAACAAATGTATCTAATATTGTTTGTCATCCGGTCAATGTGTTCCAAGTTTGTTGCCATATCAAAATTCAAAATTTAAAAATAAATAAATAAATAAATAAAAAACCGTCAATAGAAAAATTTATATACCTAGCTTTTGTTTTGTTTTCTTTTTTCTTTTCTTTTTCCTTCTCTCTTTTTTTATTTTTATTTTTTTCCTTTGTTCTCTAATTTAAATTTTTTTTTTTTTTCGTAAATAAGTAAATAAAAGAGAGTAATTTTTTTGTATCTTTCTAGTTCGGCAAAATTTAATAGTTAAAAAAAGGCTTTTCATTTGTTATTACTCATATTCCTTTCTATCTCACATATTCATGTATTGTTTTTGTTTTGTTTTGTTTTTTGAGATTACAGTTTAAGTTTTCTTTTAAGGGTCCATGCTCTTACATCTTACCTGATAGTTGGTAGGGTCGAAACATTTGGGAAAATTTTAGAAATCACACTTTGAAAGCTTTATATACATGTAAGCGCGCTAATAAAAAAAAAAAAACCCTTTTTGGCAACATTGAAAATTAATAAAACTTTGAATTTGGTATTTTTAGCAAGTCTCAATGCCTGATAATTTGCAACTTTGAAAATTTTGCTTAAATTCGGATACTTTAAAATCAATGCTGAAATCTTGTAAAAACACATCCAAATCGACCCGTTTTGATTATGTTTTGACGCAAGTAAAAAAAAAAACTTTAAATATTTGTTAAACATTAAAGTATGAAATTCTTTAATGTTTAACAAATATCAAAGATTTTGAATAGTAAATCCCTTAAAAATAAGAAGAAAGTGAATTATGAAAAAATTATTTAAAAAAAAACTGATCAGGTAATCAATTTCCAAACAGCAAAAGTCTACTGACAAAGTCTTTGCACTCTATTATTCCCCATAGCCCATAAGAATATTACAACAGTCTTTAATTATGTTCCATCAGTCTATCTCAACCTTTGCTGCATACCGCATTAATAAAGCAGGTGGTCATACTCCTTCCGGGTGCTCCAATTCTAAGCTTCTAACATCCTGGCCCTTCACATAGCAATCAGACATGTGTTATGATTTTAGTGGCCATCCCTTTAGGCTTCAAGCAAGAGTACATGTCCAAAGGGGGTCCTTTGTGTTAATCAGATCGTGATCCTTATTAAAAAAATCCTTTGGTTGTTCCTTGCTGCTCCTCAGTCTTGCAGTTCCTCCGTCAATGACTGCAAATGGACATCTCTCAGTATCACCGATTAAGTAGTCAGCCAGCCATGCACTTGGGCTGTTGATTGGCTGAGGTTTAAACCACATGACATCGCTAGTCTATAAATTTAAGTGGTGTATTGCAGCACGGCTTATATATTAAAATATTCCAACAACATTCCAGGCAATGCTGATGCTTCGAATCAGGTGAATGTCTATCGTTACAGAAAGTTTAAACAAGTATGACACTTCAAAAGATAATGAAATGAATATAAACAAACTTACATTCTTTGTGAAGAAAGACCAACATATATGCTTCTCTTTCAAGCATTTCATTGCCTTGTCCTGGCTCGGTGCTCAAGTGAAGAAATTGGACCTTCAAAAAATTGATCCTTTCGATATTCAAGGAGAAAAGACGTTTTGGTTCCAAAATTTCAGCCAAAAAAGCTGTGTAAATGCCTAGAGAAGAAAAGGAAATTTTCATAAAAAGATAATTTTCTGACAAGGGTTATTTGACAACTGACCCATTATGTATTTACCTAACCCCTCCACATGAGCAGGATGCAACACAAGGTCAATTTTTTTTTAAGCAGAGTTTAAGTAAGTAAAGTCGGCAGGGCGGACTAATATCGGTATCAGCCAGACAGCAAGGGAGTCTATCTTCTTTTTCACCAGCGCTAGACCAAGGAGATTATTTTTGCATCTGAGGTGGAGGGCCACACCTACTATCAGCTCCTAACTTTACTGCACAGATCCCTGTGCTACTCATACGCTGAGTTGGTGAGGGCTGGTATTGAAACCGGAACCTTGTGGTCCCTAGTAGAACACTCTACCGACTGCGCTAAATCGGCCCTAAATTCAGAGTGTTTTTTTCCTAAACCAGTTGCTATTCCAAAGTTAAAGAGCCCAGTCTGCCCTACAATTTACCCATAGCTGAATGGAAAATAATTGGATTCATACCTTTCACAAGGGCATTAGCGCTATATGAAATGCAAACACCCTCGTCCAGGATTTGAACTCATCTCACTGTATGCATTTCCTAGGTTGGTAACCATTTAACCCTGCACCTCCTTCTAACACATATATGATAAAAAAAAAGGAGGCTCATGGTGTAATGGTTAGAGTCATAGGAAATGGACTCATCGACCTGAGTTCAATTCCTGGACGAAGCTGTTTGCATTTCACATGGTGCTAATACCCTTGGGAAAGATATGAATCCAATTCTCCCTCCAGCTATGGGTAAATAGTAGGGCTTTTTAACCATGGCTAGGTAACCAGTCTAGGAGAAGGAAAACTCTGAATTCAAATCTGTTAAAGTCCGCTTAATAAATTGAACTTGTGTCGCATCCTGCTCATGCAGAGGGGTCAGTAAATATATATATGATAAAAAAGGTTGGGGGTTTGCCATTAGGGCAATAGGATTGAGACAATGACATGACCAGCTGATTGATTGGAGGGGGTCTCTCCAACTGCCTGTCTTGCCTAAGTAAGGGCTAAAGTGGAGTGTTGCATGTCATGAACTGCTCAGTCACTAGGATTCTGTACTTAAGCATCATGGGTTGCCACAAACAGCCAATAGGTGGCCTCATTGGGGATATTCAAAATGGTATTAGTTATTATCCAATACAATCCCTTTTCTTTTTTTTTAATATTATAGTACCTTAACAGGTACTACAACTCCAGGTAAATGTGTTACAATTTATGAGGAGTCATAAATTGTGAGCAATACCTGTAAGCAGAATTAAATTCAGGTCTGTCATGTTAGAGTCAAGGGAGCCAGTGGAAATTTACCACTGACTGTTAATAACCCTTGACCCCTAGAGGCGCAAACCTCATGCGCTATAAGAAATCTGTGATTTCGTTAGAGTTTCAGTTTAGATATGACCTAACCACCAGAGAGAGCAGATATACTCTGGGTCGATCTCTCATCCCCATCTTCATTGGGGATATTCAGAATGGTATTAGTGGTGATCCAATACAATCCTTTTTTTTTTTCAAATATTATAAAAAGAACTTACCGTATCCTTCAAATTCTTCTTCATTTTGATTTAAAATGGTGAAGGCTGAAAATAAAAATAGAATTAAGTTTCTCGTATTGTTACCAAAAACGTTAATAAAAACAAAATTGCAGACAATTTAAATCAAACTTCAGACCATATGACCTCTAGGCACCCCTTTTCAATCTCGTTTCATAGGGACATTTTTTTCATTTACACCGTCAAAATCCGGTTGTTTGTTAACAGATGATTTTTAGAGGTTTTTTTTTAATTATAAAACTAACCCCTAAACCCTAACAAACAACCGGATTTTGACGGTGTAAATGAAAAAAATGTCCCTAAGAAACAAGATTGAAAAAGGGGTGCCTAAAGGTCATATAGTCCCAAACTTCTTTACTTACAGCAGCAGGAGCATGTAGGAGTAGCAGGAGGAGGAAGACAGAAAAGAAAATATGGCTGAAAATAGGAGTCATTTGGTATAGAAAGTTGTCTTCTTCTGACAGAGAGGATGCTAAGAGTAATGAGGAGTGATCAAAGAGTAAAGCAAAAGAGAGAAAGAAGATTAAGTGGTAATTATGAACTTTAGTTGGCCAAATTCCTAGCATAAAATTGTGCGTGCAATAACAAAAAAAAATATACTATGTACAGTAAATATCTAATTAATAGATAAAATTCTAAGTTTCATATTACATATGTAATTTATTTTTAATACATTTTAAACAATTAAATTCGTCCAAAAAATCTTAAAAGAAAAAAAAGAAGAACTCAATGAGATTCATCTCCCTTGTTTGTTTTGTTTGGGAAGAAACAGGAAATAAATGGTCTGCCATTATTCGAAATGAAAATAAGGCTACAAATTTACAAAGTTGCAAGATAAACTACCTCATGTATATGGATTCTATTTAGAGATCTGACAAGAATGAAAAGGGGTAATCTTGAACTTTAAGTGACTAAATTCCTACCATAAAATGGTATTTGTGCATTATTTAAAATGAACTTAAGTGTTACTAAATAGGCATATGTGATATGAAACTTAGAATTTTATCTATCCATTGGATATTTTCTGTATATAGTGTATTTTTTGTTATTGATTTCTAAGACCTTTTTTTTTCTTTAAAGATTTTTCAGTCGAATTTAATTGTTTAAAATGTGTTAAAAATAAATTGAATATGTAATATATTTTGCATGTAATTTATTTTTAAAACATTTTAAACAATTGAATTCAGCCAAAAAATCTTTAAAGAGAAAAAAGAATAAGTCAATGAGATTCATCTCCCTTGCCGTTTTGTTTGGGAAGAAACAGGAAGTAAATGGTCTGCCATTATCAAATTGCTGTAATTGATAACCTTTTTTTTTTTCCAAATCGTTCAAATCACTAGGACTGCATGTTTTATCACGAAAATATCATAAAATGTCTATTTAGTAACAATTAAGTTCATTTTAAATAATACACAAGTACAATTTTATGATAGGAATTTAGTCACTTAAAGTTCAAGATTACCTATATATATATATATATATATATATATATATATTAAGGAAATAAAACATATCTATTTGACCCATAGATGGGAACCAAATATGTACTACTACTTTGGGTAACAGTGGAGCTTGGAGTAATGGCAATGAAGTGGTACTCCACACTCCACAGAACTGGAGCCTCACCACCAGATGCAGTTTAGTGTCATAACCAGGACACATCCCCTTTTGGGCGATTCTTACTTCTCTGTAATTCTTACTTACCTGACACCCAGCCCTTGGGCCTGTGTCCAATGGCTTCGGCTTCTGGACCGGTAAAGTAATTAATAACAGTGTGATCCCAGAGGGCTTTCCCCACAGGTAACACCTGACCTCTTGATTTAAAAGGTGCAGGGCTGGGTTTATTGCCCAGTGCCTGAGGCGCCACTCTTGAGGGGGAATGCCGACGGTATCAACACATTTTTTGTGCCTGTCATCCCATGGGCTTCAGTTCATGGGTGGTCCCACATTAAACAACCTTGTGTCATACCCATATAAGTGGGATGCAAGGTAAATACTACTTCTCTGCAAGGGATACACTCAGTATAAACTAAGCCCCGCTGATACGCCTGGGGTGTTAGAAGAAGCTGGTTGGTTGGATTTTATGGCACGTCAACAATTGTTGGGTTATTTTATGCGAAAGATATTTTGTTTTATTCATTCTTGATGGGTATTCAAAAAAACTTTTTCAAACTCATTTTTTCTATTTAACCTATAGATGGGTTCTTAACAGGTACTACCACTCCAGGTCAGAGTGGACCTGGTGGTAATAGCAATGAAGGGACACTCCAACACTCCCCAGAGCTCCAGAATTGGAAAGAATATTTTCTTTTATTCATTCTTGATGGGTATTCAAAAATTTTTTCAAACTCATTTTTTCTATTTAACCTATAGATGGGTTCTTAACAGGTACTACCACTCTAGGTCAGAGTGGACCTGGTGGTAATAGCAATGAAGGGACACTCCACACTCCCACAGAGCTCCAGAATTGGAAAGATATTTCTTTATTCATTCTTGATGGGTATTCAAAAAACTTTTTCAAACTCATTTTTTCTATTTAACCTATGATGGGTTCTTAACAGGTACTACCATCTAGGTGAGTGGACCTGGTGGTAATAGGCAATGAAGGGACACTCCACACTCCCAGAGCTCCAGAATTGGAAAGATATTTTCTTTTATTCATTCTTGATGGGTATTCAAAAAACTTTTTCAAACTCATTTTTTCTATTTAACCTATAGATGGGGTTCTTAACAGGTACTACCACTCTGGTCAGAGTGGACCTGGTGGTAATAGCAATGAAGGGACACTCCACACTCCCAGAGCTCCAGAATTGGAAAGATATTCTTTTATTCATTCTTGATGGGTATTCAAAAAAACTTTTCAAACTCATTTTTTTCTATTTAACCTTAGATGGGTCTTAACAGGTACTACCACTCTAGGTCAGAGTGGACCTGGTGGTAATGGCAATGAAGGGACACTCCACACTCCCCAGAGCTCCAGAATTGGAAAGATATTTTCTTTTATTCATTCTTGATGGGTATTCAAAAAACTTTTTCAAACTCATTTTTTTATTTAAACCTATAGATGGGTCCTTAACAGGTACTAACTCTAGGTCAGAGTGGACCTGGTGTAATAGCAATGAAGGGACACTCCACACTCCCCAGAGCTCCAGAATTGGAAACCTCATCACTAGATGCTGTTTAATGTCATACCGAGGACACATCAGCAGAGGGATTGTCAGGGGTGAAGATGCCCAATTAACATAATTTCAAAATGGAAGTCAGAGGTGGGGGTTCACCGCCCAGCACAACTGCAAGTGAGAATAAGAATAGTCAACAGTTAACAACATTTCCCACACTCCATTATCTGTGTAATTAATGAAATCTCAAATTTTTTTTTTGGGGGGGGTCAAAAATCTTGACAGGTGTCACACTGAGTCATAAACAAAAGTTGGAAGGTGAGACACACAAAACACATCAAATGTATTTCTAGCTCACCTGTATTCCCCTGGCTTACCTGCTTTCATAATTCCATTGTCAGCAAAAATAACCATCAAAATTAACTAGAATTAACATTTAAAATTAACTGTAATTTTTTAATTTTTTTTATTTTACTATTTGACTATATTTATATTACTATATATATTTTACTATTTTTAATTTTAATCTTAATTACTTTAAATTTTAATTAATTATTCAATTATAATTTTAATATAACTTTAATTAATTATTTAATTTTAATTTTTTTTAATTTTCTGAATAATATTTAATATTTTACTATATTTATTTTAATATTTGATTTTACTATTTTTTTAATTTCTTTAATTTTTAAAATTAATCAATTTTTAAAATTAACTAGAATTAAAATTTCTAACTTTTAACTTATTGTCACGTTAGTATATCTATTAACTCTTTGCCTGCCAAATTTTCCACACAGCCGAATTTCAGGTTTTGTTTAATTTGTTTAGTTTTATGGCATATCAAACTCAGTGGGTCATTTAATGCTGACAAAGTTTTGAAATAAATTAATTCTTAATGGATACGCAATTTTTTTTATAAATACATTTTTCTATTTAACCCCTAGATGGGACCCTAACAGGTACTACCACTCCGAGTCAGAGTGAACCAGGGAACAATGGTGATAAAGTGGTGCTCCACATTCCCCAGACATCCAAAACTGTAACCTCACCATCAGATAGAGTTTAACGTCATTCCCAGGAAATGTAGACCCTCAGCCACTGCCTTCTAGCAACCATATGATATGGGGCTTGCCATAAGGGCAATAGGTTTGGGGCAATCATATAGGTGCTAGGGCTTGACGTGACCAACCGATTGATTGGAGGAGGCTTCTCCGATCGCCTGTCTAGCCCAAGAAACTCCAAAGTGGAGTATTGCAAGTCATGAATTGCTCAACCACCTGGGTTCTATCCTTAAGCATCACGGGTCACCACCCACGGCCAACAGGTGGCCCCATTTGGAGGAGTCTTATCCCTCTACAGAGGTGCAATTGGGTGCATTCTAACGCCTCAGCCGACAGGGCAGTTTGCAAGAAGGACATGCCACATCAACACCAACACATGGGAGACTTATAGAGGAGGCCTCTCCAGCTGCCAGTCTAGCCTAAGTAAGGGCCTAAGTGGAGTGTTGCATGTCATGGACTGCTCAGCCACCTGGGTTCCATCCTTTATCATCACGGGTCACCACCCACAGCCAACAGGTGGCCCCATTGGGGGAGTCTTGCAGAGGTGCAGTCGGTGCATTATAACGCCTAGCTGACAGGGCGGAGTAAATAATATAAGAAACTGAATGAATAAATACCAAGAAGAGTATGATGCTGATTAATCGAACAACTTGCAACATATTCCATCTGGTTAAATGCCCACACAATCTGAAAAAGAAAAATATTATTCAATGTACAACTACAACAACAACAAAAAAGGTATAGATATTACAAAGATACAAACACATCTTATTATAATGGAGATTGTGGGTTTGTCTGTCTGTAACCAAAACTATATCACTACTCAAGTCACAATTCCCTTAGTTATTTACATTACATTCTCCGTGATTTTATTTTTATTTAAACCTCAATTATTAATAAAATTGTTTTACATCATTAAGACTGCTGACCATATCTACATACTAATAACATACAATTGTATTTATATATACAACAAAATAGTGGTTTACAGTGTGAATTGGAAGGCTAATTTGCATATTGATTTAAAAAAATTGATTTTAATAAATATATACTTAGTATTATTGATTTCTAATTTTTTTGGTTTATCTTAATGAATTTGAGCAAAAATCTTGGGGATAAATCTTAAAAGAAATACATTAACAAGAAGAAATGACTGTAATATCATTCTTTACTTCCTATTTTAACTAAATAGTTAAATTAGGAAAATTTACCAATGAAAGAGGGGAATAATGGAAAATGATGGAAGAGTTAGTTTCAAAGTTTTTCTATTTTTCAATCATACCCCCTCTGTTCCAAATATTTTCATCTGAATTCTTTTTCAGTTTCATTAGCCTTTCTAATTTAACATGATATTTTATTATATTAAAACTTAAATACTTGCACCCGGAGGGTGTATATATTTGCTAGTACTTATAAAAAGTGACAGAAAGAGGAAAAGAATTTGTACTCGTTCAATTCTCAACTTATAGATTTACTAGAAGCAACTACCCGGCATCACCTAGGTAGAATGGGGGAGGGCTAAAAAGATAGTCTTGCAGACCAATTATTACTGAATTACGAATTGGATCCTCAAAAAGATGCCCCATTAAAACCCTTATTTAAAAAGGCCTTGCGTTGATCAAACCTCTCTGAAAAAAAAAATAAAAAAATAAAAAAATAAAAAAAGATGTCGCTTATTTAAAATATTAAATGCAAAAAAAAAAAATTCCAGGCTATTAACATTCAAATTTTGTTTTTTTTAATTATCTTCACGAATACAAATGAAATCTTCATTATTTTTGCTCAGAAAGCAAGATCTGGTGATAGTGAATGTGTATATATATTTACTTTGTCATTAATTGTTCTATTTTTGTAGTTTCCTCCGGACATACATACACACAACTGCCCTGTATTTCTGTATAGATAGATCTTATTGTAATGGAGATTGTTTGTCTGTCTGCAACTGAAACTATGTCACTATCAACCTCACAATTCCCTTAGTTATTTACATTATATTCTCAATGGTTATTAGATAATGACCATTTAATTTTTAATTATCATGTTATTTATTAACAATGTCTCTATTAAGGTCAAGCTGAGATAGATTTGCTTCAAAACAGCCCATTTTATTAAGTTATTTACCTCACATCCCATGTATGCGGGTATGACACAAGGTCTTTTTAATGTGGGACCACCAAAGCTCATGAGATGGTTGGTGCAAAAAATGTGTAGATCCCATCGGCATTCCTCCTCAGGCACTGGGCAATAAACCCAGCCCTGCACCTTTAAATCAAGGGGGCAGGTGTTGCCTGGGAGATAGCCCCCTGAGATCAACACTGTTAATTTCATTAATAGACACAGGCCCGAAAGCCCCATGTTATTAAGGTATTTGCCTCTCATCTAACTTATGAGGGTGTGACACAAAGTCTTTTTAATGTGGGACCACCCACAAATTCATGGTCATAGGTGGTAGACACAAAAAATGAGTTGATCCCGTCGGCATTCCCCCTCAAGGAGAGCGCCTCAGGCATTAGGCAATAAACCCAGCTCTGCCCCTTTAAATCAAGGGGGCAGGTGTTGTCTGGGGGGATAGCCCCCTGGGATCAACGCTGGTTTGAAGCACACTGGACCCCCGCCCTGAAGGCCGGGTTATGGTATTTGGTATTTGCCTCTCACCCCACTAATGAGGGCGTGACACAAGGACATTTTTATGTGGGCCCACCCACAAGCCGAAGCTCATGGGTGGTGGACACAAAAAATGTGTCAATCCCGTTGGCATTCCTCCTCGAGGGGGGCACCTCAGGCACTGGACAATAAACCCAGCCCTGCCCCTTTAAATCGAGGGGGCAGGTGTTGCCTTGGGGGAGAGCCCCCTGGGATCAATGCTGTTAATTAATAACACAGGTCTAGTGGCCGAGGCACACTGGACCCCCACCCTGAAGGCTGGGTTATTATTGTGCTTAAAATCCTGCAATGTGTGTTTTATATCATTAAGAAGTAAATGTTTACATAGTATGTGATGGGAATAATTTGCATACTGGTTTTAACAAAACCATGTTTAATAAATAATTACTAGGTGTTATTGATTTCTAATATTATTGTTTCATTCTCAAATGTATTAAAAGCAATCCTCTGTGTAATTTTATGTTGAAATCAATTAGAATAAAATAAAAATATGTGTAATCTTTTTTGTGTTCTTATTTAATTTCATTGATCTTTCTAATTCAATATAATATCAAATTATATTAAAACTTAAGTACTTGTGCCTGAGAGTGCACTTTTTTGGTTAGTGGCACCAATAGCTGAAAGATATTAAATTGTGCTGTTCCAGTTTAAATGCTTATTACAGTTACTAGCAAAATAAAAAGACACCCTCCAGGCGATGTAAAAATAATTTTTTGAAAGATACTGTCTGAGGGGATAGGAGATGAAAATTCAATGTCATAGAGTGTGTACCATAAGTATGTAAAATCGTCAAATTTATTAAAGGAGTAAAAAAAGAAAGAAAGAAAGACAATTTGAAATGGAAACAGTTCCGATAACTTTAAATATCATATTAGAATAAAACAATCTATATATAAATATATAACGCCGGGCATCTATTTATTGAAACAATGAGGATTGTCTAACGTTGCATGCTCACATTTTGAGTATATTTATTCTATGTTATGACGTTGGATTATGTGTTGGGTAATGTGACATAAGCAGTGACTGACATTTTTGTCAGGGCCAGTTTAGCTCAGTCGGTAGAGTCTCAGACTAGTAACCATGAGGTTCCAGGTTCAATACCAGCCCTCCCCAACTCAGCGTATGAGTAACACAGGGATCTGTGCATTAAAGTGAGGAGCTGATGGTAGGTGTGGCGCTCCACCTCAGACGTAGAAACACTCTCCTTGGTCTAGCGCTATTAAAAAGGGGATAGACTCCTTCGCTGTCTGGCTGATACCGACTTTAGGCCGCCCCATCAACTTACTTATATACATATATATATAAATAAATAAATTTTAGTAATTACAACAAACACACTATGATGTTATAGAAATAATAAAAGAAAACAAATCACTTGAAGAAGGAACAGATAAGCCTTGTATTTAAATTATTAAAGTTACAGTAATAAGAGAAGTCAAAATGAAGTGTTCAAACTTCATCAGAATATGCTTTTTTAAAAGTTCAGTCTTTATAGAGGAAGAAAGAGTAAGAGAGAGTGTTGTATCTATATCAGCAGCGGAATTATAGAGAGGGTAAGATAGAAATGCTTGTACCTTCAGCGGCAGACAAATAGTTTTAAGTTAAGCGACGTGGATTAGTCCAGCATGTGTCAGTCTCTCTGAACTTCTAATCGAAAACATTCCTTTACATATATTCAACATAGGCTCCAGATTCACACTTTTTGAAAACTTCTGTTTAGATGCGAAGGCATTTGATTG
Source organism: Doryteuthis pealeii (assembly GCA_023376005.1). NCBI lineage: Eukaryota > Metazoa > Mollusca > Cephalopoda > Myopsida > Loliginidae > Doryteuthis > Doryteuthis pealeii. The sequence goes on along the minus strand of CM042164.1, from coordinate 45,220,780 downwards.
GTCCAAAATTATCATTTTTATTATTTCTATTTTTGCTTTCTACCTGCACTGATCCTATGTGCAGAGTGCTTACTTTCATCATTTTATTTCTGCTTTCAATGCATTAACTTCTGGTTCACTTCTTATTATATCACTACACAGTCATTAGATCTTATCATTTAATATATGTTAACATATTCCTGAATTAATTATAATCCTTTTTTTAAAAATGTTAACACAAGAATTTAGTTTTCTTTATTATTGGACTAGAAGCAGCTACCCAGCTTCACCTGGGTAGAGGTGAGGGGTTAAAAAAAGGTAGTCTTGCAGATCCATTGTGGAACCACAAAATGCCCCATTAAAACCCTTACATGAAAAAACCTTGCATTGATCCAGCCACTCTAAAAAGAAAAAATCAATGTCTCCTATTTAAAATATTAAATGCAAAAAAAAAAATTCCATGCTAGTATCATTTAAATTTTATTTTTTAATTATCTTCCCGAATATAAATCAAATCTTCATTATTTTTGCTCAAAAAGCATTCCCTATTTGGTGATAGGGAATGTGTATATATATTTATTTGTCATTAATTGTTTTATTTTCATAGTTTCCTCCGGACATATATACACACAAACTGCCCTTTATATATGTATAGATGGTATATTTTTAGTATGATTATATATATATATATATATATATATAATATATATATATATATATATATTTACCAACCCCTCCGCATGAGCAGGATGTGACACAAGGTCAATTTCTTAATGGAGTTCAACAGGTTTGAATTCAGAAGTTTTCCTTCTCCTAGACTGGTTGCTAACCAAGTTAAAGAGCCCAGTCTGCCCTACTATTTATCCATAGCTGGAGGGAGAGTAGGATCATACCTTTCCAAGGGTATTTAGCGCTAAGTGAAATGCAATTACCAATCCAGGATTTGAACTCGGGGCGACGAGTCCATTTCCCATAACTTTAACCATTACACCACATGCTTCCTAATTCTATTTGGTTGTATCTTGATTGAATAAATATTTTATGTAAAATGGAAATATTTTTTCTATAATAATAATATTATGGGCCACAAAAAAATTATTGTTTCAAAGTGGGCCATGAGCTGAAAAAGGTTGGGAACCCCTGATCTAGATTACTGAATTGCCACTTATGCTGGAACAAGCAAACGTGAACAGTACGTCCACCATCATCTGCGAGAGATGCCCCACGCTGGCTTGGTCACGTCAGGAGGATGGATAAAGGCTGAATCCCCAAAGATCTACTGTATGGTGAATTAGTAGAAGGCACCCGACCAGTAGGGAGACCACACCTGTCTGCAAGAAGGTTTGGTTTGGTTTGTTTTGTTTTACAGCATATCAACCTCAGTGGGTCATTTTTTGAAATAAAGTCATTCTTAATGGATAATCAATTTTGTTTATAAACTCATGTTTTTCTATTTAACCCTATTTAATCCATAGATGGGACCCTAACAAGTACTACCACTCTGGGTCAGATTGGACCAGGGAGCAATGGTGATGAAGGGGTGCCCCACATTCCCCAAACCTCCAGAACTGGAACATCACCATCAGATAGTTTAAAACGCATCATTCCCAGGACATGTAGACCCTCAGCCACTGCCTTCTAGCACCCATGATAAAGAGGGTTGGGGCTTGCCCTAAGGGCAATAAGGTTGGTGCAATCATATAGGTACTAGGCTTGACGTGACCAGCCAATTGATCGGAGGGGGCCTTCCAACGCCTGTCTATCCCAAGAAAGGGCCAAAGTGGAGTATTGGCAAGTCACGACTGCTCACCACCTGGGTTCTATCCTTAAACATCACGGGTCGCCACCACAGCCACAGGTGGCCATTTGGAGGAGTCTTATCTCGCAGAGGTGCGTCGATGCTTTAAGCCAGCCGACAGGGGTCTGTTTGCAAGAAGGACATGCCACATAACACCAACCATGGAGACTTGTGCAAAAGATCGAGCGGCCTGGA
>CM042164.1:45135472-45218708 GCA_023376005.1 Doryteuthis pealeii | reverse complement strand
TGCCACCTGAGCATGTACATAAATTCCTTATTATATATTTCTCTTTTTTGTCAAGTACTACGAATGTATCTATTAAATTATATTTGTACAGCCATTCAATAAGTCTATAATACCTTGACATCCGTGGTTTGTAATGGTTACAGCTAGTCTCGCAGATCCATTACTACTTAATAGTGAGTCATTCAGCTGATGCCCCCCATTTATGACCTTGTGCTCAATCCTACTGGGCGACCTACAATTTGAATGGGGGTACTATATACGACAGAACGAATCACTAAGTGTTTCGTGTCTGACAATTTCAAAGTCGTAGACAATAGACTATTTTCCGGTGTACGTTAAATGATTTCATAGACGTTAGGAAATAGGAATTAATGTTTCTGCAGAAGTATTCAAGAAAATTTACCATAACCAGACCACAAAGACAAACTTGCAAATTAACATGAATTCAAATAATATACTTACGTATTGCCAAAGAAAAAAAAACAAAACAAAGAAAAAAAAAAAAAAAGACACACCGAAAAGGAAACCTTATCTTAAGTTAAAAAAAAAAATTTCTGATTAATGAGCCAAAATAATTACATATTTACAGTTGATATTACGAAGCATTAAGATAATAACATTTTTTTTCACGTTTAATGTTTACGTTAAACAACACGCATTAACTGTTTGTTGTAAACAATAAACTGTCTTCTTATCGATTTATCAATCAGATTAAGTCAGTGTCTTTAAAGACAAAAAATTCAGATGAAAACAGGAAAAAATTCTACATCATTAAATTTTTCAGTATTATTTTAGACGTAATTAAAGAAAATGTCATTCCTTATTTTGCTCATCACTTACATTCATTACGTTTTCCCCAAAAAAAAAAAATGTTTACGCTAACTAAGTAAACCATTTCAATTAAGACGAAATTCCATATCAGAGAATAATCAGAGGGTTTCAAATAAATAAAATTTGTCTATTAGTATTATCCAAAATTCTGTAATGCGCTATGATCAACATTTTCTGGTGACATTTTCATCACGTAAGGTAACTGTGTCATACTGAGAGGTGAAAATAAAAAACAACCTCAACTATTCATTCAAGGGAGATAAAATCATAATGCCATTTGTGTACGTCAACTGAAGTATCACCTTCATAATGAATAGTTTAAAAAAAGTCACTAATAATGAACCACAAGTAATAATGAATTAATTCGTTAAACAAGATAACAACAATCTCGGACTAATGCATTTTTCTAACATTAAAGAACAGAATTATTCTTTTCTTCTTAGAGTTTTCTTAAAAATAATTTATAGGCACATTTAAAAATAATGAAATTATTTGATATTAGTGGTCAGGTTCACCACAACTCATCAAAGTCTCATGGTCAGTAATAGAATAATGTATAGTTTCAGACATGAATGAATACAGTAAAATACTACATGTATGCTTGTACCAGCCAATGTGTGTGATGGGTGATCAAGATAGTGTTGGGCGGAATTACAGAAAGCATGGAGGCTTTGAAAGATGCAGTGTTTCGGCAGCCTACAACGAATTTTGTAACAATAAGGTGGTCAGGGTTGCCCTAAAGTCGATACAGCCAACAGCGAGGAGAGTCTATCCCCTTTTCACTAGTGCAGTAGACCAAGGAGATTGTTTTTGCATGAGGTGGAGTACCACACCTACCATCAGCTCCTTACTTTACTGCACAGATCCTGTGCTACTCATACACTGAGTTGGCGAAGCCGCGGTATTGAACTAGGAACTTGTTTCTAGCCGAACGCTCTACTGACTGAGCTAAAAAAAAAATGTAATGATAGCAACATATATAAGTATATAAGGCATATGTATGGAGGCGCGTGGTGTGATGGTTAGAGTCAGAAGGAATGGACTGTCGACTCGAGTTCAAATTCTGGATGAAGCAGTTTGCACTTCACATAGTGCTAATACACTTGGGAAAGGTATGCATCCAAGTACTCTCACTCCAGCTATTGGTAAATAGCAGGACAGAATGGCTCTTAACCTTGGATATGTAACCAGTCTAGGAAAAGGAAAACTCAGAATTTAAACCTGTTGTCCTCATCCCTGCACTATTTTCCTGAATTTTTTTTAGATGAGGCTTGATAATTAGTATTAATTGGATGACTCGAACTATTGTCCTCATCTTTATTGTTATCTGCACTATTTGTCTGAATTTTTTAATTAGGCTTTGATAATTAGTATTATTACATTGGTGGTTGACATAAATATCAAAAATGAGAATTTTATGAGACAGTTTGAAACTAGCACACCTAGTATTCCCTAAAGAGTTCTCCAAAGTGGAGGTGATCATAATGTAGGGGAGGTAATTCTCAATTACTTATTAGCATCACTCCAGTGACTTTACTTTTTACTACTATGCATGCTGTTAAATTTGAAATTATTTGAACGAGAATTAGTGAGAGTTTTAGGCTATGAATTGATATCAACCTTTTGGAAACACCCTGTACATCTAAAATATTATTGAATGTTTTAAACACAAGAATTCACCGGGTGTGAAATAACTTAGTGCAAAAGCAACCACATTAAACATGATATAGTGAATTATGCAATTCTATAAAGATGAAAAACCCAAGTTTCATCGACGAGTCATGTTAATAAGCCGATGCTGCAGGGTTTTGGTTTGCTTAATAAAACTTTGTCAAGGCTTTCGTTGTTTAAAGAAAAAGAAAATTATAGTGAACAAAAGTCCATTACCCCATACATGGGACCACCTGTCAAATTAACTTCTGAATATAAACAACTGACCAACCTTGGGTGATGATAAAAACTGAAGCCAGGGGTCCCCAAAGAAAAATATATATATAAAAATACGCAGCATTTCCAATTCGATTTTAATAAAGTTTCAGTCTAAAGAAGCTTATTTAATATGGTGGAAATAGATCTATAACAATACTGGTGTTCCTAAATCTTTCATCTGTTATTATCCTGCTACACCCTCTGGTTAAAAATGAGACCATCCAAATTGTTCAAAATGCAATGCAAGGAATATAAATCAGATTATCTGGTGTTGCTTAATTGGAGATTTTTTATTCGTACCCATTTTATTTCACCTAATTTTAAAAATAAAACATTCCAAATGGTCTTGTGTCACTTAAATGCCCAACGTAAAATTAAAATGAAATTGAAAATAAAAAATAAGTACATGTTTGTTTTATTTGTAAAATTGAAATTGGAATTACGGAATATATTTTAGTAGTTTTATCTTATATTGTCCTGGGCTTCTGCCTAATTTACGCTATGTTTGAGTGAGTCAGCATCAGACGAATCTCTGGTACAACTTAGATATTTTCTGAGTCGTGTTTTGTCACTTTCTTGTCTACAAAACTAATGTAGATATTCTAAATGTCTCCCCCCAGATTTTTATTGGCAAATTGCAAATATTTGTAAATATTTTATATTGTAAATTTTTTTAAATTTAAAAAAAAAAAATATTTGTAAATATTTTAAAAATAAATGAATATATTATTCTTCTTCAAAGAACTATGATTCCTGAAATGGCCAAAGAGAAAATGACGATTCCTCTAACAGGAAGTGATAGACCACCCATGAACTTGATTTGAATTTATCTGTATCTGTGTTATTTTTAGTTTTAGTTGTATTCAGGGTTTTATAAATCTTTTTCTGTTTCAACTTCCAACCTGAATTTACAATTACAGGTAATTAATCACCTATGTAACTAACATACACCCTATCCCTCGCCCATGTCCCTCTCGCCTCATTCTAATTTACTACCCCCCGCCCTCCTACCCTCCGAAACTGAGACGTCCCAAAATTTAGAAATAGCCAATTAAATAATTATCAAAATGAGTAAAAATAAATTTCCAAAAATTATTTTTATAGTTTTTATTTTCATTTTATTTTTGATTTTCAGTACAAAGTTAAGTGACCTGAAAAAATCCGAAAGTTTGTAATAAATAACTGATGCACTATAAAATTCCATTCATTTATAATGAACACTGAAATTTTCATTAAAATCGGATAATTACCGATTTTTGTGAATTTTTTTCAAACGGGGTGGGGTGTGGGAAAAGGTTATTTGAACATAAAAAACACGGATTTTTCAACAAATTGGGTATACCTACATGTTCATAAGAAAAAAAAAAAATGTGTCACGTTCTGTAAAATCTGTTACTTTATTTTAATTCATAAAGATCTTACTAAATGTAGGTACCATTAAAATATGTGCCGATTTTCGCTTAAAAAATTAATTAAGATTAATTAAATCGATTATTTAAGGTCAAATTTTTGTTTAAGTCCAAAAGTAACATAATGAGCATCAGCAAAAAAAAAAAAAAAAAAAAAAAAAATGCACTCAAAACAAATCAATATTTTAAAACATTTTAAAAGTTTTTTCTAAGAAATCAATAACAACAAACATTAAATACATTATGTACAGAAAAATTAGTAACTTGTTGATATCTATTTAGGGCTGAACTTGCACAAAAGGTGTCAAAATTAGATTGACCAGAAAAACAGAACCCAAATTATTTATTTATTTCCCATTAATAACCTTAAACCCCAACCCCACCCCTAACCCCTAAGCCTAACCCTAACCTAAACCCCTTGTAAAAATTAAGTTTTATTACAAAATTTGTGGTTCTGTTTTTTCTGGTCACCGGTATACAGGGTTTATTCATTTTCCCATTAAACTAACCTACCCCAACCCTACTTCCCTGACATACTCGTCCTGGGGCGGGGGTCCAGTGTGTTCAGCCTGGATCAGGTAAAGTACAAATAATAGTGTCGATCCAGGGTGCTATCCCCCAGGCAATACCTGCCCCTTGATTTAAAGGGCAGGGCTGGTTTATGCCCAGCGCCTTGCCGAGGGGATCGACGTAATCTTTGTTCTTTCCCACCCGAGCTTCGGCTTGTGGGTGGGCCCACATTAAATGAGGCCTTGTGCCCAGTCCATACAAGTGGGGTATGAGACAAATATACCTAAACCCCAACCCTAACCTAATCCTAACCTTATCCCTAACTCTAACCCTAAACCCTAACCCTAGACCCCCCATAGTTAAAATTAACAGTTTTATTACAAAATTTGTGGGTTTTGTTTTTTCTGGGTCACCCTAATTTTGACACCTTTGTGCAAGTTCAGCCCTATTTAGATAATATATATTTTTTCGTTCCAAACATTTAAGACTTAAATTTATAGATCAAATCAGAGACGTACAGACTCAAAAAGTTTAAATTTCAGGACCATATGACCTTTAGACACCCCTTTTATGATCTCGATTCATAAGGACATGTTTTTCATTTACACCGTCAAAATCCGGTTGTTTGTTAACAGACGATTTTAGATTTTTTAAAAAAAATTATAAAATTACCCTTAATCCCTAACCCTAACCCTAACAAACAACGGATTTTGACAGTGTAAATGGAAAACATGTCCCTATGAATCGAGATCGCAAAAGGGGGTGTCTAAAGGTCATATGGTCCAAATTGCATTTAACTTAAATTTTAAGTTAACTTAAATTTAAACCTTGTGAATCTGTACATCTCTGATTTGATCTATTAATTGTGCTAGTCTCATTGCCTTTTAAAGTTTTTTTTTTTACGTAGTGGAAAGCCACCAAGAAAACAGTGAAGAAAAGTTAAGCAACGCGTGAATCATTGAATACCTAAAATTAAACTAATTACAATCAAGCAGTCAGCCAAACAATGAAAACTGTCAACTAGGTAATTGTCCGTTGGTTTTGCGCCAACCTGATTAATAGGCTTTACTCGCAAGTAAGCGAGCAACAACGAATCGGTGGGTGGAAAAGGAATCTTTCGTTTTTGGAGAAGACTTTTCTCCTTGATACTTGATTATTGGCTCAATTATGTTGGAGCTAAAAGTAATCGCAGAAATTGGACAAGACATTAAAAATTACATCTTATCTCAACGCAAGAATCCCGACAAAACAGGTAAGTTTTAAAGTTTACTGTTAAATTAAGTATGTATTTTTTATGATTTAAGGTTTTTCCCCGGTCGTGTTTATGGGTTTTTGATTTAGTGTATTTTCGATTAATAAGTTTAAAATTACTTTTAAAAAAATGATCACGAGTCGAACGAAAACATATTAAAGACAATGAGTGCCTATTCGTAAGACACAGAAATAAAGCGGGGAGGAAATATTGTCGTAATTGATATTATAAAAATAAAAACAAAAGTTATGAAATCAAAACAAAGGGCAGATAACTCGTCGTGTTATCACGGAAAGTTAGACACCATTGTATTTAATCTACTAGACAGGTACAGTCTACTTAAATAAATAAATAAATAAAAATAATAATAAATCAATTAAAGTTTGACAAATTCCCTGGGTTAGAAATTGTTCAGGATGCAAAACAAGCAAAATTACTCTCGAAATTGTTTTTGGGATTTTTAACGAGCTCACACATTAATCACAGTATTATTACCTGTGTGTTTGATGTCGTCGAACTACACACAGGTAAACACTTAGTGTTTGAAATCATTTTACACTTTTTCCCCCCAACAACAAAAAAGATAAAAACAAATACTGAAGGTTTTAATGTCATAAACGAAGAACAGTGGTTCTTAAAACTTTAAACTGAAGAAAATGAATATAATTTTGCACCCACTGAACTTGGCATTAATGTGCTTTCTCTTACAAAAGACTTTTATTTAGTATTTTTTTAAACTCATTGTTAAGGAAGTCTGGAATACAGATTTATACTGATGATCACCTGCTAATTTATATTTATGTATTTTGAAGTGGCAGTTAATTAATTCTTTTTATTTTATTTATCATTATTTATTTGTTTATTACTATTTAAAAAAATTTATTTTTTAGGAATTTTAAATTATAAATTGTTGAGCTTAGGTCATTTGATTTTTTTTCTACTTCTGACCCAGTCGGGGGTCCAGTGAGCTTCGGCCGCTGGATCCGTAAATTTAATTGATAGCGTCGATCCCAGGGGGCTAACCCCCCAGGCAATACCTGTCCTCTTGATTTAAAGGGGCAGGGCTGGGTTTATTGCCCAGCGCCTGAGGCGCCCCCCTTGAGGAGGAATGTCGACGGGATCGACGCAATTTTTGTGCGCCCATGTAAAAACGAGACTTTGTGTCCAACTCATACAAGTGGGGTATGAGGTAAATATCTACTTCAGGTACTAGGTACCACCAATTTTCCCTGTGAAATTTACCCCCCCCCCTATATTTAACACAATGAAACTTGCATAAAGATTAATATTATCTTCAAAATTTTTGGACCATTCAGAAGAAGAAACATTAAAAAAACAAAAAAACTCCTGAAAAAAATTCAGCTTACGGAAATAATGAAAATTATGAACGAAAACAATGTTTACATTTTCGCACCGTTAAATCAATTGAAATTTAACGTAGCCAAAAACAAGTTATGACTACCGGCTTTAAAAAAAATTCTATGAAAAATCAACTAACAGTCAAATTTTCACGAAAATTTCTGTAATTATTTACCTGTTGATAGAAATATGTTTGAAATAAGTTTTTCCTAAATTATTTTAGGGGAAATATTTTTTACAAAGTCTGCCCCCCCTTTATTTTATTTTAAATCTGAAAAAACAAAAAACAAAAAAAAACCCCTTTTTTTTTTTTTCTATAAAGATAAGTGTGAATAATTATATCAGAAGATTTTTATAAGTTTCTATACAGGATTTTTTTTTAGTAAAAGAACCATGAATACTGAATTCTGCTAAAAATGTCAATATTAGGACGTTTTTTTTTATAAAAGGTGTACCTGAGATACGCCTTTATCATGAGTACAAAAAACAATTATTCCCTGAAATTAAATTTTATTACTTTTATTTTCTGGTAAAGTTAATAATGCGTTCATGAAATATTTTAAAAGGTAGACTGTGAATTGAATGGAGTAAATTTTTACCATAGTCTACCGGTTATTTTTAATTTCTAAAATTCTGTTATGTAGTGATTAACTTATACACTTTTTTGATCTCAGCGTTGTTATTTTAAGGGAGATTGAGATTATAAACCTATCAAGTCCTATAATAAAAGAACCTTCTCGGACTCGGGAACTTTCTTGTCGTATTCGGGAGCCATCACGAAACTTTGAACAGCTTAAGAGAGACCCTCCGTCGTAACAATTATCCCGAGAGCATAACATCAGCTATGAGAAATCTGGATGATACCCGAAAACTCACCACAGTCTGTCTGCCCTATGTGAAAGGCTTGGCTGAAAAGATTCAAAAGATATGTCATCCCTATGACATCAGGACAACATTCAGGAGTGACTCAACTCTTCGTAAACATCTTGTCCGAGTCAAGCCCTCAACAGAATATAACATGACCAAAAATTGTGTGTATTCCATCCCATGCAGCTGTGGCAAAGAATACAAAGGTGAAACATGCCGCCCACTGAAAGTAAGACTAGAAGAACATCGTAAAGCAGTGGTCCGAGGAGAAATAGAAAGTTATGAGATGAAGTTAGAATAATAGATAGAGAAGAACATTGGAAGAGAAGACGCCTCAAAGAATCAGCACATATGATAGGCTGTGCTGGGCTGTTAAGTAGACCTAGCATAGAAATGAATACAATATGGGAACCCATAATTAAGAAGGCCAGATCAGATTGAAAAAAACAAAAAAAAACAAAAAAAAACACAATATGAGTCTAGGTAAAAAAATCATACATAAGTAAAATAGGTAGATATTCTAGCCAAATCAAGACATTAGGTTTATAAGTTCCCAAAATTCACACTCAATTGTCCAATTGGACACATGGCCGAGTGGATTAGGCAGTTAGATTAAAAGACAGTTCTAAGTGACAGTTATCTCTGGTTCCCGAGTTCAATCCTGAGTGAAAGCCGTTAGAAAAATAATTAATTAACACAACTCCCACCCCAGCTATGGTTAGCGGAATGAGAACAGGATACCGCCATGGAATAAATAAAGGGTTAGGTTCAAAATTCCGTGATGACAAGAAAGTTCCTGAGTCCGAGAAGGTTCCCGAGTCTGAGAAGAAATACCTGAAGAAGGCCGGAGGGTATATCGGCCGAAACGTTGTACAAATAACAATGAAGATGGGGACAATAGTCCGAATAACGCTAATAATAATAAGGTATATATTTAACAAATAACAAAGAAAGTTGGTATTCTGAGGTTGTTTTGTCAGTAGAATAAATTTGGATAAATGAAAAAAGTTTGTAGTATTAACAACTTGTAAATAGATGTCAAATTTGTTGGTTAAAATAACAAAGTAGTATTCATATTTGGTCGATAGAAATTTGAATAAATGAAGAAAGTTTTTGTGTTTTACAACCTGAAAAATGAATGTCTGTTTTGTTGATCGTAGTGGCACAATGATGTGGATAGTAGTAAACAGAAAATTGTCATTGACTCAACAGGTTGAAGTTTGTTTTTCTAATGTTATGTATAATCAAATGATCAACCTGTAGAAACCTGTAGAATATTCTTAGAGACTCTCTGACGCCAAAGCTGAGGTTGAGAATCACAGAAAGTGACCCCAAAGTTTACCGGAACAAGAATAATTCTGCTTCGTCATGGCACGTAGCCGACTTTGCGGAGAAGAGGAAGGGCAGAGAAACGAACAACTGATACTACACTTGTTGCTTTACTCACGTACGCCAAGCTACCGGGAGACAGGTGACATCACGATTTGGGGGAAGGGAAGAGATCCCTATCATCAGTTTCAGTTTTAGCACTCGGGATCCGGTCGGCAACACCGTAGAATTCATTTAACTCGTTGGGAGCGGGAGACAAGCGTTCCCATGAAGAAGGTTACTGCTAACAAGAGAATTTAACTCCATAAAAAGAAATACAGAAGATGAATCAACCCGTAAAAGATAAGTACAAAATTCTTTCATTATGAAAATTTGTTAATTGATCTGAAGAAATTCCGCCAAATGACATTATAAATCCTAGCCGGTCGGCTTCCGTATCATGATCCTCCCAGCCTACAAATTTGAATTAAATGTTATGTTATAAATATATGTATATTGCCTTGTTATTCATTGCCAAGCCTTACATGTACCCTCTCATTTTTCTTTGGTATCTCTGATGGAAAAACGTTGTATAACGTCGAAACGATAGGTGAGTGTAACACTAATCCGCAGTCGAATTGTTTGCTCAAAGTTAAGTTGCGTACATCTGTTTTTTCGATGACAGGCTGATGGCTGCGAAGGTTGATGTCGTTGGCTGCGAACGTCGTTAGCGTTGTCTCGGAGCAGAATGGAATCTTAAGTTTGGAAAAAGAATCATGTTTGGCGCAACTTTTATGTTTTTTTCTTATTGGATATAAAATATAGGATTTTATCCTATAATCATCTTGAGAGACGCAAAACTACTGAGGTGTAACTGCCACTAAACCGACCAGTTAATTATGTCTTCTTTTTATATAAATATTTTTATTTATAAAAATTAACTACTATTGAGAATTCTGAGGTATCTCTGTTTCGAACCAACCAATCACAGGCTAGAATACTTTGGCGGCAAACCCAAAGTGGGAAATTCTTCCTTTTTCTGCTCAACCAGCATCGAAGACGGACCACAAATTGAACGTCTCTCATATCCAGCATTACGACCAGATAAGCCGTAGCAGGGGATCTGATAATTCACCCTACCTCAGGAGTCAGCTATGTTTTTTACAAATTATATACATTTGTGCAGACGCACTAAAAGTTTGCAACCTTATTGTTATATATATATATATTCTGTAATACACGTCTTTTATTCCTATTTCAAGTTGTTTGTTTTATTCTTAACTCTTGACCTGTCTGACACCATTCGTGGTTAAAACTTTATACTACAACCACAGTATTCAATTTAGGGTAGTTTAATGGGTTTAATATCATTTGGTGCCGACCACTAGTTTCTGTGGTCTATGAACCCTAACCAGAAAAGGGGAAGTTAGAGTTAAAGTTTTTCGTCAACTGGTCGGATGAGGCAAAAATGGTAAGAGTTTCCATTTCTTTGAAGAGTTTCTTTGAGGATTTTCGCATTTCTTGAAAGTATTTGCTGTATACGTCATTAAATGTTATTTGTTTTTCCTTGTACAGTTTCATGGTGTTTATTAAATAAACTTAATGACATCAGTTAAGGAGCGTCACGCTATTCCCTTTGTTGTAGACCAGTAGGCAGTTCTCAGGATTACATCACTGGTCATGTGGACATCCTGGTGTATTTCTTCATATGAAATTACTTATGTTTTTATATTACAAATTAACAATTTTTTTTTCATTCATTTTTAGATGACATTCCTATTAATTTGCGGTTGATTAACCAAGAAAAAGATGGAAGTATTTTGTTTACTTGGGATGAAAAACAATCTGAAGATGTAAGTATATGAACACTGGTTTTAATGATCATTAATTTCTTTTTCTTTGAATTTAGGACATTTAAACTATGCTGTATGAATTAGGTCTTGCAGCAACATGGTTTTCCTGTTCATTAATACTTATTGTTAGAGGTCACCTCCAAAGGTCAGCCCACATTTCCTATGAGGAACAACAATTTTTTTGTTATTTCCTATAACTCCAAAATAAAAAAGGGGAACCACTTTGAATGAATTTTATCTGTTAATTAATCTACCCATTATTTTCACATTAAAGTAACCCTAACCCTAAACCCTAACCCCGTCTTCTTTTTTCCTAGTAGCCTCCATGCTTCCTGTAGTCCGCCAACACTATATCTGATGCCACTCTCCACATACACACACATACATACATGCATATTACTACTGTGAACTGTTCATGTTTCTGACACAACATTATTCTGTGTACTAGACATGAGACTTTGATGAGTTGTGGTGCACCTGAGCACTGTACACAATAAATTACATTATTATTATTATTATTATAAATAAATAAATAAATAATTTGTCAGTCAAGAGTGGTTCCCCTTTTATGTTGGAGTTATAGGAAATAACCAATTTTTTTAATGTTAAAACCTTCCCTTGGACTGAATAAATATACTTACTTGATTTTGTAGAGCTACATCTATCCGTTCTACTATCTATTTATTTAGTCTTGGAAGACTATAATATAGTTTTTGTGCCCCTGAAGTTACAGCGCCTTCTGTGACTATGAAGTCCAATGTTTGAAAAACATTCTCGACAAAAAATGTTGCATGTGAAGGCTGTCCCTGAAGATGTTGATGTGCTGGTGCTTTGTTGCTGCTGCTTTCTTCTGGACCTCTAGTTTCATGGTGTTGCGTCAGGGTGACTTCAGACGTGGACAGTCCTCTACTGAGAGCCTGCCACCACCGAGGGCACTCCTGAGCCAAATTTTCCCTGCTGAAAGGGGCAATGGACACTATGAACACTGATTTTAATGATCATTTTTATAAGTTAATATTTAGTTCATTTTTTTTTTCTTTTAACTATCTATATGATATTATATAAAAGTAAAAAAAAGTTGGGGTGGCCTCAAGTCGGTTTCTGCTAGACAGTGAGGGAGTCTATCCCCTTTTCACTAGCACTAGACCGAGGAGATTGTTTTTGCATCTGAGATGGAGCACCACACCTACTATCAGCTCCTCACTTTACCGCACATATCCCTGTGCTACGCATGTGCTGAGTTGGCGAGGACCAGTATCAAACCCGGAATCTTGTGGTTCCTAGTCGGACGCTCTACCGACTGAACTAAGCCGGCTCTTATAATATATAATAAACTTATGTTTTGAATTTTTGAATGTTTTAAAATTTTTTTTTTTTTTTTTCACCAAAATAATTAATTTATGTACCATTTTAAAGTACTCAAATAGATCTAAAATATGTAAATCTATAAATTGTGAAAAGATGGCGGATCAGAGTTTCATCTTTTCTGATAGTGTCCACCTGGTGAGGGGAGTATGATGTTGTAAGACCCGAAACTCCCTGAGGAACCAAGCATTGACATCACTGACTACGCCTGTCAAAACGTAATAAAGTGAGGACATATTTGAAAACTAACTTTTAGTTAAGTATTTCCTTCAAGTCTCCCATTGTATACAAGTACCAAGCAAGTCTCTGCGTGGTTGTTATGTATCCCTGGGCCAATATATAAGAATTTATGATCTATTTGTAAAACTCCCCAATGAACATCACTGATGATGCCCTATTTCTAAATGTAATAAAGTGCGTACATATTTAATGACTTTTAGTTGAGTATTTCCTTCAAGTCTCCTATTGTATACAAGTACCGAGCAAGTTTCTGTGTGGCTATTACGTATCCCTGGGCCAATATATAAGAATTTATGATCTGTTCGTAAAATACACAGAGCGAATCTGGAAAGAAGGAGGCCTAATAACATGTCAGGTCTACCAGTGGAACAGATATAATGTTGTGAAACCCGAAATCTGTAAGAATACTGGTGTAACATCACCAATTGTCCTCCTTTGATGCATCTCAGTAATGTTTTACATGACTAAAGCTAACTTCTTCCACAATGATATACCATCATCACATTGTGTAGAACACCAAAAAATTAGTTTAAGATATTTTATATGTCTACTCATCTAGTTTTATCAACAAAATTTTAACCACTAAAAATTCCTCCATTTCATAATATTTTATCTGAAGGTTAAGTGTCTATTTTTTGTTTTTTGTTTTAAGCTGTTTGCTAAAAAAATATTTAATTCTTTATCAATATTGATGGTTTATAACAATGGTTCTCAACCTTTTTTTACCTTTGACTCCCTTTTAATCCTATTATACTATGGTGGACCCCCCTAGCCATTTGTTGTTTAAAAATCCCATTGTATTTTTATATGTATACATTTTATTTGCCTGGGTCTCAAAGAATGTTATATGGTCCCCGAGGGTCCATATGGACCCCGGTTGAGAACCACAGGTTTAGAATGCAATTTATTTATGTTTTATCTAAAAATAAAATCATAATCCCTAAATTTCCATCGTTAGGATTCTGCAAGAACCTTCATTGGATTATTCTGCCCTGATTCAAAGAATCATCAGGTAAGTGGAGACATTTTCAAATTCCATATCTTATTAATTTGTGATATTTAGGTACCACCAAAATAGGTCATGTGATCAGTTTTAGGCCATATTGAAAGAAGAAACATAAATATTTTTGAACTTTTAAAAAAAATCTTGCAAAAAAGAAATAACAAACATAAAGAGTTGTTACAAAGAAAAACAGTTAATTCAAAGATCAAATTATCCGATTGGGGAAAAATTACTTACCGTTATCTTGAAAAATAAATAAAACAGTCCATTTTTTTACAACACGGTCAAATATTGATATATTTTAGCAGAATTCTGTATTCATGGTTCTTTTACTAAGAAGCTCTCGCATCAAAACTTATAAAAATTATAATATATATATAATATATTATATATAATATGATATAATTATTCAGACTCTTATCTTTATAGAAAAAAAGTAAAAATCGTCTTTTGTCGGTTCATTTTTTTATATTTCATAAAATAAAATAGGGTAAAAAAATATTTCCCCTAATATGTTTGAGGAAAAAACTATTTCAGACATATTTTCATCAAAAGGTAAATAATTATGGAAATTTTCATAAAAATCGGACCATTAATTGATTTTTTTATAGAATTTTAAAAAAGCCTCTTGTCATAACTTGTTTTTGGCTATGTTAAATTTCAATTGATTTAACGTGGCAAAAATGTAAACATTGTTTTTCATTCATAATTTTCATTGTTTCTGTATGCTGAAAAAAATTTTAAAAATCATCAGGAGTTTGTTTAATGTTTCTTCTTTTGAATGGAAAAAAATTTTTTAAGATAATATTAACCTTTATGCAAGTTTCATTGTGTTAAATATAGGGGGGGGGGGTAAATTTCACAGGGAAAATTGGTGGTACCTAGTGATATTCTACCTGAAAGTAATCTTGTTAACTTAATGTGTTGTATTGAGAAAGTTCTAACATAATTGAAATATCATAAACTTTGAAAATTTCTTGGGAATGGATTGTTGTTGTTGGTGTCCTTCCGTCTACTAAAGACAATGCCGTAGTGTCCACATTTAAAAAAAAATCTTTTTATCTGCAACTGCGTGAGAGGCTGAAAAGATCAATTTTTTAGTTGCAATCTCTGGTGCAGTGACTGCAAACAAACAGTGATGCTTGCTGGAGTTGCTGTTGTCTCTCCTTCCTTCTGGCTCTTTTTCTGTGTCGACTTCTTTCCTCTCTTTTTCATTCCTTTTTGTCCCTTGTTTGACGAGGAGGTGCCAGGTTGCTCGGTCTTCTACACAAGTCTCCCATGTGTTGGTGTTGATGTGGCATGTCCTTCTGTCGGCTGAGGCGTTAGAATGCACCGACTGCACCTCTGCAGAAGGATAAGACTCCTCCAAATGGGGCCACCTGTTGGCCATGGGTGGTGACCCGTGATGCTTAAGGATAGAACCCAGGTGGTTGAGCAATTCATGACTTGCAATACTCCACTTTGGCCGTTTCTTGGGCTAGACAGGCGGTCGGAGAGGCCCCCTCCAATCAATTGGCTTGTCACGTCAAGCCCTAGTACCTATATGATTGCACCAACTTTATTGCCCTTATGGCAAGCACCTACCCTCTATCATATAGGTGCTAGAAGGCAGTGACTGAGTGTCTACATGTCCTGGGAATGTCGTTAAATTCTATCCGATGGTGATGTTCCAGTTTTTGAGGTTTGGGGAATGTGGGGCACCCCTTCATCACCATTGCTCCCTGGTCCACTCTGACCCAGAGTGGTAGTACCTGTTAGGGTCCCATCTATGGATTAAAAAGGGTTAAATATAAAAACATGAGTTTATAAACAAAATTGATTATCCATTAAGAATGACTTTATTTCAAAAAATGACCCACTGAGGTTGATATGCCATAAAACAAAACAAACCAAACCAAACCTTCTTGCAGACATCTTTAAAGCGCAGGATTTTAAGCACAATAATAACCCAGCCTTCAGGGCGGGGGTCCAGTGTGCCTCGGCCACTAGACCTGTGTTATTAATTAACAGCGTTGATCCCAGGGGGCTATCCCCCCAGGCAACACCTACCCCTTGATTTAAAGGGGCAGAGCTGGGTTTATTGCCTAATGCCTGAGGCGCTCTCCTTGAGGTGGAATGCCGACGGGATCAACTCATTTTTTGTGTCTACCACCTATGACCATGAATTTGTGGGTAGTCCCACATAAAAATGTCCTTGTGTCACACCCTCATAAGTTGGATGAGAGGCAAATACCTTAATAACATGGGCTTTTCGGGCCTGTGTCTATTAATGAAATTAACAGTGTTGATCACAGGGGGCTATCTCCCAGGCAACACCTGCCCCCTTGATTTAAAGGGGCAGGGCTGGGTTTATTGCCCAGTGCCTGAGGAGGAATGCCGATGGCATCTACACATTTTTTGCACCAACCATCTCATGAGCTTTGGTGGTCCCACATTAAAAAGACCTTGTGTCATACCCGCATACATGGGATGTGAGGTAAATAACTTAATGAAATGGGCTGTTTTGAGGCAAATCTATCTTGGCTAGACCTTAATAGAGACATTGTTAATAAATAACATGATAATTAAAAATTAAATGGTCATTATCTAATAACCATTGAGAATATAATGTAAATAACTAAGGGAATTGTGAGGTTGATAGTGACGTAGTTTCAGTTGCAGACAGACAAACAATCTCCATTACAATAAGATTTGTTATCTATCTATATATATATAAAGGGCAGTTGTGTGTATGTATGTCTGGAGGAAACTACAAAAATAAAACAATTAACAACAAAGTAAATATATATACACATTCACTATGACCAGATCTTGCTTTCTGAGCAAAAATAATGAAGATTTCATTTGTATTCGTGAAGATAATTAAAAAAATAAAAATTGAATGATAATAGCATGGAATTTTTTTTTTTTTTTTGCATTTAATATTTTAAAATAAGCGACATTTTTTTTTTTTTTTTTTTTTTTTTTTTTTTTTAGAGAGGTTTGATCAACGCAAGGCCTTTTTAAAAAAGGGTTTTAATGGGGCAGGGGCATCTTTTGAGGATCCAATTCATAATTCAATAATAATTGGTCTGCAAGACTATCTTTTTAGCCCTCCCCCATTCTACCTAGGTGATGCCAGGTAGTTGCTTCTAGAAAATCTATATAAGTTGAGAATTGAACGAGTACAAATTCTTTTCCATCTTTCTGTCACTTTTTATAAGTATGTATCTTTGTAATATCTATACTTTTTTTTTGTTGTTGTTGTTGTAGTTGTACATTGAATAATATTTTTCTTTTTCAGATTGTGTGGGCATTTAACCAGATGGAATATGTTGCAAGTTGTTCTATTAATCAGCATCATACTCTTCTTGGTATTTATTCATTCAATTTCTTATATTATTTACTCCGCCCTGTCATCTGGGGCGTTATAATGCACCGATTGCACCCCTGCAGAGGGGGAAGACTACCCCAATGGGGGCCACCTGTTGGCTGTGGGTGGTGACCCGTGATGATTAAGGATGGAACCCAGGTGGCTGAGCAGTCCATGACATGCAACACTCCACTTTGGCCCTTACTTAGGCTAGACGGGCAGCTGGAGAGGCCTCCTCTATAAGTCTCCCACGTGTTGGTGTTGATGTGGCATGTCCTTCTTGCAAACTGCCCTGTCGGCTGAGGCGTTAGAATGCACCAATTGCACCTCTGCAGAGGGATAAGACTCCTCCAAATGGGGCCACCTGTTGGCCATGGGTGGTGACCCGTGATGCTTAAGGATAGAACCCAGGTGGTTGAGCAATTCATGACTTGCAATACTCCACTTTGGCCGTTTCTTGGGCTAGACAGGCGATCGGAGAAGCCTCCTCCAATCAATCGGTTGGTCACGTCAAGCCCTAGCACCTATATGATTGCCCCAAACCTATTGCCCTTATGGCAAGCCCCATATCATATGGTTGCTAGAAGGCAGTGGCTGAGGGTCTACATTTCCTGGGAATGACGTTAAACTCTATCTAATGGTGAGGTTACAGTTTTGTATGTCTGGGGAATGTGGAGCGCCCCTTTATCACTATTGTTCCCTGGTTCACTCTGACCCGGAGTGGTAGTACCTGTTAGGGTCCCATCTATGGGTTAAATAGAAAAATGTATTTATAAAAAAAATTATCCATTAAGAATGAATTCAATTCAAAACTTTGTCAGCATTAAATGACCCACTGAGTTTGATATGCCATAAAACTAAACAAACTCTGAAATTCGGCTGTGTGGAAAATTTGGTAGGCAAAGAGTTAATTAATAGATATACTAATGTGACAATAAGTTAATAGTTAGAAATTTTAATTCTAGTTAATTTTAAAAATTGATTAATTTAAAAAATTAAAGAAATTAAAAAAATAGTAAAATTAAATATTAAGATAAATATAGTAAAATATTAAATATTATTCAGAAAATTAAAAAAATTATTATTGAATAATTAATTAAAGTTATATTAAAATTAAAATTAAATAATTAATTAAAGTTATATTAAAATTAAATTAAATAATTAATTAAAGTTATATTAAAATTATAATTAAATAATTAATTAAAATTTAAAGTAATTAAGATTAAAATTAAAAATAGTAAAAATATTATATGGTAAAATAGTAAATATAGTAAAATAGTAAAATAAAAAAAATTAAAAAATTACAGTTAATTTTAAAATTTGTTAATTCTAGTTAATTTTTGATGGTTTATTTTGCTGACAATAGGAATTATGAAAGCAGGTAAGCCAGGTGAATACAGGTGAGCCTGAAATAACATTGATGTGTTTTGTGTGTCTCACCTTCCAACTTTTGTTTATGACTCAGTGTGACACCTGTCAAAATTTTTGACCCCCCCCCAAAAAAAAAAAAATTTGAGATTTCACTAATTACACAGATAATGGAGTGTGGGAAATGTTGTTAACTGTTGACTATTCTTATTCTCAGTTGCAGTTGTGCTGGGCGGGTGAACCCCCACCCTCTGACTTCCATTTGAAATTATGTTAATTGGGCATCTTCACCTCCTGACAATCCCTCTGCTGATGTGTCCTCGGTATGACATTAAACAGCATCTAGTGATGAGGTTCCAATTCTGGAGCTCTGGGGAGTGTGGAGTGTCCCTTCATTGCTATTACCACCAGGTCCACTCTGACCTAGAGTGGTAGTACCTGTTAAGGACCCATCTATAAGTGACTATCTACTATAATTCCTACCATAAAATTGTACTTGTGCATTATTTAAAATGAACTTAATTGTTACTAAATAGACATCTTATGATATTTTCGAGATAAAACATGCAGTCCTAGTGATTTGAACGATTCGGCAATTCGATAATGGCAGACCATTTACTTCCGGCTTCTTCTCAAACAAAACAAAAAAATGGAACATCAATCTCATTAACTTATTCTAATTGATTTTTTGGACGAATTTAGTTGTTTAAAATGTATTAAAAATAAATTACGTTCATAAATAAATTAATTTCATTTTAAATAACGCGCAAGTACAATTTTATGGTAGGAATTTTTTAGCGTCTGAGGTGGAGCGCCAAACCTACCACCAGCTCCTTACTTTACCGCACAGATCCCTGTGCTACTCATACGCTGAGTTGGCGAGGGCCCGTATCGAACTAGGAACCTTGTGCTTTCTAGCCGAACGCTCTACCAACTGAGCTAATCCGGCCCCTTTATATGTATAGATGAACTTAATTGTTACTAAAAAGACATTTTATGATATTTTCGTGTCCTAGTGATTTGAACAATTTTGGAAACGAAAATGGTATCATTTACAGTGATTCGAATAATGGCAGACCATTTACTTCCTGTTTCTTCCCAAACAAAACGGAAAGGGAGATGAATCTCATTGAGTTATTCTTTTTTTTCTTTTAAGATTTTTTTAGCTGAATTTAATTGTTTAAAATGTATTAAAAATAAATTACATATGTGATATGAAACTTAGAATTTTATCTATTAATTAGATATTTTCTGTACATAGTGTATTTTTTGTTTGTTATTGCACGCACAATTTTATGCTAGGAATTTGGCCAACTAAAGTTCATAATTACCACTTAATCTTCTTTCTCTCTTTTGCTTTACTCTTTGGTCACTCCTCATTACTCTTAGCATCCTCTCTGTCAGAAGAAGACAACTTTCTATACCAAATGACTTCTATTTTCAGCCATATTTTCTTTTCTGTCATCCTCCTCCTGCTACTCCTACATGCTCCTGCTGCTGTTGCAGATTTTAAAATAAAATAATAAAAGTAAAGAAGTTTGGGACCATATGACCTTAAGGCACCCCTTTTTCGATCTTGTTTCTTAGGGACATTTTTTTCATTTACACTGTCAAAATCCGGTTGTTTGTTCGGGGTTAGTTTTATAATTAAAAAAAAAAACTCTAAAATTCATCTGTTAACAAATAACCGGATTTTGACGGTGTAAATGAAAAAAAATGTCCCTATGAAACGAGATTGAAAAAGGGGTGCTTTAAGGTCATATGGTCCGAAGTTTGATTTAAATTGTCTGCAATTTTGTTTTTATTAACGTTTTTGGTAACAATACGAGAAACTTAATTCTATTTTTATTTTCAGCCTTCACCATTTTAAATCAAAATGAAGAGGAATTTGAAGGATATGGTAAGTTCTTTTTATAATATTTGAAAAAAAAAAAGGATTATATTGGATCACCACCAATACCATTCTGAATATCCCCAATGAAGATGGGGATGAGAGATCAACCCAGAGTATATCTACTCTCTCTGGTGGTTAGGTCCAATCTAAACTGTAACTCTAACGAAATCACGGATTTCTGAAAGCGCATGAGGTTTGCGCCTCTAGGGGTCAAGGATTATTAACAGTCAGTGGTAAATTTCCACTGGCTCCCTTGACTCTAACATGACAGATCTGAATTTAATTCTACTTACAGGTATTGCTCACAATTTATGACTCCTCATAAATTGTAACACATTTACCTGGAGTTGTAGTACCTGTTAAGGTACTATAATATTTAAAAAAAAAAAAGGGATTGTATTGGATAATAACTAATACCATTTTGAATATCCCCAATGAGGCCACCTATTGGCTGTTTGTGGCAACCCATGATGCTTAAGTACAGAATCCTAGTGACTGAGCAGTCCATGACATGCAACACTCCACTTTAGCCCTTACTTAGGCAAGACAGGCAGTTGGAGAGACCCCCTCCAATCAGCTGGTCATGTCATTGTTTCAGTCCTATTGCCCTAATGGCAAACCCCCAACCTTTTTTATCATATATATATTTACCGACCCCTCTGTACGAGCAGGATGCAACACAAGTTCAATTTATTAAGTGGACTTTAACAGATTTGAATTCAGAGTTTTCCTTCTCCTAGACTGGTTACCTAGCCATGGTTAAAAAGCCCAACTATTTACCCATAGCTGGAGGGAGAATTGGATTCATATCTTTCCCAAGGGTATTAGCACCATGTGAAATGCAAACAGCTTCGTCCTGGAATTGAACTCAGGTCGATGAGTCCATTTCCTACGACTCTAACCATTAGACCATGAGCCTCATTTTTTTTATCATATATGTGTTAGAAGGAGGTGCAGGGTTAAATGGTTACCAACCTAGGAAATGCATACAGTGAGATGAGTCCAAATCCTGGACGAGGGTGTTTGCATTTCATATAGCGCTAATGCCCTTGTGAAAGGTATGAATCCAATTATTTTCCCTCCAGCTATGGGTAAATAGTAGGGCAGACTGGGCTCTTTAACCTTGGAATAGCAACTGGTCTAGGAAAAAAAACCTTGAATTTAGGGCCGATTTAGCGCAGTCGGTAGAGTGTTCTACTAGGAACCACAAGGTTCCGGTTTCAATACCAGCCCTCACCAACTCAGCGTATGAGTAGCACAGGGATCTGTGCAGTAAAGTGAGGAGCTGATAGTAGGTGTGGCCCTCCACCTCAGATGCAAAAATAATCTCCTTGGTCTAGTGCTAGTGAAAAAGGAGATAGACTCCCTCTGTGTCTGGCTGATACCGACATTAGTCTGCCCCGCCAACTTTACTTACTTAAACTCTGCTTAAAAAAAAATTGACCTTGTGTTGCATCCTGCTCATGTGGAGAGGTTGGGTAAATACATAATGGGTCAGTTGTCTAATAACCCTTGTCAGAAAATTATCTTTTTATGAAAATTTCCTTTTCTTCTCTAGGCATTTACACAGCTTTTTTGGCTGAAATTTTGGAACCAAAACGTCTTTTCTCCTTGAATATCGAAAGGATCAATTTTTTGAAGGTCCAATTTCTTCACTTGAGCACCGAGCCAGGACAAGGCAATGAAATGCTTGAAAGAGAAGCGTATATGTTGGTCTTTCTTCACAAAGAATGTAAGTTTGTTTATATTCATTTCATTTTCTTTTCATTTGAATGGTCATACTTGTTTAAACTTTCTGTAACGATAGACATTCACCTGATTTAAAGCATCAGCATTGCCTGGCATGTTGTTGGAATATTTTGATATATAAGCCGTGCTGCAATACACCACTTAAATTTATAGACTAGCGATGTCATGTGGTTTAAACCTCAGCCAATCAACAGCCCAAGTGCATGGCTGGCTGACTACTTAATCGGTGATACTGAGAGATGTCCATTTGCAGTCATTGACGGAGGACCTGCAAGACTGAGGAGCAGCAAGGAACAACCAAAGGTTTTTTTTACTAAGGATCATGATCTGATTAACATAAAGGACCCCCCTTGGACATGTACTCTTGCTTGAAGCCTAAAGGGATGGCCACTAAAATCATAACACATGTCTGATTGCTATGTGAAGGGCCAGGATGTTAGAAGCTTAGAATTGGAGCACCTGGATGGAGTATGACCACCTGCTTTATTAATGCGGTATGCAGCAAAGGTTGAGATAGACTGATGGAACATAATTAAAGACTGTTGTAATATTCTTATGGGCTATGGGGAAATAATAGAGTGCAATGACTTTGTCAGTAGACTTTTGTCGTTCGGAAATTGATTACCTGATCAGTTTTTTTTAAAATAATTTTTTCATAATTCACTTTCTTTTTATTCTTAAGGGATTTACTATTCAAAATCTGTGATATTTGTTAAACATTAAAGAATTTCATACTTTAATGTTTAACAAATATTTAAAGGTTTTTTTTTTACTTGCGTCAAAACATAGTCAAAACGTGTCGATTTGGATGTGTTTTTACAAAATTTTAGCATTGATTTTAAAGTATCCGAATTTAAGCAAAATTTTCAAAGTTGCAAATTATCAGGCATTATTAGAGGCTTGCTAAAAATACCAAATTCAAAGTTATTTTATTAATTTTCAATGTTGCTACAAACGTTTTTTTGTTTTTTTATTAGCGCGCTTACATGTATATCAAGCTTTCAAAGTGCGATTTCTAAAATTTTCCCAAATGTTTCGACCGTACCAACTATCAGGAAAGGTGTAATACCATGGACCCTTAAAAGAAAACTTAAACTGTAATCTCAATACTCTCGGGGTACGATTTAATGGAGAAGAGAAAGAAAAAAACAAAACAAAAAAAACAATGCATGAATATGTGAGACAGAAAGGAATATGAGTAATAACAAATGAGAAGCCTTGTTTTTTAACTATTAAATTTTGCCGAACTAGAAAGATACAAAAAAATTACTATCTTTTATTTACTTATTTACGAAAAAAAAAAAATTTAAATTAGAGAACAAAGGAAAAAAAAAAATTAAAAAAAAGAGAGAAAGGAAAAAGAAAAGAAAAAGAAAACGAAACAAAAGCTAGGTATATAAATTTTTCTATTGACAGTTTTTATTTATTTATTTATTTTTTTTAAATTTTGAATTTTGATATGGCAACAAACTTGGAACACATTGACCGGATGACAGACAATATTAGATACATTTGTTCTCAACAAACATTAAAAAAAAAAAGAGAGAATAAGAAATTACAGTTATTCGCCCATTTCATTCATAAAGGAGGAGAAGAGGAAAGAGAAAAAAAAAGGAGAGGAAAAGGAAATAAGAAGAGAAATTATAACCACACAAAGAAAAACACAATCACGTCTATTTCTGATACGAAACTCTGATGATGAAGTTTATGCTTTGAAATCGATAAGACAAAAATAGCATCTTTTTGTTTTTATTTTTCATACGCATTGTATTGGCCTTCAAAATATTAATATATTATAAAAAAATTACTGATGATCAATTGAAAAGAACTTTGTTTAATTTTCTGTATATTTTCTCTTGTAATTTAAATTTCAGAGAACATTTAAATTTTGTTGATTTATTTAATTTTATTTCTACTTTTAGCTATTGGCCTGTATCATATTCCTTTAGCAAGAGCTGGAGAAGATGCAATGGTAATGTCATATTCATTTATTATTGTGTTATATTAAACATTTACATGTTCATCATCTTTTAAGAATTGTTTAAGAATGTTATATATCAAATATATCCAAACCTAATCATAACTTTAATTTTAATTAGTTTTATTTCTATTATTCGGACTATTGTCCTCATCTTCATTGTTATCTGTACAACGTTTCGGACGATGTGCCCTCCAGCCTTCTTCAGGTATTTCTTGTTGGACTTGAGAACCTTTTTGGACTCGGGACCCTTCTTTTCGAACTCAGGAACCTTCTTGTCGTAATCTGGAACCTTCTTGTAATCGGGAGCCATCACAGAACTTTGAACCTAACCCTTTATTCAGCCCATGGGGGTATCCTGTTCTCATTCTGCTAACCATAGCTGGAGTACAGGCGTTATTATTCTATGTTACTGCTGCCCCTGACCAGGATTGAACCTGCAGTCTAAAGATAACTGTCACTTGGAACATTTAATTTAAATGATGATACAATATTAGATCATATCCGTAACAAAAGATTGAGACAAACTTTTGAGGTCGGCACAATTTACTCTTACCCTCCATTAACACATAATTGTTTTTTTTTTCAATCTATCCCCTTTCTTAGGTAAACTAGTGTTATATACCCTAATGTTATATACCCAACATCGGGTATATAAAGGGTGACAGTTCATCTCGCGTGATAGAGAGAAAGTGACAGAGACTTACTTTAAAGAACAACTTGATATATAAATATAGGGAAATATATGAATATTATATACATTTAGTGAAAGAAAGAAAGAAAGAAAGGTATTGAAACCATATAATTGCATGCAAATAATTTCTATTAGATAAGAATACTAACAATCCTATAAGTGTGTCTCGTATCAAAAAAGTTGCCCATGGCGGTACTAATATTTTTTTGGATTTTTTTTTTAGATAATGAAACGTCAGCCAGAAAAAGAACAACTTGCTGGAGAATTTGCCTGGTGTTCTTGGGATGTCCATCATCAACGTCTACATTATATTTACCACCAACATGATGAAAAGGACGTCAACTATCGGAATTGCCATACCATTTTGTCAACTTTACAGTTTGGTTTTAATGGCAAGTATGAAAGCATGGTATGCATGATTTGTACATTTCTTTCTACCTAAAAATTAATCTTTAAACCGCCTAGTTAATTTTATTCTGTGACACTATGGTTAAATGAAAACATGGCCAGAAAAAAACAGGAAAAATAGAATGTGTTAAGCCCAGGCATATGTATATGGGTGGGTGGTTGTCCTTTAAGGACACAAAGGATTAGGCAGTAAAGTTTAAAAGAATTGAATGGCCACCATGAAGTTAAGCTAGTTAGAGATAATGTCTTTAGGTATCTATGTTTTATGAGAAAAAGCTGTTTTTATGAGAAAATCTCTTTTGAGGGAATTTATGGTCTGAAAGTAGAGACAGTGAGCCGGAAAATAAAGTAATGGCTATATCTTTAAAGAGAGATCACAGACATTTTGTCAACTTTACAGTTTGGTTTTAATGGCAAGTATGAAAGCATGGTATGCATGATTTGTACATTTCTTTCTCAAAAAAGAAAAATATCATTACATATGCAGTTTATTTTTAATAGATTTAAAACGATTTGTTTTGGTCAATTTCGACGATATCCGCCATTCTGTCTATTTTTCTTTGGTTTTACGCGCTTGTTTACCATATTAATGTAACATTCGCGATTGCAAAAAAATTTACCAAAAATCAGGTAATTATCCGATTTTAATGAAATTTTCAGTATTGATTTATCAATTAATGAATTTTATAATGCATCAGTTATTTTATTTCAAAACTTTAATTTAGTATTTTTGCTATGAAAAATTAATATATAAAATTCATTTAAAATGGGAAAAGCCTGATGTTAAGTTTAAAATGTTATATTTTTAGATTCTAGAAATAAATATCTACTTAATGTAACACTTCTTTTCGGTTCATCTGGGATCTTAAAATAAAACATTGTTTACAGAATTAGACAATTTATTCCCTCACATACCAGACATTATGTAAGCAACCGGAACATTGAGCAAATCTTTAAGAATTATCATCCTTTATTCTCTGGAGCTTTGAAATTTTTAATTTCAAAATTTACATGAAAACATATTTGCAGTTGAAAAACCTTTAGTTGTAAGATACATCTTTTGAATGCGTACAGGGTGGTCTTCAGTGATGCACTATCTTCATCGCCGATTACGGCTTTTTTTAAAATCATATTGGCTCCGATAGCAACACCAACTTGAATCCGGCATCTTCATGTCGCCACCCTGCAAGCTACGTGCTGCTAGTCTTGACATTTTTGCTACGAATAAAACTACAAAAACCCGACCTTTGAAATCGAGAAACTACAGTCAGTGTGAGCCAATGAAAAAAGCTTAATACTACAATATCTTGGAATAATTGGTTCTTCCCTATTTCAATCTAATTTATCTTGCACTAAATCTGCTTATTTTTTAGACGAAAGTAATAAGTTTTGAAGAAAAACTCGATTGAAAATGTACCCCCCCTCCCCCTATTTAAGCAGAAAAATATCAATGTATGTTTTTTTTTTCTTTTATAAGACAATAGACAATTAAATAATTATCGAAATGATTAAAAAAGAAATCTCCAAAAAATTGATTATTTATTATTTTTTTACATTTTATTTTTCAATTTTCGGTACTGATAGAAAAGCCACCGTTAAAAATTTCAAAGTGATATATACTTGAAGATAAAACTCCGACAAAGGTTGATAGACAAAACATTTTATATACATCTCAGGATAAACGGGGTACATAATACATAGAGGTGTACATGAACATACATACATAAGTAATACAAAGTTACATGTAAAAGGATAAACATAAAAGCAACAGACATGAGACTAGGAATAGTCCATGCTGTAGGAATCACTTACAGTAATGTGGGGGGGGGGCAAAGCCCCAACAAGAGGAGGGGGTAGACCAGAGTCTAACCCAAAGCGTCTCGTAGGTTGAGCAACAGGAAAAGAGAAAGAGACGTTCAAATCAGCCACTTAAATATCAAAGGCCCCTAGCGGGAACCAGCGAAACTAAACGGGCAGACAACTCCCCAGGCGAATACGAAAATAACGCCTACATCCCTAAAAATTAATCTTTAAACCGCCTAGTTAATTTTATTCTGTGACACTATGGTTAAATGAAAACATGGCCAGAAAAAATAAGTAAAGATAGAATGTGTTAAGCCCAGGCATATGTATATGGGTGAGTGGTTGTCCTTTAAGGACACAAAGGATTAGGCAGTAAAGTTTAAGAGAATTGAACGGCCACCATGAAGTTAAGCTAGTTAGAGATAATATCTTTAGGTATCTATGTTTTAAGAGAAAAAAGCTGTTTTTATGAGAATATCTCTTTTGAGGGAATTAATGGTCTGAAAAGAGGAGACAGTGTGCCGGAAAATAAAGTAATGGCTATATCTTTAAAGAGAGATCGCAGATAAAAAGTCT
This sequence comes from Doryteuthis pealeii, assembly GCA_023376005.1. NCBI lineage: Eukaryota > Metazoa > Mollusca > Cephalopoda > Myopsida > Loliginidae > Doryteuthis > Doryteuthis pealeii. Next base: position 45,190,960 of record CM042164.1, on the reverse strand, counting down.
GAGAAGAAATTAAGTGCCAAAGATCTGAGTGGTTGAATATGTGGAACTGTGTGGGGGTGTAATTTACATATATTCGTCCGGCTCAGGCCCTTGGGGCAGTTGGGGTGATAGTGTCGTCTCAGTAGCAGCAGAGATAGAAAATATCCAAGGACCCACATCAGTGAAGCCAGTAATTTTCTTGCCAGCTGACATAGTGTCCTCTCCACCACCACAAACTGCACAAAGTGTCACAACTTCCTCTCCCATCAGCATCCTGTTATCAGACTTTGTGTTTTGTTTTTTTAAATCCTTGTGAACCTGTCTCTGACTTGTGCCCTTCGAATTGGCCAGCACAGAATTTCACAATGTTGGGGTCATAGACATTGTGCAATGAAGGTGCTTGAGTGCAGACCTGGGTATTATCACAATTCAACTATAAAAACAGTTTTTATACACTTTTGTTGTATACTGCTGCTGGACTTTGATAAGAGTTATGTAGTAGTATTCATTGTCGAGTCACTACATGTGTATATAAAAATATAATCTTATATTCTTATTCTTCGATGGTGAAGCTTGTGTGGAGCAGGAGTCTTTAGAGAGAGTTTGCACGTACAAAGCAGTTGTCAGGAGTTTGAACAGAAGGGGAAAACTGAACTTCAGCCTAAATTCTAGACTTTATATAGTCTTAAAACTCCCACGTGTCCATGCCTCCTCGAGACACCCATGCAGTTTTCTTGCAGAGACATCTCTTCATCCACGTTCTTCTTTTCATTGGCCATGGATTACACTCATGCATTTCCTGTTTTTTTGCATTGGGTATCACACCCACAAACTTCTGGTATTCCGATTTTATTCATGACCGGATGTATCTGTCAAACTACATCCACTGGGTTCACTGCCAGTCAAGGCAATATATTACACTTCTATTTTTTAAAATAATTAGTGATTGATAAAGTAAAACAAATAATATTTATATTGTTCTCTATGTCCTGCATGTCCGTTGTATGCATGTTTGTTCTTGGATATTCTCTTTATATCACAGGTCTGTTTATGGTTCTACAAAGATAAAAAAATAATAATGCACTCCTATATACTCAAACAAGAACAACAACCACAATGTGAAACATGTCAAACACTTATTCATAGAATGCAGGTTTTTTGCTCACATCAGAAACCATTATTTTAAAGAAAACTATATGAATGATCTATTTAAAAATGTCAACATAGAGGATATTCTCTCTTTTTTGAGGGATATAAAATTATACCATAGAATATAGGCATGAACTTAATCAATACCATACAACATAATCCCCAATAATGCTAACACATTGTTAAAACCAATTACTAAAAAGTATAAATATAAATACATGATATGTATTACTTCCTAACCGTTAGGCATGACATAACCCCAGACGCGTTGATATGCCGTTAACATCAATAAACAAAGATAGAAAAGTGTTTTTAGTAGTCAAACTTCTAATAAATTTGGAATATACTTGTAACATTTAGTATTTTGCAGAATATAAATATCTTATTATAATGGAGATTGTGGGTTTGTCTGTCTGTAACCGAAACTAAATTACTATACAAGTCACAATTCCTTTTAGTTATTTACATCACATTCTCCATGATTTTATTTTGAATTTAAACTTCAATTATTAATAAAAGTGTTTTACATCATTAAGACTGTTGACCATATCTGCATACTAATAACATGCAATTGTATTTATATATACAACAAAATAGCATTTTGGAGTGTGAACCGGAAGGTTAATTTGCATATTGATATTAAAAAATTGATTTTTAATAAATATTTGCTTAGTATTATTGATTTCTAATTGTTTGGTTTTATCTTAATGAATATAAGCAAAAATCTTGGGGATAAATCTTAAAAGAAATCCATTAACAAGAAGATATAACTGCAATTTTATTTTTTACTTCCTATTTTAACTAAGTAGTTGAATTAGGGAAATGGTGGAAGAGTTAGTTTCAAAGTTGTTTTCGATTATACCCCCTCTGTTTTAAATCATTCTGCATTCTTTTTTAGTTACATTAGTCTTTCTAATTTAACATATTCCATTACATTAAAACTTAAATACGTGCGCCCGGAGGGTGCATATATTTGCTAGTTAATGTAATAAATTTAAGCAAAAGGAAAATATTTTTTTAAAAAATTGTTTTTATGTTGTAAAGGGAGATATTTCCCCTGCAAGATAGTTGGACTAATCCAACAGAACACATATAAAGATATGAATATGCAAGCTTATTTGTAGTCGAGTTATATAGTAGTATTCATAGTTGAGTCACTATTAATAGAGTAGCTAGTCATACTGTTGGAGAACTGCGTGTTGACTCTATTATTAATATTGCTGTACAAAAAGTAATAAACCTTTTCTCGGATTTTCAATGTTGTTAATTGATTAATTCAGTCACAACATTTTAATTAAATTCTTGAAATAAGCCTTTGTAACAGAATAACATTGGTGTTTGCATGTATTGTTGCATGTGCGTGCACTTAGGAACAGTGGACTATGTTAAATTTCTTGCTGGAAGAAAATCTGGTAGATCAAATGACTATCAAGAAAGAATCAATGGAGGAAATAGAAATTTATTTGAGGTTGTGAAATACACTGGGTGGGATTGAACTCAAAAGATTTTACACTAAAATTGAGTAAAAATTGGTATAATACAAATTCATCCTTCCAATGCGTCTGGGTGGAATTGAACTCAAAAATAATTAACCCTAAATTTATTCAGTGTTTGGTGGTGTATTTTGAAATTTTCCAACTTATGTTGGCAAAATAAAAAAGATTCTTAATGGTATAGTTGTCTCACTATAAAGCATTGTTCAAACCTATCTCGCTTATTTTTTAAAGTTATTATTAGAATTTACTGAACACTGTATGGTTAATAAAGTTTAAGAGTGCCCAGATTTATTGAGACCAGACACTTAAGAAATGCAAGAACTGCTAGCTGTTCCTTCTAATTCATCACTTACCAACCATTAGACTTAGAGTGAAGTTAACCCTCTGTTTTTGTTAAGAAATCAAAAGATGTCCGCTGTTCCAAACTTAATCATACCAAATTACCTGGTATCCCACCTACAAATATATATATATGTATATATATATATATATATATATATATGTATATATAAAAGGTACATTGATTTAACTTCATTCTGTAATTTAATGGATGACTTAGAGTAAATTTAAATTGAATAGAACTAAAAAGATAATCTAATTTCTGGGGAGAGAGAAAGAGAAAAAGAGAAAGAAAAGAATGTTTTAGAAGACATAGAGATGCAATAACCCTTTGAGGGAGTCAGATCAGAGCAACTTACTTCTAGGTCAGCTAGTCACGGTGAATGTCTTCTAGTAATTAGGCCAAAATAAATATCAATAGAAAATAAATAGCATGGAAAGGAATGTATCTCTGTTTATATAAATGTGTACATTTCCATTTTTGAACTTTGTCATTTTCTTTCTTTGCAACTTTAATGAGTTTGTTTGGAAAAACCACAGCTTGTTCATATTTATTTTGGCCTAATTACTTAGAAGTCATTCACTGTGACTAGCTGACCTAGAAGTAAGTTGCTCTGATCTGACTCCCTCAAAGGGTTATTGCATCTCTATGTCTTCTAAAACATTCTTTCTCTTTTTCTCTTTCTCTCTCCCCAGAAATTAGATTCTCTTTTTAGTTCTATTCAATTTAAATTTACTCATTAAAGTCATCCATTAAATTACGGAATGAAGTTAAATCAATGTACCTTATATATGTATATATATATATATATATATTTGTAGGTGGGATACCAGGTAATTTGGTATTAGGATGATTCTAAGCTGGTCCTTTCTTCCAACGGTTAAATGTTAGAGAGTTCAGACCAGGTTTGAGAGCTCGATGTTTAATTTTTTATAAACGGAGCAATATAATTAGTAAAGAAAAAAAACTTAATAATTGGCTATTATGTGGTTATGGTACCATTTCCACTCATAGGTATGTTCAGATACCTATGAGTGGAAATGGTACCATAACTGCATAATAGCTGATTTTTAAGTTTTTTCTATAATAAATTTTCTATTATTTTCTATAAATTTATATTATATTATATGCCCAGCCATGCCATAATGGGGTCTAACTGGTGAGGGGGGGGGTATTATGTTGAAAGACTCAAAACCCCCAATGAACCAGTTAATAATAACATAACTGACAATGCTACACAGGGCTGTTTAGTCAGACGTATCTCAAACATATTAAATAATATCAATTTTCTTTCTGCAATCAAGTATGAAAAATGTTATAAATGTCTGTAACATTTGATTTAATATTTAACTCATGGCCTACCAAATTTCTCCCATGGCTGTACTAAATCTTTTTTTTGTATTTTTTACCTATATGATGGGATATTTCAAAGTGCACTATCTATTCACCTCAGAACTTAATCTGTTCAAATAAAGTCCTATTATTATTGTAATCTGAGTCCTTCTTCTATATTATAATGAACTAACCATCAGTTTTTGTACTTTGCTTGGGTGTGGTATGGGTAAGATCCCAGTGGTTGGAGAGCCGCTGTGAGCAGCTTAAAATAGGCAAAAATTTAATGTATCTAATTTCTCTTTGTAATCAAATCTTATTATAATGGAGATTGTGTGTTTTTCTGTCTGTAACCGAAACTATATTACTACTCAAGTCACAATTCCCTTAATTATTTACGTCAAATTCTCCATGATTTCATTCTTTTAAACCTTCAGTTATTAATAAAAATTGTTTTACATTATTAATACTGTTGCCCATATCTACGTACTAATAACATGCAATTGTATTTATATATACAACAAAATAGCGGTTTACAGTTTGAACGAGAAGGCTAATTTGCATATTGATATTTAAAATTTTATTTTAATAAATATGTGCTTGGTATTATTGATTTCTAATTGTTTGGTTTTATCTTAAGAAATATAAACAAAAATCTCGTGGATAAATCTTAAAAGAAATTTATTTACAAGAAGAAATAACTGTAATATTATCCTTTACTTCCTATTTTAACTAAATAGTTAAATTAGGAAAATTTACCAATGAAAGAGGGGAGTAATTGAAAATAATGGAATAGTTAGTTTCAAAGTTGTTCTATTTTTCGATTATACCCCCTCTGTTGCAGATCTTTTTATCTGCATTCTTAGTCAGTTTCATTAGCCTTTCTAATTTAATATGATATTTTATTATATCAAAACTTAAATACTTGCACCCGGAGGGTGCATATATTTGCTAGTACATATTATATAGTAAAGTTGTTCTACATATATATGTATACATTATGTACATTTGATGTTACAAGAATAATTAGTCATTTGTTTGAACACAGTAACATTCATCAATGTAATAATAATCCTTAGTAAACAATTATAGCTTCAAGTAACTATTCTTGATGCAAATAATTTACAAATATATGGTAAGTATTCCTATCGAATATGAATAATTTTTAAGTTTGCCTACCAAATTTCCACCATGGCTGTACCAAATTTTCTTGGTATTTTTTACTGATATGGCTGAGGGTCTACATGTCCTGAGAATGATGTTAAACTCTATCTGATGGTGAAGTTCCAGTTCTGGAGGTTTGGGGAATGTGGAGCACCCCTTCAACACCATTGCTCCCTGGTCCACTCTGACCCGGAGTGGTAGTACCTGTTAAGGTCCTATCTATGGGTTAAATAGAAAAAAGTATTTATAAAAAAAATTGAGTATCCATTAAGAATGAATTTATTTCAAAACTTTATCGGGATTAAATGACCCACTGAGGTTGATATGCCGTAAAACAAAACAAACAAACAAACAAACAAACATTTACCGATCTGATGGGATATTTCAAAGTTTACTATTTATTCAAATAAAGTCCTATTATTATTGAGTCCTTCTATATTATAATGAATTAACCATCAGTTTTTGTACTTTGCTCAGGTGAGCCACTGTTAGTGGTTTAAAGTAGGTAGAGAGTTAAGCCAATTAAATCAGCTATTTTATAAGTTGTATGATCAATATTCAGATAATTGCAAATACTGTTTCTTTCAACAGATTGATGTTCCACTCAATTTTCCATTTCCATTTGAGTCCAAAACAAGTTTGTAAGTATAATTTTACTTCTACATTAATAACTTAATATAGGGACTGCCAAAAAATCAGCTTCTACAAGTTTTAAAAGCGAATTAAAATTAATTAAATCTATTAATTAAGGTCAAACTTTGTCTAAATCGATAAGTAGTAACATAATGACCATCATTAAAAAAAGAAAAATATCATTACATATGCAGTTTATTTTAAAAAGATTTAAAACCATTTGTTTTGGTCAATTTCGACGCGATCCACCATTATGTCTCTTTTTCAAGGGTTTTAAGCGCATGTTTACAATTTTAATATAACATTCGCGATTGCAAAAAAAATTACCAAAAATCAGGTAATTATCCGATCTTAATGAAATTTTCAGGATTGATTTATCAATTAATAAATTTTATAATGCATCAGTTATTTTATTTCAAAACTTTAATTTAGTATTTTTGCTATGAAACATTAATATATAAAATTCGTTTAAAATGTTATATTTTTAGATTCTAGAAATAAATATCTATTCAATGCAAACCTTATTTTAGATACATAAAGTAATAAGTTTTGAAGAAAAACTCGATTGAAAATGTACCCCCTCCCCTTTATAAGCAGAAAAAACATTGATGTATAATTTTTTCTTTTATAAGATAATAGCCAATTAAATAATCATCGAAATGAGTAAAAAAAAATCTCCAAAAAATTAATTATTTATTATTTTTTTACATTTTTTTTTTTGATTTTCGATTTTCGGTACTTATTTTCTCATAGAACAGCAACCGTAACATTTTTTTTTGTTTCTATTCATAACTTCGGTCTTTTATCTCTTTATTTATACTGTAATTAGTACAATATAAGACCAACTCAAAACAGTTTTATGCCCCCAGCATAAGGGGGGTCAAAATTAAGCGATCTGAAAAAAATTAGAAAGTTTTGAAATAAAATAAATAATGCATTATAAAGATCATTCATTGATAAATAAACACTGAAAATTTCATTAAAGTCCGATAATTCCCTGATTTTTGGTAAATTATTTTCTGTAGGGGGGCTAAAGTCATTTTGTCAAAAACGCATTTTAGGCCCAGTTTGCCAGTCCCTAACTTAATAACTCATAATACTGTATGTAGTAATAGTTGCAATATTAGTTGTTGTTTCATATTGTATAATGCAATATTCAATATAATATGGGTTTTTCAGACTCTTGCCCTCATCTTTATTGTTATATACACAAAGTATGGACACATGGCTCAATAGATATAGGGGTTGTGTTAATACAGTTCTAAGGGAAAATCATCAGTACATTGCAGATTTAAACATGACCACAGGGGTAACATGCAATACTTAACATAGCTTAACATTTGTACCCGGTCATTTTTAATTGGATGAGAACAGTGTAGCCCAGTAGATTGAATAAAGCATTCAGTTTGAATTTTGAGAAGGCTCCCAATTATGACAAGAAAGTTCATGATTTTGACAAGAACCACTTGAAGAAGGCAGGAGGCTACATTAGCCGAAACGGGTATATAAACAATAAAGATAGGGACAACAGTCTGACATATATCCAAATAATTCAAATAATTTTTGTATTATTTGGATTATTCGGACTGTAAAAAGGATTCAAAGTTATATTTACTTGAAGATACAAACTCCGACAAAGGTTTGATAAACAAAACATTTAATACGTATACAGCACATGGATAAAAGGGTACATAATACATAGGTATAACAAAGTTACATGTAGAAAGATAAATACACATTCGTGAATGGTACAAAATATACATAAAAGCCACAGACATGAGACTAGGGATAGTCCATGCTGTGTTAATAACTTACAGTAATGTAAGGGGGGCCAAAAGCCCCAACGAGAAGGGATAGACCGTGTCTACCCCATGTGTCTCGTGGTTACTGGAACAGGAAAAGAGGGAGAAGCGTTTTGAACCAACCGCTTAAATACTATATCCCCTAGCGGGCACCAGCAAACTTAACGGACAGACAACTCTCCCAGGCAAATACGAAACTAATGCTATAGGACTATTGTTCTCATCTTTATTGTTATCTGTACAACGTTTTGTCTGATGTGCCCTCCGGCCTTCTTCAGGTATTTCTTGTCGGACTCGGGGACCTTCTTCAACTCAGGAACCTTCTCTTTGAACTCAGGAACCTTGTTATCGTAATCGGAAACCTTCACGGATCTTTGAACCCAGCTCGGAGGTATACTGTTCTCATTCCCATTATCAAGCCTCATCTCAAATATTCAGAGGAATAGACAAATAATTTAGTTTTAGAATTATTTGTATTATTCGGACTATTGTCCTCATCTTCATTGTTATCTGTACAACTTTTTGGCCTTCTTCAGGTATTTCTTGTTGAACTCGGGAACCTTCACATACAAATAATACTAATTATCACACCTTATCTCAAAAATTCAGAGAAATAATTTTGTTTTGTTTTCCTTTCAGTCCGAGCTATATTGATATTCCACTATGTGCTATCATACCTGGTGAGTTTTATATTCATATATGCAAACACATGCACACATACTATTAAAAACCACCCTGTCGGCTGAGGCATTAGAATGCATCGACTGCACCTCTGCAGAGGGGTAAGACTCCTCCAATGGGGCTACCTGTTGGCTGTGGGTGGCGACCCGTGATGCTTAAGGATAGAACCCAGGTGGATGAGCAGTTCATGACTTGCAATACTCCACTTTGGCCCTATCTTGGGCTAACGGGCAGTCGGAGAGGCCCCCTCCGATCAATCGGCTGATCACCTCAAGCCCTAGCACCTATATGATTTTCCCAACCCTATTGCCTTTATGGCAAGCCCCCCTTTTTATCATATGGGTGCTAGAAGGTGGTGACTGAGGGTCTACATATCCTGGGGATGACGTTAAACTCTATCTGATGGTGAGGTTCCAGTTCTGGAGGTTTGGAGGTCTGGGGAGCACCCCTTCATCACCATTGCTCCCTGGTCCACTCTGACCCGGAGTGGTAGTACCTGTTAGGGTCCCATCTATGGGTTAAATAGAAAAACATGAGTTTATAAACAAAATTGTATTATGCATTAAGAATGAATTTATTTCACAACTTTGTCAGCATTAAATAACCCACTGAGGTTGATATGCCGTAAAACAAACATAAACCAAAACCTAACTATTAAAAAAATCTTTCTAGACCATCTGAACACTGACTTTTCATTTTCTTCAAAATGGGATTATGTTTTCTCCAACTAATAATTAAATAGAAACAGAGAGAGAGAGAGAGACGAGAGAGGAGAGGGAAAGAACAGAGGGAGCGGTAAAGAACAGAGAGAGAAGGAAAAAACAGAGAGAGAAGGAAAGAACAGAGAGACGAGAGAGAAAGAACAGAGAGAGAGGAAAGAACAGAGTGAGAGACGAGAGGGAAAGAACTGAGAGAGAGGGAAAGAACAGAGAGAGAGAGAGGAGGGAAAGAACAGAGAGAGAGAGGAGAGAGATGAGAGGGAAAGAACAGAGAGAGAGGAAAAACAGAGAGAGAGAGGGAGAAGGAAAGAACAGAGAGAGAGAGGAGAGAGATGAGAGGGAAAGAACAAAGAGAGAGAGAGAGGGAAAGAACAGAGAGAGAGGAAAGAGAGAGAGAGAGAGAGAAAGAAAGAGGAGAGAGAGAGACGAGAGGAAAGAAAGAGAGAGAGAGGAGAGAGAGAAAGAGAAGAGAGAAGAGAGAGAGAGAGAGAGAGAGAGAAGGAAAGAACAGAGAGAGAGAGAGAGAGAGAGAGAGAGAGAGTGAGGGAAAGAACAGAGAGAGAGAGAAACGAGAGAGAAAGAACAGAGACAGAGAGAGAGAGAGGAGAAGAGAGAGAGAGAGAAGAGAGAGAGAGAACAGAGAGAGAGAGAGAGAGAAAGAACAGAGAGAGAGAGAGAAAGAAGAAGAAAGAACAGAGAGAGAGAGAGAGAGAGAGAGAAAGAACAGGAGAGAGAGAGAGAGACGAGAGAGAAAGAACAGAGAGAGAGAGAGAAGAAAGAGGAGAGAGAGAGAAGTAAGTAATGTATGTATATATGTAAGACTAATAAGATAATTTCCTTAAAATTACTTTTACACAGATACTTTAAATTTACACGATTTAATAAAAAGGGACGGTTTAGCTCAGTCGGTAGAGCGTTCGGCTAGTAACCACAAGGTTCCTAGTTCGATACCGGCCCTCGCCAACTCAGCATATGAGTAGCACAGGGATCTATACAGTAAAGTAAGGAGCTGATGTTAGGTGTGGTGCTCCACCTCAGACGCAAAAACAATCTCTTTGGTCTAGTGCTAGTGAAAAGGGGATAGACTCCCTCACTGATTGGCTGATGCCGACTTTAGGCCACTCCGACGACTTACTATAAAAAGTTACCTTTTAACACTTTGGCTACCAAATTTTCTTGGTATTTTTAACCTGTATGATAGGATATTTCAAAGTTCACTATCCATTCACCTGAGAACTCATTCTATTCAAATAAAGGTTCCTAGTTCGATACCGGCCCTCGCCAACTCAGCATATGAGTAGCACAGGGATCTAGGTATTTTTAACCTGTATGATAGGATATTTCAAAGTTCACTATCTATTCACCTGAGAACTCATTCTATTCAAATAAAGTCATATTATTACTGTGTTGTATACCCAACATCGGGTATACAATCAAGAGAGGAAACTAGGGTGACAAAGAGAGACAGATACAGAGATAAGAGATTTACTTGCTTTTGCCAACTTCTTTCTATCTTTTCTGGCTGTCATCTAACTGCTTCTCCTTTTCCTTAACTAAGGGCTTCTTTGGGGCTAACTTTAGTCATTGTAATTAATTAAATGAACTGCAAGACTTTTATTTCTTGATCAAGTTTCTTTATTTAGTCTAGCCCATATTTTTATTCGCCACACAGATGAGAGTCAACCTAAGCAGTAACACGTCTGTCTTGCCTCAATGTCCAGTAGAAACTGATTCTCTAAACTAACTAATCCCGTGACCCGTGTGATTCGCGCCTCTAGGGGTCAAGGTTACCAACAGTCCTGGTAATTTTCCACTGTCCCCCTTGAATTCTCGCTACAGGGTCTGTCAACAATTTATGCTACTACATAAATTGTAACAACTGTAATCTAAGTCATTCTGCAAATTATAATGAACTGACCATCACAATTGAGAGGCACATGGCATAATGGTTAGAGTCGTAGGAAATGGACTCGTTGACCCGAGTTCAAATCCTTGACAAAACTGGTTGCATTTCACATAGCGCCAATACCCTTGAGAAAGGTATGAATCCAACTATGCTCCCTCCAGCTATGGGTAAATAGTAGGGCAGACTGGGCTCTTCAACCTTGGTAAGGCAACTTGTCTAGGAGAAGGAAAACTCTGGATTCAAACCTGTTAAACTCTGCTTAAGAAACTGACCTTGTGTCACATCCTGCTCATGCGGAGGGATTGGTGTGTATATATATATATATATATATATATATATCAGTCATCCACAGACATGTGTTTTGAAGTTTACTTCTCATCAGTGTGACTCGACTTTTTAACAGCTACATCTAGCCGCTTAAGAAACTGACCTTGTGTTACATCCTGCTTGTGCGGAGGGGTTGGTAAATATATATATATATGGGTAATTCCATGTCAAATCATCCAGGCCATGTCACCCACCCACTTTAATTTTTCTGAAATTTTGTACAGGTAAGGACTATGTTAAAGTTAGACAATTCCCAAAATTTGAGCTTTCAATTCCAAGAATTGTCGGAGTTATGTCGATTTTTAGCTCTTTAACACAGTCCACACCTGTACAAAATTTCAGAAAAATTGAAAGGGGTAGGTGACAATTTTACTTTTTTCTGGATGATTTGACATGGAATTGACCATATGTCACTATCGCAGTTGTGGGAGAGCCACTGCGAATGGTTTAAAGTAGGCAAAGAGTTAAATATACCAAAGTAATTTGAATAGTACTTTAAATTTATGATTTATTTTATATATAAAAAATATTGTCTCTTTTTACCTAATCGGTTTGAGTCTTAGTATCAGCAGCAGTTTATGCATATTTTACTCTTATTCTATATTTTAATCATTGTCAAAGTTGTAAAACGTAATGTATTTTTTTTTTTTATTGAGATCGCTCACTGAACATTGAAGTCGTGACACATTCCAATGGTACATTCTGTGTTTGTTACCAGCCGACATTATCTGTGGAAAAAACGTCCCCACAAAGTGTCAGTTCCCCAAAGGTAAGTTATTTTATTTTCTCAATTATTTTAGTGTAACTTTTAGGAATTTTGCTGATTGTTTTACCTGCCAAAGAAGAAGATCTTGGAGGTCATATGTTGCGTTAGCAAGTGTTTAACTGAAAAAAAGAAGGAGGATGTGTTTAGACTAAACAAAGAAAAGGTTTAACCCTTATAGTCTGGTAGATAAGAAAGTGGACTGCGAAAAAATTGTTACCAAGCTAAATTTGGTATTTTTTGAAAGCTTAGGGTCTCCTTTTTTGATATTTAAAAACTCTTTTTGATCCCCTGGGGAAAATTTTTTATTGTTGGGGGCGTATGCTAACCAGATCTAGTCTGGTAGATAAGAAAGTGGACTGCGAAAAAATTGTTACCAAGCTAAATTTGGTATTTTTTGAAAGCCTAGGGTACCCTCTTTTGAAATTTGAAAACTTCTCCCCTGGGAAAATTTGATCCCCTGGGAAAATTTTTTTTATTGGTGTTTGGTATTGAGGTCAGTTAGTCTACTGTTGGTTTGAATAACAGCAGCTAACTAAGTACCACTGAAGCAGTGTCCAAGACAGTTGGTATATATAGAAATCAAGAATGATCCATTCATGAATTTGGGTGATTTGGGTGATTCCATTCCTTGAGTTCTGATTGGCTGCTTGATTTGAATGATACTGTGTAGTTTTATAAATACCCTGTCATTCTGCAGTAAACTTTGCAACTATTCGGGTTTGTATTGGGTTACAACCTTTTGTTGCCATGTCTTCCCAATTCGACGGTAATTGGAACTTTGATTATTCTTCAGATCTAGTCTGGTAGATAAAAAGGTGGACCTGGAAAAAATTGTTACCTAGTTAAATTTGGTATATTTAGGGTATCCTTTTTTGAAATTTGAAAACTCCTCTTTTTGATCCCCTGGGGAAAAGTTCATGACATGCAACACTTCATTTTGGCCCTTACTTAGGCTAGATGGGCACTCAGAGAGGCCCCTACCAATCAATAGGGTGATCATGTCAAGCCCTAACACTTATATGATTGTCCTGACCCTTATGTCAAGGTCCCAAACCTTTTTTATCACATATGTGCTAGAAAGTAGTGTCTGAGAGTCTTAGTGTCCTCAGTATAATGTTAAACTGCATCTTATGGTGAAGTTCCAATTCTGGGGAGTGTGGAGTACTCCTTCATCACCATTACTCCCAGGTTTACTCTGCAAATTATGACTAATTCAAACGAATTAAAACAGAATTTTTTCAAACATAATTCAATCCTAAAAATAAGGAATAATTTAGTATAATTTTTGTGTCATCAAACTAAACAGTAAAAAAGCCTTTAGGAAGCAAAAGTTGATTAACTCTGCTTTAGTATAATAATTAATATCATAGATTGTCCTTATCAGTTTCCATTCTTCATTTTTTTTTTCTCTCTCCTCAGGATGCTGAAAAAGAAGACGAAACATTTGATATTGTCTATTTTATCTGCATGGTTCATCATGGTAAGAAGCTTTTGAATCCTATATTTATACTAGAAGTGACTACCCGGCATTGCCTGGGTAGAGAGGGATTTTTTTAAGTTAGTCCCACAGATTCATTATTACTGAATCGTGAGTGGGTTGCCCCATTAAAATCCCTATGTAAAAAAAGATTTTGCATTGATCCGGCTACTCTGAAAAGAAACGTTAAAGTCTACTATTGGAAATATTAAATGCAAAAAAATATTCCATGCTGTTATCATTTAAATTTTATTTTCTAATTATCTTCACAAATCAAATCTTTATTATTTTTGCTCAAAAAGCAAGATCTGGTGATAGTGAATGTGTACCTATATTTACTTTATCATTGTTTTATTTTTGTAAAAAATTTTTTTTATTTGTTTCAGTCCATACTCTCCAAGGAACGGTTTCCAAGGTTCCTTACGAAGCCACATATCGTAGACTCATTTTTACTTGGTATAGTGAGTATTTTTTAATTGTCTTATTGGATAGAGTAGAGAAAATATGATTACAGTATATTCTTTTAGAATTCAAACAGTTACAATGGTTGCTAGTGGTAGCCATATTAATACCATTAACAACCATTATAATTAATGGCTAGTGGTAGTCAAATTAATACCACTAGCAACCATTATAATTAATGGCTAGTGGTAGCCATATTAATACCATTAACAACCATTATAATTAATGGCTAGTGGTAGTCAAATTAATACCACTAGCAACCATTATAATTAATGGCTAGTGGTAGCCATATTAATACCATTAACAACTTTTATAATTAATGGCTAGTGGTAGTCAAATTAATACCACTAGCAACCATTATAATTAATGGCTAGTGGTAGCCATATTAATACCATTAACAACTTTTATAATCAATGGCTAGTGGTAGTCAAATTAATACCACTAGCAACCATTATAATTAATGGCTAGTGGTAGCCATATTAATACCATTAACAACTTTTATAATCAATGGCTAGTGGTAGTCAAATTAATACCACTAGCAACATTATAATTAATGGCTAGTGGTAGCCATATTAATACATTAACAACTTTTATAATTAATGGCTAGTGGTAGTCAAATTAATACCACTAGCAACCATTATAATTAATGGCTCGTGGTAGCCATATTGATAACAGATTAAATTGTATTATTTGTCTGAATTTTTGAGATGAGGCTTGATAATTTGTATTATTTGATGTTTCATCCGATGTGCCCTCTGGCCTTCTTCAGGTGTTTCTTGTTATTTTTGAGATGAGAATAATTTGTAATATTTGGATTTTTTTATTGTCCTCATCTTTATTGTAATATACACAATATTTTAGCCGATTTGCCCTTTTCAGGTGTTTTGTGGCGAACTTGGGAACCTTTTTGTTGAACTCGACCCCTATATGGTGCAACAGATATAGATCTTGAGTTAATACAGTTTGAAGTGACAGTCATCTGTAGGTTGCAAGTTCAATCCTGACCATGGGTGATAATAACAATAATACTTAACATAGCTTAACACTTGTACCTGATCATCATTAGCAGAATGAAAATCTTCTACCCTGGTGGATTTAGTAATGGGTTCGGTTCAAAGTTCCGTGAAGCCTCCCGATTATAACATGAAGGTTCAACAAGAAACACCTGAAAAAGGCCATAGGGCTATTTGGCTGAAACGTTGTGAAACAACAAAGATGAGGACAACAGTCCGAAAAATCCAAATGATACTGAATTAAATTGTTTTTATAATTTTTTCATTTAGATTTATTTATAGATGCATATAATATCAATTGTGTTTAGCATTTGAAAACAAAAATGGGTTATTTCCTATAAAGTTTTAGCATAATTCAAAGGGAAACCACTCTTGACTGATAAATTATTTATTTATTTATTGATACACTAGGAAAAAAGAAGACAGGTTAGGGTTTAGGTGTAGGGTTTTAGGGTTAGTTTAATGGGAAAAATAATAAATAATTTATCAGTCAAGAGTGTTCCCCTTTGAGCATGTTAGACTATATAGAAATAACCCAAAAATGTTATGTTGCAATGTTGAAATCTTAATATACATAAGTATCATTATGAAAATGTAATATGTAAATATATGTCACATCCTACTCATGTGGGGTGGGTAATATATATAAAACAACATCTTTTATTGTTATTATTAGCAAGAGTACTAACCACTTTAAAAAAATCCCTTTTACAGATGGTTATCTTGTGGTCTGCCTTCCCGGTTTTTTCATTCACATGTTGAATGCCAGTATTGAATATGACCATGCAATCACATTTTATTACATGGTAAGTAAAACTTATATCTTTATGATTTTTCTTTATTTTTTCAGTTCTCTGTATATTTAGTTTCACTTTATTGTAGCGTAATTATTATGATCTACGGGGAATTTGGGGATTGAAAAGAAAAGGATTTCTGGAGAAAGAGAGAAAAAGAAATAAAAACAAAAAGAGGTTAAAAGTTTGGAAGGGTAAACAGTCAACGGGGGGGAGGGGTCAGCAATTGACAAACCAATGACCCAGAACTAGAATTAAAAGTAAAAACAGAAGTCCCAGTTTCTGTGGAGGAGCGGAATTGAATGTGACAAACACCAAAAGGGACCACAAACGGAAGTAAAGAAAATTCGGCCTCTCTTTCAGAAATAGGAAATGCACTGGGTGAGATTGAAATCAAATAACAAGTAAATTTTTAAAAAAATGTGTTCGTTTAAAATTGAGTTTGAAAACAAAATACAATCAAGAATGAATAAAGTAAAATGTCTTTGAAAAAAGTACAGAAATCTAATCGTAAATAGAACACTGGAATAATCAAAATAACAAGTAATTTAAAAAAAATGTGTTCGTTTAAATTGAGTTGAAAACAAATACAATCAAGAATGTAAAGTAAATGTCTTTGATAAAATAACCCAAAAGGTGACATGCTGTAAAATCTAACTAACTGACAATTATATTATACCAGTGTAACGTAGCGGGGTTTATTTCTTTCACGGTATCAAATCGTATCTTCGTATGGTCGTTTGTTTACAGTATCCAAAATCTCTCGATCACTGCCTCTTTGGCCGACTCCTCTGACTGGCTCCGACTGACTGCCAATCTGATCTGCTCCTTATATAGTGTGTCTAAATAATCTTCCAGTAAGTTTCTTCTTCTGGTATGTTCCAGCGCGTTCCCGAAAGAATAGAATATTCCATTCCTTCGAAAAGTTCCAAATCATTCTGGTCAACCAGAGTTCACGAGCCCTAAGATCAAAAGAC
Source organism: Doryteuthis pealeii (assembly GCA_023376005.1). Classification (NCBI taxonomy): domain Eukaryota; kingdom Metazoa; phylum Mollusca; class Cephalopoda; order Myopsida; family Loliginidae; genus Doryteuthis; species Doryteuthis pealeii. The sequence goes on along the minus strand of CM042164.1, from coordinate 45,173,943 downwards.
CACTTGTCGCCCAAAAGACTGGATTTTTCTTAAACATAGACTTTTTGTCTCCAATTTCTCGTTAAAAGATTTTATCTTTCTAACTCCTTTTTGCGATTCTCACAAAGACCACCCAGTGATATAAGAGGATCGGTAGTACATTTTTTAAAAAGGTTTTTCTAAGTCTGGCACAAGGCCACAAATATAGGTGCTGGTCGGCGATTATGTAACACCAGATTACAGTGTTATTCCTTTTTATTCTTATAATCTTTGTATTTTGTTAATTTCTTTTCTTTTTGTTTTTTGTGCCTACACAGAAGGATCTTTGCTTGGTGAAATTTGTCCACTTCCCTCCAACATTTGTTCAGATGTGATATCAGAGACAGAAGTTTATGAACCAAAGTCAGTGAAACTTTTGAAGGAAGATGAATCATTCATTTTGCATTCCTGCAATAAAAAACTCCAACTGATGGGTCACTATTGTAAAGGAATGTATATATCTGGTAAGTTTCTTCATCTTATTATTATTTTTAAATGTTAGCATCCTTCTGTCTACTAAAGACAATGGCGTAGTGTCCTTTTTTTTTCTTTTTTTATCTGCAACCATAAGTGGCTGAACAGACCAATTTTTGAATGGCAGTCTCTGGAGCAGTGATTGCAAACAAACAGTGATGCTTGCTGGAGTTGCTGTTGTCTCTCCTTCCTTTTGGCTCTCTTTTCCGTGGCGGCTTCTTTCTTCTCTCTTTCACTCCTTTTTTTTTTTTTATCACTCCTTTTCGTTCCTTGTCGTTTTTAATAGAAACCGAATCCTTTTTTCTTATCTAGGTTTTGTATTTTGAATTAGATCTTTTGAAAATTTATTGATCATTTTCACTCTATTAATAAATGCTTCCAGAATTAAATAAGCAGACAATATTAGATACAAAATTCAAACCCATTCTCAACAGATATTTCAAAAGTAAGAATCTACTATTATCCGCCCATTTCATTCATAACATAAAGAAAAAAAAGAAAAGAAAAAAAAAAGAGAAGAGGAGAAAAAAAGAAAGAAAAAAAATAACATCACAAAAAAAAAGAAACACGTCCATTTCTGAAAACCGTCTCTGATGATAAAGTTTACTTTGAAATCAATAAGACAAAAAAAACATCTTTTTGTTTTTATTTTTTATATGCATTGTAATTGCCTTCAAATCATTAATATATGATAACATACTTAACAATGCTTCAAGTAAATTACCAATTAATATATATATATGTGTGGAGAAAGGTAGACAAACATGAGATGTTGTACAAAATGGATGTTTATTGTAGGTAGTAATGTCGAAGTTATAACATTTCGGTCTGTTAGATCTTCAGGACGTTGGATTGAGTTCTTACTTCAATTTGAACATTTTCATACTGGAAAATTTAGGAATGAAAGGGGGTTGATGGGGAGTAAATTTAGTGTTCTATTTTAATTATCATTTAAAAAAAAATTTTTAATATTCTTTTTATTTGTGTAGCTAGTAATTGTTAATGATGACAGGTATTAGGTTTTGGAAGAGGTCCTAGGTGGGTCATGTGCGCTGGGGGTGTCATATGGTGAATGGTAGTAGGAATTGTTATAAAAGTGTGTGTGTGTGTAAAATGTTTATCATGTTATTATATTTTTTTTTCCGGATCTATGACCAATAATAAATTTCCATCCATTGTAACATCCCGTGTGTGTCTAAATTTCTCCACATTTGTCATATTTATTTCCTCATTTTACTCCCATAAGAAATTGTGTAGTTTTAGGATTTTTAAAATTATTAATGATCTTAATGTTTTGTGAATTCTGTTATGTTTATAGGCTGGACAGTTTATGATCGAAAGAAGCAGATTCTCTACAAGTTAAAAGTAAACAAAGAAAAACTGATAGATCTCTTCGGTAGTTGCTACTTATCTACAACCAGAATGGCCATTTTTCATTATGCTATCTTGCATGAAAGAGACTATAATGTCACCAAAAAGGTAACTTCTACTTTTTTCTTTTTATTATGATTATTAAAAGAATGTTTTAAAAATATTCTGAAAGTGTTCATTTGCTTTCTGTACCCACGTTGTGTTTTCAAAGATTTGCAGAAAAGAGATTGACACAACTTGATCGGAACGTCTTTGTGACGGGTCAGAGGGTTAATTCGAATGGGTTGCTGAAGACGTTGACAACTTCAAGTATGAGACAAATCTCCGTTAACAATAACACTTACCAGTTTTTATAGCAATATGATTGTATATATATATATATATATATATATATATATATATATATATATGTAGAATTAAACAAAAGACACATCTCCTGCTTAACAATTTTATTTTTGATCCTTTCGAGTTTTCTGGCCAACTTTTTAATGTTTGGGTGGAATTCGTGGATAAGTCCACCAAAGTTCAGGTCCCGAGTACTTTCGGCACTTCGAAGTGCCATCATCAGGGGTGATGTGTTCCAGTTTTTAAAAATAAAAAAATAAACAAAAACTCCAAATACTAGAAGCTTTATACATAAAACAATACAAACCATCCTTAAACAAAATAATTTCCAATGCAGTACATACATTTTAAAATGCCTATAACACGTTTCTCATCAATTCTTCTCCTTCCAGCTCCACATTAATCTAATTTTTTAAAAACTGGAACACATCACCCCTGATGATGGCACTTCGAAGTGCCGAAAGTACTCGGGACCTGAACTTTGGTGGACTTATCCACGAATTCCACCCAAACATTAAAAAGTTGTCCAGAAAACTCGAAAAGATCAAAAATAAAATTGTTAGACAGGAGATGTCTTTTGTTTAATTCTACATGTATAAATGAAAGAATGCTGCCCAAATACATATATATATATATATATATATATATATATACACACAATGTATGTCATAAAAGTATCAAGATTGAAGTTGTATTTTCCAAGATAGAAATGAACAATGAAGGAAATGTTAATTTTTTTTCAGAATACAAGGTGTGTCATAAAAGTATCAAGATTGAAGTTGTATTTTCCAAGATAGAAATAAACAATGAAGGAAATGTTAATTTTTTTTAGAATACAAGGTGTGTCATAAAAGTATCAAGATTGAAGCTGTATTTACTAAGATAGAAACGAACAATGAATGAAACGTTAATTATTTTTTAGAATACAAGGTGTGTCATAAAAGTATCAAGATTGAAGCTGTATTTACCAAGATAGAAATGAAAAATGAATGGAACGTTAATTTATTTCAGAATACAAGGTGTGTCAAAAAGTACAAAAAATCTTGATACTTTTTTGACACACCTTGTATAATCATATACAATAGAAAAAAGAACAATTTTTGAGAGATGAGACATGGTGAGGCTGATGTTTTTACTTTATGGTAATTACTATTGATTTTTTTTTTGGGGGTGGGGCAAATGGGGTCTTGGGGCTTGAGAGCTACGGAGGGTCTGGACAGTGTCTATCGTTGGAGTTTTCTTGTCAGTGGCAAAGTTTTCTCCCCTTGTCTTTCTAAAGTTATGGTCAACACGGTAGACATGAACATACAAGAATAATTGAAATGCAAAATTTAAAAAAAATCTTTTCTTGGAGTAATGAGACTGTTGTCACAAACAGTTAATTTAAAATCCAAACAATAAACTAAATATTTTCTCCTGCAAAGTAGTCCCCCTCTTGAAATCTAATGCACTTTCCATCCTTCTCTGTCACACTTTTCTGCCCTGCTGAAAGGATTCTTCTGGTATGTCCCTCAACTCTGTTGTTACAGACCACTTGATGGCCTCAACGCATTCAAAATGAGTCTCCTTAATGAGCCCCTTCAGCTGGGAAGTGCGCGGTAAAGGAGAGTAGTTGTGGTAGGACAAATCGTGACTTTTTTCTTTTTCCCAAGCTGAAGGGGCTCATCAAGGGGACTCGTTGTGAATGCGTTGAGGCCATCAAGAGGTCTGTAATGACGGAGCGAAGAGACATACCAGAAGATTCCTTTCTTCAGGGCAGAGAAGTGTGACAGAAGGATGGGAAAGTGCATTAGATTTCAAGAGGGGAGGGAAAATATTTAGTTTGTTGTTTTGGATTTTAAATGAATTATTTGTGACAACAGTCTCATTACTTTTCAGACACACCTTGTATATTATTCTATGTTTTATGCAATTGTTTTATATTTGTAGTATTTTAAATTTGCTTGGAATTGTTTAGCATTAATTGTTTTAAAAATAAATCTTACTGTAACATTTTTTTGGAATAATTTGTAATCCATTCAGTGAGTCATGTTAGATCACTTAATATAAATGGACTTCAATTCAAATTTAAATTGTGAAAAATTATTTTATTTTAGATATTTGAATCTCTCAGCAATGATTGTGCGAGCCCAGAAGTGCAAGAAATTTTTGCAGAATTTCTTATCAGTGAGTAAAACTGCACAATTTCAATTATTTATTTATTTATTTTATAGGCCCGGTTTAGATCAGTTGATAAAGCATCCGACTAGGAAACACAAGGTTCCGTGTTCATTATCGGCCCTCGCCAACTCAGTAGTAAGTGAGTGAGAGCTGATGGTAGGTGTGGCGCTCCATCTCAGACACCAAAACAATTCTTTGGTCTAGTGCAAGTGATAAGTCTGGCTGATACCAACTTTAAGCCACCCCAATGACTATATATATATATGAAGTTGTTGTCGAGGCAGCCTAATGTCAGTATCAGCCAGACAGCGAGGGAGTATATCCCCTCTTCACTAGCGCTAGACATAGGAGATTATTATAGCATCTGAGGTGGAGTGCCACACCTACCATCAGCTCCTTAGTTTACCGCACAGATCCCTCTGCTACTCATACACTGAATTGGCAAGGGCCGGTATCGAACCAGGAACCTTGTGATTCCTAGCCGAATGCTTTCCGACTGAGCTAAACCGATATATATATATATATATATATATATATATATATATATATCTTAAAAGAAATCCATTAACAAGAAAAAATAACTGTAATTTCATTCTTTACTTCCTATTTTAACTAAATAATTAAATTAGGAAAATTTAGCAATGAAAGACGGGAGTGATGGAAGAGTAAATTTCAGTTGTTCTATTTTAAGATGTTTCAAATATTTTTATCAGCATTGTTATTTAGTTTTGTTAGCCTTTCTAATTTAATATGATATCTTATTACATTAAAACTTAAATACTTGCATCCGGAGGGTGCATATATTAGCTAGTTTTAATTTTTTTAGCTCCTTGTATAAATTCACATAAAAGTAATTCCATTTTAAATCATCCAGGTCATGTCACCCACCCTCTTCAATTTTTCTAAAATTTTGTACAACTGTGGACTATCTTAAAGTTAGACAATCCCCAAAATTTGAGCTTTCAATTCCAAAAATTGGCGGAGTTATGTCGATTTTTAGCTCTCCAAATTTAAGGGGGGTCATGAAAAATGGTGACTTTTTGTAATCTCTTTTTGTCTGTAAAATGAGTTCTAGAGCTTTGTTACTCCTAAAAATTGCTTTATAAAAACATTTTTGCCCGAGGAATCTAAAAGTTCTATCTAAAAAATCTGAAAGTTAATCAAATTTAAGTTATTGATGATTTCTGATTTTTTCCCAAGTTTTTTTCTATTATTATTTCACATATATTGAACATTATTTGTACCAAAAATATAGTTTTTAGACGCTCAGATTGTGGGGATTGTCTAACTTGAACATAGTCCACAAATGGACAAAATTTCAGAAAGATTGAAGGGGGTGGGTAGCAATTTTACTTTTTTCTGGATGATTTGACATGGAATTACCCAAATACCATTATTAGAATTTTACTACAGTAAAAAGTCTGAAAGTTAACCAATTTTAAGTTATTGATGATTTCTGATTTTTTCTATCAAGATCAATATCCCAATGTGGCACTGAATCTAAGACAACATTTTTTTCTATTATTATTTCACACATATTGAACATTATTTGTACCAAAAAGAAAGTTTGGTGTTTGCTCAGAACTGAAGTTTTTCAAAATTTCAGAAAAACTGAAGGGGGTTGGTGACAATTTTACTTTTTTTTTTTTTTGGATGATTTGACATTTTAATGTAATAAGATATCATATTAAATTAGAAAGGCTAATGAAACTAAATAACAATGCTGATAAAATATTTGAAACAGAGGGGGGGTATAATTGAAAAATAGAACAACTGAAATTTACTCTTCCATCACTCCGGTCTTTCATTGCTAAATTTTCCTAATTTAACTATTTAGTTAAAATAGGAAGTAAAGAATGAAATTACAGTTATTTTTTTCTTGTTAATGGATTTCTTTTAAGATATATATATATATATATATATATATATCGGTTTAGTTCTGTCGGTAGAGCATTCAGCTAGGAATCACAAGGTTCCTGGTTCGATACCAGCCCTTGCCACTAAAGAAGAAAATTTTTGCTCATTCCAAAATCCATTTCCTTTTTTCTCTTTTCTTATTGCAGGTTCCACTTATTTGCATATGCGCAGAAGAGTTTCAAAAAACATTCTTTTGTTGGTGCCATTTACAACATCAGAAACATTTAGAGGCCAATATGAAAAAGTAAGTCTTATTTTCAACTCAAGATTTATTGAACAACCTATCTTGATGTTGTAGAATTCTGTATTAAGTGATTAGTATTCAACTGTGTTGCAAGTTGAATTCGTACTGGGCATTAGAGTGTTGGTAAGTGCTTTATATACAGGTTTGGACTGTTCCACTATGTAATTTGGTCAAGCTTCTTCCCTGGACTCTGAAAATGGGCTGTTCCTGGGTCATGGTGAGAGTTAAATTCATAACACTTTCCTCTTGAAAAACATGCTCAATAACAACAGGTGATCTGCTAATTAAAAACAGAAATTATTTTAAAAAAAGAAATGTAATTTTTATTTTTAACTATGTGAAATAAGCCCTTATATTTCATACATTATGTTTTTTGCTATGTGAAATAAGCCGTTATGTTTCATACATTATAGTTTTGCTATGTGAAATAAGCCGTTATGTTTCATACATTATAGTTTTGCTATGTAGAAAAAGCCATTCTATTTAATAGATTATATTTTTTGCTATGTGAAATAAGCCGTTATATTTCATACATTATATTTTTTGCTATGTGAAATAAGCCATTCTATTTCATATATTTTATTTTTTGCTATTTTAAATAAGCCATTCTATGTGGAAAAAGCCATTCTATTTAATACATTATATTTTTTTTTGTCATGTGAAATAAGCCCTTATATTTCATACATTATTTTTTTTTTGCTATGTGAAATAAGCTGTTATATTTCATACATTATATTTTTGCTATGTGAAATAAGCCCTTATATTTCATACATTAAATTTTTTGCTATGTGAAATAAGCTGTTATATTTCATACATTAAATTTTTTGCTATGTGAAATAAGCCCTTATATTTCATACATTAAATTTTTTGCTATGTGAAATAAGCTGTTAAATTTTTTGCTATGTGAAATAAGCCTTATATTTCATACATTAAATTTTTGCTTATTTTTTGCTATGTGAATAAGCCCTTATATTTCATACATTAAATTTTTTGCTATGTGAAATAAGCCCTTATATTTCATACATTAAATTTTTTGCTATGTGAAATAAGCTGTTATATTTCATACATTAAATTTTTTGCTATGTGAAATAAGCCCTTATATTTCATACATTAAATTTTTTGCTATGTGAAATAAGCTGTTATATTTCATACATTAAATTTTTTGCTATGTGAAATAAGCCCTTATATTTCATACATTATATTTTTTGCTATGTGAAATAAGCTGTTATATTTCATACATTTTATACCATTCTAGGTTTTCTGCATTACAGTTGTTTTAAATTTTCTTGGAATTGTTTTCTCTCATTTATTCTTTAAAAATAGATCTGACTGTAAGATTGTTTGGAATAATTTGTATCCGTTCAGTAATTTATATAACACTCAAAGTCAGATCACTTAGCTTGGACTTCAAGTAGAAGATTAAATCTGACCGCCATTAAATCTGACCGCCATTAAATCTGACCGCCATTACATCCTTCTTTAATTGGTAACAAACAATTATTGACCATTACTCAAGTTGACCATTTTTTAAAAAAATTGATAAATGAAGAATTAAATATCAACCATTTAACCCTTTATCTACTAGAGTGCTCCAAACAATCTCAAAAAACATGCCACAGTCCATTTTGGTCCTCACTATTAACTATTTAACCCTTTATCTACTAGAGTGCTCCAAACAATCTCAAAAAACATGCCACAGTCCATTTTGGTCCTCACTATTAACTATTTAACCCTTTATCTACTAGAGTGCTCCAAACAATCTCAAAAAACATGCCACAGTCCATTTTGGTCCTTACTTAGGCTAGACGGACAGTCAGAGAGGATCCCTCTGCCCAATCAGCTGGTCATGAAATACTTTTCAAAAGAGACTGATTCTGTTGTATTTATTTAAAAAAAAAACTTTTTATCATTCAGTATAATTCTCTTCTCATCTCATCTCATCTCATAAAAAAAACAAAAAAACAAAACAAAAAAAAACAGGACACTGCAACATAAGTGATGTATTAAATATTTAAAATTATTCATTATATCAAACATTTACTAGAAAAAGAAAATCCTTTTTGAAAGTATGTTATTATTTATTTATATTAAGAAGGCAATTACAATGAATTTAAAAAAAGAAAAAAATGTCCAGTGTCTAATCAATTTCGAAGAAACTTCATCTTCAGAGACTGTTTTTGAAATAGACACGGTCTTGTGTGTTTTGTGTTTTGGACGTTATAAACATACGTTTTGTGGGTTGTTAACGCCACGCGGAAGAGCCGTGATAAATAATAAAACTCTATTAATTTTACTTTGCTAATTTGTTACCTTTTTGTTTTTTAAACTAACTAGGATTTTACAAGCACAGTTACTTCCCTTTGATGCTGAATAAAACATTTAGGACTCTTTTATATATATATATATTTTTTTTTTTTTGTTTGCATTTGTTGCAGAATCAAGCCAAAGAAGTTCTGGCCAAAATCCAGTACCATGTTCTTCCAAGCATTAAGATTGGTAAGAAAACAGCCAAGGAACGCCTTGGACGTCTTCATTTAGAAGACTTGTGGGACACTTTACGACAACACCTACGACAGAACCAATTGATGCAATTACAATTTCCTAGATTTTCTGCCACTGAAATTATTCAACATAAAGTGTCTCTTCTTCTCACATCTCAGGTGATCAAACTCTTTACTCTCTTATAAAATAAATATAATAAATTGTTAATAATAATATCAAAATATTAATACATAGAATAAACAAATATATATATATATATATATATATATATATATATATATTTTTGGAGGATATGTGCTTAATTGAAGTCGTACCTAATTTTGAAAATTAATTAGTTAATAATTAATGAATTTTAGGTGGGCATATATGTTCAAATGTAAGGCTAAACGAATCGAGAAAATGTCAATCCCTGAATGTACATTTCGACCTATTAGGTCTCATCAGCAAGGTTATAGACATGGGAGACTGCTCCGTGTGTGACTCGAAACCTCGACTGTCAAGCTGACAGGCGAAGTCTCTAACCGTTACACTAGCTTGCCAATTCCACATGCTTCGTTCGTTTTGAAACTTATTTATATTCCATTTTTTATTCGAGTCACACCAATGATATCATAGAATATAGACATGAAACAAAATCAATACCATCTCTAACTTATTCTTAACTAAGGGCTGGTTTCTTCTGACTAAGGGCTGATTTGGTCATTGCAATTAATTAACAAGACATTTTTTTTTACTTGATCAAGTTTTTATTTTATCTAAGCCCATGATTCTTATTCGCCGCGCAGGGAGATTATAATGTATAATATGTTTAATATTGTGATTGTTACCATTGGTTTTAGAGCTAGAAAAGGAAAGTATCTTTTGTATATAATTTCTACATTTCTTTTGCATTTTCTGTCAGGTGAGTCTCATTCTTTTCTGTCTTTTTTTCAGAATATTGATGATTCTAAATTCTCCTTTGTTGATGGGGAAGCATTTCTAAACAAACTGGGACACAATCACACTTACAGGTAAGTTGTATATTTGTAGATTGTTCTGATTTTTATAGTGGGACTCTTAGTTAGTCCATTTGACTTTAGGAGGGATCATTTTTGTTGTGATGTTAATTCAACAGTAAAAAAGAAGTCAAGTCGAGGTAGGGTAAAATGAGACAAGTGTATTTACAATAAGGTACAAGAACGGCTAGCTTGCCGCTAAACGGTAACAGTACAACCTTTTCACTCGGTGTCTCACTATTTATAGTGAGAACCGGTGTATATTCTCCACTGTAGGAGCGGCCGGTACAACAATTTTTCAATAAACTTTCTTCTTTCTCCAAATGAACTGTTAGCTGACATTAATTCAGATAAGAACATGAATCTGTAATTTTTCAGATGAAGCTTGATAATTTTAATAATTATTTAATACTAGCAGTGGCTACCGGCGTCACCTGAGTAGAAGAGGGAATTTTAAAAAAGTTAGTCTCACAGATCTATTCTTATTTATCCTAAGTTAGATCCTCACTGGATGCCCTATAAAATCCCACGTAAATATATAACAATATACTCTCCAACACAGCATATGAGTAGCACAAGGATCTGTGTGGTAAAGTAAGGAGCTGATGGTAGGTGTGATGGTCCATCTCATATGCAAAAAACAATCTGCTTGGTCTAGCACTAGTGAAAAGGGGATAGACTCCCTTGTGGTCTGGCTGATACCAACTTTAGGCCACCCTGGCAACTTTACTTACTTTATACTAGTCAATTAGTATTTAACAGCTGATTGCTATATTTATATATTTTATTTACAATCAAAGTGTTAAAGTAATAGAAGTAAACTGAGGAGGATAGCAAAGAAGAGAAATATGTTATTAGAATTTCTCTGAATGTTTTCAGATGAGGCTTGATGATTAGTATTATCTGCATTATTCGGACTATTGTCCTCATCTTCATTGTTATCTGTACAACGTTTCAGTCGATGTACTCTCCAACCTTCTTCAGGTACTTCTTTTCGGACTCGGGAACCTTCTTGTCATAATCGGGAACCTTCACAGAACTTTGAACCTAACCCTTTATTCAATCCACAGGGGTATCCTGTTCTCATTCTGCTAACCATAGCTGGGGTAGAGGCATTAAGCTGTGTTAATTATTATAAAAGTTATTTCTCTAAATGTTTGAGATGAGGCTTGATGATTAGTATTATCTGCGTTATTCGGACTATTGTCCTCATCTTCATTGTTATCTGTACAATGTTTCGGACGATATGCCCTCCGGCCTTCTTCAGAAGGTTCCAGAGTACGACATGAAATACCTGAAGAAGGCCGGAGGGCATATTGGCCGAAACGTTGTACAGATAACAATGAAGATGAGGATAATAGCCCGAATAACGCAGATAATACTATGTTATTAGAAATGTTTTTTTTTTTATGAATATTTTAAGATAGTAGAATTTTTCATTAGGTATGAATGAATTAATAAATGAAAAACTCTGAATCAAAATGAAAATAGAAATTCCCCGCAAAAAAATGTACATTAAAATATGTTAAAAATGCAGAATTCGTAAATACTGATCCTCAGTCTGAGGTCTCTCTACCTTAACTTCCAGTACGATTAATCAAAACAAATAACTTAGGGGCCGGGTTAGCTCAGTTGGTAGAGCGTTTGGCTAGAAACCACAAGGTTCCTAGTTCGATACCGGTCCCCGCCAACTCAGCGTATGAGTAGCACAGGGATCTGCGCGGTAAAGTAAGGAGCTGATGGTAGGTGTGGCGCTCCACCTCAGATGCTAAAACAATCTCTTCGGTCTAGCGCTATTGAAAAGGGGATAGACTCCCTCGCTGACTGGCTGATACTGACATTAGGCCGCCCCATCGACTTTACTTTACTTATATATATACAATATTTATCGATTAAAAGTTCAAATACTTATACTTTAGTAGAATTAGTGTCAAGCGCATCTCGCTCGAGTTGTGAGTTTGATCAAAATAAGTGCTTTACTGCCATGACCTTGTACCAGACTCAGCTTAAGAATTGGTGAAACTCTAGAAACAGCAGGGACAAATTTATCATTTAGACACTTTTTTGGTGTGAAAGAAGCTTTAAACAAATTGTACGCTTTAAATTTTGAGTATTATTACTAAAATAATAATTATTAAAAGCTATGACACACCGATTCTGTTTTAAGAATAATAAAGAGTTCTGCTTTTGGCACATTTTATGAAATTGTATCTTTTGTCGTTCATTGAAGCCAAGATGCACAATGAATCTACCCACTTTTGGTAGGTTGGTAAGAAGCCATGAGAAATAAGCGAGATTAAAACTTTGGCTTAAATTTTATATAAAAAAAAAAAATTAAAGTCGATGGGGCGGCCTAAAGTCGGTATCAGCCAGTCAGCGAGGGAGTCTATCCCCTTTTCAATAGCGCTAGACCGAAGAGATTGTTTTAGCATCTGAGGTGGAGCGCCACACCTACCATCAGCTCCTTACTTTACCGCGCAGATCCCTGTGCTACTCATACGCTGAGTTGGCGGGGACCGGTATCGAACTAGGAACCTTGTGGTTTCTAGCCAAACGCTCTACAGACTGACCTAACCCAGTCCCATTAAATTTTATATAAAATGTCAAAAATATCCATAAAATTGTTATTCTTTAAAACAACTTCCAAACATTTTGAAATATAACTAACATTATCAATTCCCTTTCCTTTTTCTCTGAATGTTTGAGATGAGGCTTGATGATTAGTATTATCTGCATTATTCAGAATATTGTCCTCATCTTCATTGTTAACTGTACAACGTTTCGGCCGATATGCCCTCCGGCCTTCTTTTCGTACTCGGGAACCTTCTTTTCGTACTCGGGAACTTTCTTGTCGTACTCGGGAACCTTCTTGTCATAATCGGGAGCCATCATGGAACTTTGAACCTAACCCTTTATTCAATTCAAGGGGAATAAATAATACAGGGTTAGGTTCAAAGTTCCGCAATGGCTCCGGATTTCGACAAGAAGGTTTCCGATTACAACAAGAAAGTTCCCGAGTCCAAAAAGAAGGTTCCCAAGTCCAACAAGAAATACCTGAAGAAGGCCGGAGGGCATATTGGCCGAAACGTTGTACAGATAACAATGAAGATGAGGACAAAAGTCCGAATAACGCAGATAATCCCTTTCCTTTTTTAAGAAACTTAAAATAATTGGATTTGTCAACAATATTATTATTGCTTACAATATAAGCAACACAAATACATCAATACACTGAAACTTGCCAATTCATATGATAATATGATATGAACAGATTAAAGTAGAAAGAAAGAAAGAAAGAAAGAAAGAAATGGTTTGATTGATAGATAGATAGATAGATAGATATGAACAGACTAGAGTAGAAAGAAAGAAAGAAAGAAATGAAAACCTTAGATAGATAGATATGAACAGACTAAAGTAGAAAGAATGAAATGAAAAGGTTCGATTGATAGATAGATAGATATGAACAGACTAAAGTAGAAAGAAAGAAATGAAAAGGTTCGATTGATAGATAGATAGATAGATAGATATGAACAGACTAAAGTAGAAAGAAAGAAAGAAAGAAATGAAAACCTTAGATAGATAGATAGATATGAACAGATTGAAAAGAAAGAAAGAAAGAAAGAAAGAAATGAAAAGGTTCGATAGATAGATAGATAGATAGATATGAACAGAAAGAAAGAAAGAAATGAAAAGGTTCGATAATAGATAGATATGAACAGAAAGAAAGAAAGAAAGAAATGAAAAGGTTTGATAGATAGATAGATATGAACAGAAAGAAAGAAAAAGAAAGAAAGAAAAGGTTTGGTAGATAGATAGATAGATAGATAGATAGATAAAATTGATTAAAACTTTAGTGTAATTTATTTTTTTATATTAAAATATATACTTCTTGTTGATATTGATGATCGATTATTTATTTTGTGTTTTTGCTTTTTGCAGCCAAGAAATCAGTTCATCCGAATCAGATGTTGAAGTCGGCAAATCTAGTACGCCAGAACCAGTTCTTGGTTCGGCTCCATCCTTTTTAAAGAGCATGCAACTGACCCGAGAATTTGGGATGCTCATGCAGTTGGTAATTGTCTCTCATATCATTTACTTAATTATCAATTATCCAATTATTTCTAATTATTAAGAAAAATAAAATAAAAGTATATGAAAAGCACGAGGAAAATAATTTCAATTTTGGTGACTAAACACTAACCACCTGATATACGAGGGTGGGGTGCTGAAAAGTTCATAGGATGATGCCCTATATGCTGTTGATATTTTTGACCAATGAGATCCAAGCACTGCAACAACGATGGAAGAAGTATGTGAACTGCAAGGAGGACTAAGTTTTAAAATAAACCTCATTTGGTCTCATTCCATGAGAGTATCTTAGTCAGCCTTGGAACTTTTCAGTTGTCTCTCATAGGATTAAAGATGAAAATCACAAGGAAAATAATTTCAATTTTGGTGACTAAACACTAGCCACCTGATATACGAGGGTGGAGGGTTACATTATGTTGTTGCTGTTGGCACTTTTTCGTCCACTAAGGATGATGGCATAGTGTCCAAAAAATAAATAAATAAATATGTAAATAAATAAATAAAAAATTATCTGCATCTGCGCAAGTGGCTATGCAGGCCTATCCCTGAGTGACAGTCTTTGGTGCCCTGACTGCACACAAACTGTGATGCTTTCTGGGGGCTGCTGTTTTTTCTCCCTCTTTCTGGCTCTCTTTGCTCTTGAGACTACTCTCCTCTCTACCTCACTCATCTTCGTGCCTTGCTTAATGTTAAGACGCCAGGCTGATCGATTTTCTGCTTCTACCTTCTTCGACTACATATACAATTTCTTTTGGACTCCATGGCATTATGAGGGTCAACAAAATCAATATCTGAAAAATAAAAACAATGTAATATTCAAATCTTAGATAACATGTAAAACTCCTGTGTATTAGTTATGTAATAAATATATTTCGTACTCTGTGTCTTTTTTATAATCTAAGAAAATAGCATTTAAAATGTGTCCCATCATTATGGTCCATCCTGTATATATATAATGGAGATGTCTGTCTGTAAATAAAACTGTCACTGCTTACGTCACAATACCCTCAGGAATTGCATAAGTTTATGAAAGAGTATTTAATTCTATAGTCAAAATCATTAATAGAATAAAGAACAACCCTGTATTATAAAATTATGTATACAACATTAAATGGTCTACATTGTTTGTTAAAACAAGTTTTAATAAATACATGACTGGTATTATTAATTTATATATAGTTTGTTTTATTTTAGATTTTCTAAAGTTATTTAACTTACGAGAAAATTATTTACAAACAAGAAATAGTCACATAATGTTCTTCTACATTGAATTTTATATTTTATTATACGGTGAAAAAAAAATGTCTGTTTTGATTATTGTCTGTCATAGAATAAAATTTTGTTTCATGATAGATGATAAATCAAAACAGAACGGTTTTGATGTCCCCTAAAAGAAAAACCTTAAATTTTTGAATTAATTCGAATTTAACTGTAACTCGGTTTTATTAGAAAGAAAACGTATTTGAATTTTGACAATGAAATGATTTCAAAGATCTGTTTACATTTTTTTTTTTTAATGAAAAAGTGTTGCAAAAATTAATTTTTACACTGCCCAGAGGGTTTTTTTTTTTTTTTTTGCTAGTAATATATATGTGTGTATGTGATAGATATTTAAAATTTGATATGATAATTTCATTTTTTTTTTTCGTCAGGTGAAAGACACATTCACAGAATTTCTGATTAAGTTTCTGAAATGTGAACCCCAGGTGAAGTTAGAGAATATTGCCAAAGAATATGTCGCTAGTCAGGTAAGTTTGTTTTTGCTTTTTGTGTCTTTTGCAAACTGGTTCACCCAGGGGAAAAAAATGTGAGGTAACTTTAATCCTAGGGAGGAACAAAGTATTTTAATGAGAAATCAACAAAGAAAAAAAAAATCCGAAACTTGTATAAAATTTGATTTTTTTTTCTTTATTGCGCATTATTTGAAATTAACTCAATTGCTATTAAGAACACATTTTATGTTATTTTTGTGTTAAAACATGCATAATACAAATTTATGAATTCGTATTTTCAGTGTAGATTTACGGTGAAATGAAAATGGCCGACCCAAACATAAGACTTCCTCAAAGTGAAACATACTCTCATTTATGTAGCTAATGTTTAGATTACCAACAAAAGTTACTAGATGAGAAATAACCAAAACGGAGGTTGGAAATGGAATCATTATAACATTAACAAAATACAATACTTGCCAGTGGCAAGAAGGAAGGTAAACCACTGCCAGTGGTATAAGACTACTCAGTCAGCATAATACTTCCGTATTTATGAAGATTGGAACATACATTATTTTTCTCTGTAGGTTGGAGGTATTAATGCACACTACACATCATATAAAAGCTTCGACTCTTCTTCATTCATATACGTGATGACAGATAGAATGGATGACTGGAATCCACCTGAATCATGGAAGAGAATAACTTGTATCATGATGATCTGCGCCAACCATCAAAATAAGGAGATTATGGTTGCTGCCCAATGCTCCCTGAACACTGTAAAAACAATCAGGCATGAACTGGAGAATTGCAATGGAGACTACGAGCTGTGCTAGAAGAAAACAACATAACAAATGATCTGATTGCATTCGTACAGCAGAATTCCTGAAAATCTGCAGAAAAAAGTGTTTGAGGACCCTCAGATGCCTATATGAGTTGCTAAACACTGTAGTCAAGTCTTGGATAACAAGGGTGGCCAATGGTAGGCCATATGTATGGCAGCAGGATTCGGCCCCCTGTCACACCTTTGGGAAAAGTGAAAAATGGTTGTCGGCAAACTTTTACAACTAAACCAGTCCTAATGTTTGGTCTCTGAACTCCCCAGATCTTAACCCATGGATTATTATGTATGGGGCGCTGTTGAGAAAGACACCAATCACCGTGCCAGTACTACAAAAGCCCAGTTAATCGACAGAATTAAGGTAGTTTTTGAGACCCTTCTCAGGGAAACTGTAACATCAGCTTGCTCCAGGTTCCGGAGCAGGATTAAGGCTGTGATCAACGCTAATGGCGGTTATTTTGAGTGAAACTTGTTGACAGTAGTGTAATTTCCTTGCTTGTTGAATTTCTTTACAATCCATTAAATTTTGTCGTTACCAAGCACTTTTTCTTTTTCCTTATGAAACTATCAAATTTATCATGAACACCCTGTATATGATATCATCATAATGATCAGCTTTGAATAAGTATAAGAAAAGGTTATTTCCTATAAACCTGTGAGAAAACTGCTTTCACCATAGAAAATAATCAAATATAGGTTATTTCCTATAAGTCTAACATAAACAAAGGGGAACCACTCTTGACTGATAAATTATTTATTTATTTTCCCATTAAACTAACCCTAACCCTGTCTTCTTTTTTCCTAATAGATCAGTAAATAAATAGATAATTAATTTATCAGTCAAGAGTGGTTCCTTTGTTTATGTTAGACTTATAGGAAGTAGCCTATATTTGATTATTTTCTATGGTGAAAGCAGTTTTCTCTCAGATTGATGAATACAATATATAAATCTTTTGAGTAGTAAAGTAACTTGTGGTAATAAAATCAATATTTATCGAGTGTCAGTTGAATTATCCATGAAGAAACCTTTATGTTATAATTGTTTCATTATGAGTTTTAATAATTTATTATTATTATTATTAATTTATTATTATTTTAATAATTTATTATTATTATTTTAATTGATATTTTTGTTTTTTCCAGTTGCATCAAGCTCGCCAATTGTGTCACATGGTTTGGAGTATTAAAAAACCAGTTGAAAACAAACCATTGTAAGTTTTTCAGGTTTTGGTTTATCATATAGTTCTATAAATAATGCTGGAAATTTGATATAAATAGATTGAAAGGACCAAGTCTCCAATAGGCACCCCAAATCATCAACTTAATGAAAGGTTCATATTTTAACTCATCACTGGTAACTTCCACTTTCAAATATTTAAAAATAAACGAACAGGCGATTTTTTGAACTTATATTGTATCTGACAAAAACAAATTTTACAAATTTTCTGAACAACATCCTTTTATTTAAATAAACATAAAAAATATTTGGCAAATAAAAACTATATTTTTATTTAAATAAACATAATTGCATTTCTCTTCTGATTAAGTAAAAACTATTTTAGTATAAAAATGTCTTTCGTTTTTTTAAAATTTATTGTAAGTGTGATTTTTTCAGTTTAAACAAGTGACACATGCATGAGCTGCCGCCAGTAGTTCATGGTAGGAGAGAGCTGCTGTGAGTGGTTTAAAGTAGGCAAAGAGTTAATGATGATTTTCTTAATTTTTAACTGTCCCTGTTTTTATGCTTCCAGGACTGTCGTTGCCAACCAAGATGAGTATGAATTATTTCAACTTTTTGAACGCATCTCAATGGCTTTAAAGGAACAAACATTCCCAATAACTGAAGGTAAACATTTAATTTCATTTACATTTAATTTGAGGATTGACTCAAATAGAGGATACCAGATATTCTCAATTTCCCTCTCCATCAGACTGGTAAGTCTCTCAAACTGAAGGTAAACATTTAATTTAATTTGCATTTGTTTTTTTTTGTTTTTTTTTGGGTGGGGGGTCTGTAAAATATTTTTTTTAAGTAAACATATTTCTACTCTTTTATTTTAACCTTTTACAGACCAAGTTAACAGAAGGTGGTGTTAAAGTGAAATCCACTTTTTTATTATAACTATAGTTTTTGATAAAATTTAGTTTCATTCTAACTTTTTATAGACCAAGTTAACTGAATTGGACATCAATTTTTAATTATTTGGAAATGATTTTTACTATAAAAATGCATAGAAATGAAATGATTTTTACTATAAAAATGAATTAGAAATGATTTTTACTATAAAAATGCATTAGAAATGATTTTTACTATAAAAATGCATTAGAAATGATTTTTTACTATAAAAATGCATTGGAAATGAATTTTACTATAAAAATGTATTGGAAATGATTTTACTATTGGAAATGATTTTTACTATAAAAATGCATTGGAAATGATTTTTACTTATAAATGCATTAGAAATTTTTTACTATAAAAATGCATAGAAATGATTTTTATTATAAAAATGCATTAGAAATGATTTTACTATAAAATGCATTTAGAAATGATTTTTACTATAAAAATGCATTAGAAATGATTTTACTATAAAAAATGCATTGGAAATGAATTTTACTATAAAAATGCATGGAAATTTTTACTAAAAAATGTATTGGAAATGATTTTTACTATAAAAATGCATTGGAAATGATTTTTACTATGAAAATGCATTGGAAATGATTTTTACTATGAAAATGCATTGGAAATGATTTTTACTTTAAAAATGCATTGGAAATGATTTTTACTATGAAAATGCATTGGAAATAATTTTTATTATAAAAATGCATTGGAAATGATTTTTACTATGAAAATTCGTTGGATTTTATATTCTAAATGACTTCTTATATACATTGAATCAATGGCGGTTTAATTATTGAAGTGGAAAGGCCATTGATGATTTGGTTAGACCTTCAAAATCGATGCAATGTGCCTATTAAGAGATCTAAATTTGACCATACTGACAAATAGTCTATGCACAAACTTTATTGTTTAATAACAAATTGTTAAAAAAAAAATTTAATTTAAGATATTGGCAACTTAGCAGAAATTCTTTTTATTAAGTACAACAAATACAACACACACATATAAACACATATGGGAACAGCACACATATACATACACATAACACAAAGCACACAGGCACTACAAACAGCAGTGTCTGAAGGCCACATACACACGCACAAAAACATTTAATTTCATTTGCATTTAATTTGTTGCAAGGTAGTGTCTTTTGGGGGTCTGTAAAATACGTTTATTCTTATATATGGACTTAAGTGAGGGAGAACCTTTCTGTGATTGGATATAGTAATCACATGATGCACCCAGAATTTTTGGTACCCATAGTCAATAGGCACCCTTGGACCAGTCCCATGATCAGTTAACCAGAAATTATCTCTGAGAGGATTGACTCAAATAGAAGATACCAGATATCCTCAATTTCCCTCTCCATCAGACTGGTAAGTCTCTCAAACTTAACTCTATATATACAAAGCATGTTTATATTGTTAGTTATTGTTTTGTTTTTAATTAAGTGTTAGAATTGGACTAAATTTTAATTCATTTATTTGTTGTTGTTAACCTTAGAATAAATGCAATACTAATATGATAGTTGTAATAGAAGTAACTCATACAAATTCAACATTAATGTTTTATTTACTAGATGTTGTGTTTGGGAATCAATTTTAGCAGATTTAAAATTTGGTGGGTTTATTAAGGTATTTTTATGAAGTATATTGTATATTATTTGTCTGAACTTTTGAGAAGAGGCTTGATGTGTATAATTTTGATTTTTTTAAAACTGTTGTTCTCATTTTTATTGTGTTATGTATAAGCAAAACATTTCAGCCGTTGTATCTTCCGGCCTTCTTCAGGTGTTCCCTGTGTATCTTAGTGTAGCAATGATCCAACCTGGGACATCATTTTGAATAGATTGACTGTTGATCAAACAAAGCATCAAAGAAATTTTGAATTTTTTGAACACCTTCTTCAGGTGTTCCCTTTGTATCCTAACATAGCAAAGATCCAACCTGGGAAATCATTTTGAATAGATTGACTGTTGGTCAAACAAAGCATCAAAGAAATTTTGAATTTTTGAACACCTTCTTCAGGTGTTCCCTTTGTATCCTAACATAGCAAAGATCCAACCTGGGAAATCATTTTGAATAGATTGACTGTTGATCAAACAAAGCATCAAAAAACTTTTGAATTTTTGAACACCTTCTTCAGGTGTTCCCTTTGTATCCTAACATAGCAAAGATCCAACCTGGGAAATCATTTTGAATAGATTGACTGTTGGTCAAACAAAGCATCAAAGAAATTTTGAATTTTTGAACACCTTCTTCAGGTGTTCCCTTTGTATCCTAACATAGCAAAGATCCAACCTGGGAAATCATTTTGAATAGATTGACTGTTGGTCAAAACAAAGCATCAAAGAAATTTTGAATTTTTGAACACCTTCTTCAGGTGTTCCCTTTGTATCCTAACATAGCAAAGATCCAACCTGGGAAATCATTTGAATAGATTGACTGTTGATCAAACAAAGCATCAAAAAACTTTGAATTTTTGAACACCTTCTTCAGGTGTTCCCTTTGTATCCTAACATAGCAAAGATCCAACCTGGGAAATCATTTTGAATAGATTGACTGTTGGTCAAACAAAGCATCAAAGAAATTTTGAATTTTTGAACACCTTCTTCAGGTGTTCCCTTTGTATCCTAACATAGCAAAGATCCAACCTGGGAAATCATTTGAATAGATTGACTGTTGGTCAAACAAAGCATCAAAAAATTTTGAATTTTTGAACACCTTCTTCAGGTGTTCCCTTTGTATCCTAACATAGCAAAGATCCAACCTGGGAAATCATTTTGAATAGATTGACTGTTGATCAAACAAAGCATCAAAGAAATATTGAGGATCTCATTCAAATAATTACGGCATTGTTTTTGCACGCCTATCATTCTGACATTCATCATGAGAAGTGTCACGCTCATTTGAAAAAGTACTGAAATCTTGTATTGATACACTGTATATCCATCCTCCTAGGGGATTAAAACAGACTTTTACTCTCACCTACATAAGATTATATAGTTAGCTAGTGAGTACCTAACCTGTACGTTTTACATTTTGAGTAGATTAAACTTGACATTTCAGACTGATAGAATATCAAAAGTAACTGATGTCATTGGATTTTCAGAGAGGACCTTGGTGTAATATTGTGATGAAGGGGTACTCCACACTCCCCAGAGCTCCAGAATTGGAACCTCACCATTAGGTGCAATTTAACATTATACCCAGGAAATTAAGACCTTCAGCCATCACCTTTTAGCATGTATATGATAAAAAGGGTTGGGTTTGCCATAAGGGCAATAGGGTTGGGACAATCATATAAGTGCTAGGGTTTGATGTGACCAGCCAATTGATTGGAGGGGGCCTCTCCTACAGCTTGTCTAGCCTAAGTAAGGGCCAAAGTGGAGTATTGCATGTCATGGACTGCTCAGCCACCAGGGTTCCATCCTTAAGCATCATGGGTTGCCACCTGCTGCGAACAGGTGGGACCATTGGGGGAATTTTACCTCTCTGCAGAGGTGTATTCTACTGGCCCAACTGACAAGGAGGGGCAGTTTTTGTACTGTTTCTTATAAATCGTGATATTTGTTTTTTGTCCGTAATTTGGACAATTAAATGTTTTTAATCCTTTTTCAAGATAAAAAAAAAAGGTATCTCCAATCCAAATTGTTTTTCTTTTGCAGGATTTTGCACATATTTTATCATACTTGCATTTCGATGTCTTCAGCAGAGGTAAGTTAATAATGTTTGAATTACTTATATGAAATCGTTTTTTTAGAGGATGTGTATAAGAGTTAGTGGCGGGGTGGATATTAAATTATATATATATATATATATATATATATTATATTATCACTATCACTTACTTCTCACTCTATGAATTATTTCAAATCTGGCATCAAATTGTCTCTTGCATAGTTAAGAATAGCAGTTTATATTTTTTAAATTTATTTCTTAGAGTTTATTTTTAAACTTAAATTTATTTTTATTATTTTTTTTATTATTCATTATTTTATTTTTATTATTTATTTCTATTATATTATGTTATTTATTTTTATTATTTTTTTGTTATTTAATTACAAAAAAAAATAAAATAAAATAAAAATGATCTTCAAAAATAAATCCACTTTAAGAAATATAATAAAATGATAAAAATAAAAAATAATATCAAAAATTTAAAAAAAAATAAACAACAATTTTCTTTTTAATAAAATGATAATAAAAAATAATAAAAATGAATAATAAAGATAATATAATAGAAATAAATAATAAAAATAATTTTATTTTATTAAAAAAAATTGTTGTTTATTTAAAAAAAAATTTTTGATATTATTTTTTATTATTTTTTTATTTTTATCATTTTATTATATTTCTTAAAGTGGATTTATTTTTGAAGATTATTTTTATTTTATTTTTCTTAATTTTTTTTTTTATTGTAATTGACTAATTATTGATTTTGAGCTGATGATAGGTGTGGCGCTCCACCTCAGATGCTAACACAATCTCCTTGGTCTAGCGCTAGTGAAAAGGGGATAGACTCCCTCGCTGATTGGCTGATACTGACTCTAGGCCACCCTGATGACTTTTACTTTATAGTCATGAATAGTGCAAGATTTTTTCCTCTTTATCTTATTATAATGGAGATTGTGTGTTTGTCTGTCTGTAACCCAAACTATATTACTATACAAGTCACAATTCCCTTTGTTATTTACATCACATTCTCCATGATTTTATTTTTTATTCAAACCTCAATTATCAATAAAATTGATTTACACCATTAAGACTGTTGACCATATCTACTTACTAATAACATGCAATTGTACTTATATATACAACAAAATAGTGATTTACAGTGTGAATGGGAAAGCTGATTTGCATATTGATATTAAAAATTTGATTTTAATAAATATATGCTTAGTATTATTGATTTCTAATTGTTTGGGTTTATCTTAATGAATATAAGCAAAAATCTCGGGGATAAATCTTAAAAGAAATCCATTAACAAGAAGAAATAACTATAATATTATTCTTTACTTCCTATTTTAAGTAAATAGTTAAATTAGGAAAATTTACCAATGAAAGACGGGAGTAATGGAAAATGATGGAAGAGTTAGTTTCAAAGTTGTTCTATTTTTCGATTATACCCCTCTGTTCGAAATCTTTTTATCTGCATTCTTATTGAGTTTTATTAGCCTTTCTCCTTTAATATGATATTTAATTATACTAAAACTTATATACTTGCACCCGGAGGGTGCATATATTTGCTAGTTTATCTAATATTAATCTCATATCTATAAAAGAATATGATAAAGTTATTTTAATTTTGAAACATTTAATATAATATTATTTTTTTGGGCTATTAAATGATTGTTGTCCCAGATTCCTGCCCTTATTTATGCTATGCCAGTTCCTTTTTTTCTTTGTCGGTTACTGGCGTAAAAATGTACTACCTTAGATATTTACTGTGGGGTAATTGCAGGTCAAATCATCCAGGTCATGTCACCCACCCCCTTCAAATTTTTCTGAAATTTTTTACAGGTGTGGACTATGTTAAAGTTAGACATTCACCAAAATTTGAGCTTCCAAATCCCAGATTTAGTGGAGTTATGTCAATTTTTATCTCTCCAAATTTGAGGGGGGGGGGGAGTCACGAAAAATGGCGACTTTTTGTAATGTATTTTCGTCTGTAAAATAAATGAGTTCTATAGCTTTCCTACTCCTAAGAATTGGTTTATGAAAGCATTTTATCCAAGAAATCCGAAAATGCTATCAAAATAGTCTGAAAGTTAACCAATTTTAAATTATTAATGATTTCTGATTTGCAAAGTTTTAACTGATGTTGTAGCTTCGGTTCTGAGCAAACACCAAATTATCTTTTTGATACAAATAATGGTCAATATATGTGAAATAATAATAGAAAAATTTTTTGTCATAGATGCAGTGCCACATCGGGATATTGATCTTGCTAGGAAAAAATAAAAATTCATCAATAACTTAAAATTGGTTAACTTTCAGACTTTTTCGATAGTATTTTTGGAATCCTCAAGCAAAAATGCTTTTAAATTGTGCAATTTTTTTCAAAAACAAATGTAAATAAATTCAAACTTGAGCAGCGTTGAGGTTTGAGTTAGATATAGGGTTGGGGTTAGGGTTTGTGGCAGTGTTAGGGTTGCCACTAACTCTAACCCTAACCCTAACCCTTGCACAAGTTTAATTAATTTAAAAAAAAAATTAAAATAGATCACTAAGTTGGCCTGAGTCTATTCTAGTACTGACCACCCCAAGCGGAGATTTAAGAGGTTTGAATTAAGATTTTTCCTTCTCCTAGACTGGTTGCCTAACCAAGGTTAAAGAGCCCAGTCTGCCCTACTATTTACCCATAGCTGGAGGGAGAATAGTTGGATTCATAACTTTCCCAAGGGTATTAGCACTATATGAACTGTGGCTTCATCCAGGATTTGAACTCTGGTCGACGAGTCCATTTCCTACAACTCTAACCAGTACATCACGCGGCTCCCATTAAATTTTTTTGTTTTTTGTAAAAAATATATTGTAAAAATTCAATTGAAAAAAAATTGCACAAGTTTCAATTAATTTCTGTTGTCTTATTTGTATTTTATCCCGGGGGGGGGGTGTGAGGGGGGGTGAGGGGTGTAAATAAAAAAACTAAGATGGTGCATTTTTACGCGAGTAACCTGCAAAAAAAAAAAAGCAAGTGTAAATAAGGGCAGGGAACCGGGATGACTCTAGTTAAAGAGCACCATTATTTTCTAATGTCTCTATATTTTCTTTTTTTTTTCTTTTTTTTTTTGTAGCCAATTTCTTCATTATGTTGACAGTGGAGTTTTGGTTTTGACGGATTCATTTGTCCATCAACTTTTGCAAGGTTTGTATTTTAATGATTTGAAATTGAGAAAGTGAGCATAGTTATTTCCTATAACTCCAATAATAAACAAAGGGGAACCACTCTTGACTGATAAATTATTTATTTATTTATTGATCTACTAGGAAAAAAGAAGACGGGGTAGGGTTAGGTTTTAGAGTTAGTGTTACTGTTAAACTAATGGGAAAATAAATAAATAATTTATCAGTCAAGGGTGGTTCCCCTTTGTTTATGTTGGAGTTATAGGAAATAACCGTGGGCATCATAGAAAATAGGGTTGGCACATAACAGGGCAGGGGAAAAGTCATAACTTTCTGTGTTGAGAGAAACCACAAATGTTGTGGTTCGAAGCGTGCACGACTGTGTTTGGCATGCAGAATAAGATCAGAGGCCAGTGGGGAGATTGAACTCACATCCTCCTGATCGTGAGTCGTGGCCTGACACAGGTGAATTACTAAACTGTCCAGAGTGGCCCGGATGTGAAGGATTGACGTGTACTGATTAATGTTGCACGTGCTGCACAGGCAAGTCAGAATAAGAAGCCCGGATGAACACCGTAATTGTGTATTTAATGACCAGCTCTCACAAACCTGGGAGAAAGCTTGCAGTAGCATTTTGGCTGTTGCGACGAGTGGACGAGAGAAAAGATATTTTGATAGTGTTGGTGAGAAGAGTGCAGCACAGTTGGGAGAGATTGTTTCAGACTGAAAACTTTGTCAGTTGGGAGAGTAAAAGCGTCAGACTTAACTGTGCTCCCCAGAGAACATTCATATTAGAAGCTATTTTGGCATTATGGCCTTCGACCCCAAGTTGATACGCCTCTTTGACGGGACCGATTCTGGGCAATCGGTAGTTGGATGGGTAGAGAAGGCGGAATTAGTGTGTTAGCTGAGCGGCGTGAAGAGAATCAAGTGCGTGGTTCCGATGCGCCTCTCAGGCGGTGCATATGCTGTTTACCAACAACTGAGCTACGAAAAGAGGGCCGATTTTGCTTGTATAAAAGAAGACTTATACACATCATTTGCCCTCAACTCTGTGACAAGCATTCGGCTTATGTGAGACGGCAGTCAGTAAAGAAAAGATTATTTTGATGACAACAGATTTTCAGCTGCTGGTCGAAGACGAAGACTGTATTGACCAAAAGAAAGTTTGGCCTGCGAGAAGACAGTGAACTCGCTTCTTTTTGGTACCCCCCTCAGCAGGAACTTGTTGACTCAAATATCTATTTTCCCCCCTCTATTTTTCCCCCTTCTATACTTTCCAAATATTAGGAATAAATAATTGATAACATTTTTAAAAATACAGACAAACATCCCGTGACAAACTAGGTGGGATGGTGGTCATAAGATCAAAATTATCAAAATATCTTTCGTAATTCATAATTTCAATATTTAAAATAAAACAAACATGTAACTTTTTTTTCAATTCCTTTTAATTTTACGTTGGGCATTTAAGTGACGCAAGACCATTTGGAATGTTTCATTTTTTAAATTGGGCGTAATAACATGGGACAAATAAGAAATCTGCGATTAAGCAACAACAGATAATTTGGATTTACATTCTTGCATTGCATCTTGGACGGTTTCATTTTTAACCAGAGGGCGTTGCAGGATGATAATGGATAGAAGATTTTAGGAACACCCATATTAATATATAAATATCTTGGTAATTTTCACCTTTAGTTGTTAAAATTCCTAGCATAAAATTGCGCGTGCGCATTATCTGAAATGACCTTAATTGTTATTAAGAACACATTTTATGATATTTTTGTGTTAAAGCATGCAGTTGTATTGTTTTCGAAACGATTCTAAGATTTGTATATTTCACACGGACACATTCAAAATGGCTACCCTCTTGTTTCAAAGTGCAAGTCAGTTGGCTAAATTCCTAGCCTAAAATTATCTGAAATGAACTTAATTGTTATTAAGAACACATTTTATGATATTTTGTGTTAAAGCATGCAGTTGTATTGTTTTCGAAAAAGTTTCTAAGATTTGTTTATTTTGCACGGAGACTTTCAAAATGGCTACCGGCTTAGTTCAAAGTGAAAGTCAAGGGAGGTTACTCTAATTACCTTATTTGCTAGGAATTTTGACAACTAAAGGTGAAAATTACCAATATCTTTTTTTTGGAGTTTTAATTTTGGTTTTAAAAGCAAAGTGGATGGACGTCATTTTTCTGAAGCTGTAAAGAACAGTTTTAATGGGGAAAAAAATTCCTCTTTATCATTTTTCTTGCTGAAGAGAAGCTTTAATCAACAGGGCATTTGATCCATCCTGGTAAATTGGGCAGAGTTAATTTTCCTGATAGGTTCAAGCGAACTAGACAAGTTCATGGGTAGAGGCTGGATGATTTTTTTGTTCAGTAGGAGTTGCGTCCCCTGGACTTAGAAAAAGGAATCTTAATATTGAAGTTAATAAAAAAAAAGAAAGAAGATCGAGGTTCATAGAGCAGGGAAGAACGTTTAAATAATTTACTCACATGGCAACTCTGATTATGATAGGCAAGGGAGATCTGACCCGATCATGAATGGGTAAGTGATCATCATCATCTTCATCATCGTCAATGTCACATGGCATGTCACATCATCATCATCGTTATCATCATCATCATCATCATGTGTTACAATGGCATGACACATCGTCATCATAAAGTGTTACTCCTTGCAACAGCATGTGTCACATCATCATCATCATCATCAAGTGTTACTCCTTACAATGACATGTTACATCATCATCATTGTCATCATCATCATCAACTGTTACTCCTTGCAACGACATGTCACATCATCATCATCATCAAGTGTTACTCCTTGCAACGACATGTCACATCATCGTCGTCATCATCATCATCAAGTGTTACTCCTTGCAATGACATGTCACATCATCATCATCATCATCATCGTCATCAAGTGTTACTCCTTGCAACAACATGTCACATCATCATCATTGTCATCGTCATCATCATCATCAACTGTTACTCCTTGCTACGGCATGACACATCATCATCATCATCATAAGGTGTGACTCCATGCAACAGAATGTGT
This sequence comes from Doryteuthis pealeii, assembly GCA_023376005.1. Classification (NCBI taxonomy): domain Eukaryota; kingdom Metazoa; phylum Mollusca; class Cephalopoda; order Myopsida; family Loliginidae; genus Doryteuthis; species Doryteuthis pealeii. Next base: position 45,145,243 of record CM042164.1, on the reverse strand, counting down.
CACATCATCATCATCATCAACTGTTACTCCTTGCAACGGCATGACACATCATCATCATCATCATAAAGTGTGACTCTATGCAACAGAATGTGTCACATCATCATCATTATCAAGTGTTGCTCCTTTCAACAATGAAATGGATCACAATCAAAAGATATGGAACATCTGAACACTGAATCAATGTAGAAATAGAGAGATTGGTTGTAGAAGTTGCAGGTGAAAATAGGATAAAATACAAATGACAATTTCATAAGTGACGATCACCAAATGATCCGGTGCACTGACGTGTAAAATAGGAGTTGGATTTATAATGAACAAAGAAAGGCAGAGGATTAAATCCTACTTAATGGATATGAATTTCACCATCATATGTCACCCCACCGAAAGAAAAAAAATACCAAAAAATCAAGGAATTAACCAAATTTAATGAAATTTTCAGTGTTGATATATTAATGAATAAAAGATATAATGCACCAGTTATTTTATTTAAAAACTTTTATATTTTTTCAGGTCAGTTAACTTTGAACAACGTATCTTTGAGGCGTAACACAGATTCTCAAACATACATGGTTCAAAGTTAATTGACCTGAAAAAATGTAAAAGTTTTTAAATAAAATAATGGTGCATTATATCTGTTATTCATTAAAATATCAAAGATATAATGCACCAGTTATTTTATTTAAAATCTTTTATATTTTTTCAGGAACCACATATCTTTGAGGCGTAACACAGATTCACAAACATACGTGGTTCAATGTTAACTGACCTGAAAAAATGTAAAAACTTTTAAATAAAATAACTGGTGCATTATATCTTTTATTCATTAATGTATCAACACTGAAAATTTCATTAAATTCGGTTAATTCCTTGATTTTTAGTATTTTTTTTCTTTCGGCGGGATAACATACAATGGTGGAATTTATGTCCGTTAAGTAGGATTTAACTGGAAGAGGTATATTTTTATTATTGCCACTAACAGACTGAGTTGATCTGGTAAAACTGAAATGAGTAGAATACAAGTTTTTTCTACGCATAAATAGAATGGTCCTAGCTCAGTTGGTAGAGCGTTCGGCTAGAAACCACAAGGTTCCTAGTTCAATACCGGTCCTCGCCAACTCAGCGTATGAGTAGCACAGGGATCTGTGTGGTAATGTAAGGAGCTGATGGTAGGTGTGGCGCTCCACTTCAGACACAAAAACAATCTCTTTCATCTATCGCTAGTGAAAAGGGGATAGACTCCCTTGCTGATTGGCTGATACCGACTTTAGGCCATCCCAAAGACTTTACTTTACTTTTATGCCAGTCACGGTACTTGATAAGATGAATCAGTTCCGTGACTAGCCCCAAAAACATATTGATTTGACAGCCCTGGCAAACATATCAACTTAGGTCACTCCTGTAACCTTTCCTTCTATTTATAAACACCATAAGAAAAATCAGAACTTATATAATATTTTGAATTGTGCATTTTAACAAAACTATTTACTTTAACTAACAAAAATAACTTCTATACTTTCTGTTGAGTAACTGGCCACCATCCTTGGTTCCAATTGTAAAAGAACTTAAAGTTAACAAGTGAGTAAATCAATAAGTCCTTGTGGGATAGTGTCCTTTAGGTCCGACGTCCTAGATGATCCGAGTGTCAATGAGTTAAGATTAGAATCAGGCCTCTATAAATACACCAACAGCAGCAGCACTGCCAGTGATTGGATAATAGGAATCTTTCCCAGGTCACGTGCTTAGAGGCGAGTCTATAAATAGAGGTGACCATTTGCCTTATGCCTTATATACCAAAAATTCCAACACTTTCCGCTTTCGTTAAAAATTAGTTGACACCAACAAAAGAATTCACCATGTTATAATAGTAACTAGCTTGACTTTTGTTATTGTAGAAATAATTATTGCTCCCTTGAATAATTGACTTGATTAGAAAATAAATTTGTTCTCTTTTTGTTTTCCTCAGCTTTTGATGGAGAAGAACACATCAACTTGAAATACCAGATTATCACCAGACTTCCTGAGGTAAGTTTTGTTGATTTCTATTCAGGAGGGGGGCAGGGGGAGGGTGCATGAGTTGTTAAAATGTCACAGGAAAAACGTTTGACTTTAGATGGCATTTTATTTTGTTTGTTACATTTTCTCTACGATTAGATCTTTAAATGCGAATGTTTTGTTGAATGATAGCTGAAAGAATTAGGTAACATTTTGTTTGGCATTTTCTGGTTTTTCTTTGACAGAATGGTAAGCCAACTGAATCTGATTGTTTCATTTATTGTGTGCAGGAAAATGGTGTAACCTAGATTCCTTGCTTTGCCTCAAATCGGTCTTAGTCTCTTGAAAATCCTCAGAAGAACAAGAATACATCTTGAAACCAAATTCTGCAGCAGAAACGGAATAACCACCTGTTCAGAATGGACCTGAGAATAATAGTAATGAAGGGGTACTCTCCATTCCCCAGAGCTACCGAACTGGAACTTCACCATCAAATAGTTTAACGTCATACCCAGTACACGATGAGAAGTCTGTTACCCGAGTAGTATGTGATCCGGTGACATGCAACACTCTACTTTATATAACTGTCAAGTCACACTAAAAGCGCTGGTTCCCGCTAGAGTAATTTTCACCTTTAGTTGGCTAAATTCCTAGCAAATAAGGCAATTAGAGTAACCTCCCTTGACTTTCACTTTGAACTAAGCCAGTAGCTATTTTGAAAGTCTCCGTGCGAAATAAACAAATCTTAGAAACTTTTACCACAAAAAAATATCATAAAATGTGTTCTTAATAACGATTAAGTTAATTTCAGATAATTTTATGCTAAGAATTTCACTGTGTAGGAAAATGGTGTAACCTAGATTCTTTGCTTTGCCTCAAATCTTTATTATTTTCCTTTGCCATCGAGGAGTAGGTTTATTAAATAGAAGAGAAAAACAGACAGAGAAAAAGCAAGGAAGCAACACCAAAAGAAGGGTTAATAGCTAAATTTAATGAGGAAGGCGAGAGAACGGCGGGCGCTTCCTGCAGGTGGCCTGCATAAAGCCTAGCCACCAACATTCATTTTGCTTAAAGGTGATGTACAGAACCATTTGCGGCCCTATACTAAAGTGTTAGTTTTTATATATACAATTCTAAACTACAAATACATCGGTGACATCCAGAGGACCACAATCGATCACGATCATTCCAATCGTCTGCCTACAGACGCCAATATGCTGCCACCATTTTTGCCGTCTGTCAGCAGATGATATAGGAGATCGTAGAAACATTTTTGAGTAACTGGCCGCCATCCTTGGTTCCAGTTGTAAAAGAACTTAAAGTAAACAAGTGAGTAAACCAATAAGTCCTTGTGGGATAGTGTCCTTTAGGTCCGACGTCCTAGATGGTCCGAGTAGCAGTGAGCTAAGATTAGAATCAGGCATTATAAATACACCAACAGCAGCAGCAGCACTGCCTGTGATTGGATAATAGGTTGCCTTCGGTGAGTCTATATTTAGAAGTAACCATCTGGCACACGCCTTATATATCCACAAAAATTCCAACACTAATTTACTTGAAAGTCTCTTGAAAGTCAGTTGTACCTTCAGGTGCCAAAAAAAAAAAGAAGAATTACTTACCTTTCACTCCAAATTATTGAATGATTTGTTTTTCTTTTTCTTTTGTTGTTGTTCAGAGAATCCAGTTGGTGATTTGCCTGAGCACTTTGGCCTCTGGAGTGGCGAGGTAATAAAATTAACAGTGTCAATCACAGGGGGCTATCCCCCCTGGCAATATCTGCCCCCTTGATTTTTTGTGCTTACCACCCATGAGCTTCGGCTTGTGAGTCCCACGTTATTAGGGCCTTATGCCTAACCTGTACAAGTGGGGTACAAGGTAAATAAACAGAGAATCCAGTTGGTAATCCTAGCTTATAGGTTTCCTTGTAATATATAAAAGTGTTATATACCCTCATACGATGGTGGAATTTAGGGCCGTTAAGTTCGATTTAACCCAAAGTTCACTATCTATTCACCTCCAAACTCATTCTATTCAAAAAAAGTTGTCGTTGGGGCGGCCTAATGTCAATATCAGCCAGACAGCGAGGGAGTCTATCCTCTTTTCACTAGCACTGGACCAAGGAAATTATTTTAGCGTCTGAGGTGGAGCGCCACACCTACCATCAGCTCCTCACTTTACCGCACAGATCCCCGTGCTGCTCATACACTGAGTTGGCGAGGGCCGGTATCAAACCAAGAACCTTGTGATTCCTAGCTGAACAGTCTACCGACTGAGCTAAACCGGCCCTATTAAATATTCAAATAAAGTCCTATTATTATTGTAATCTGAGTCCTTCTGCTAACCATCAGTTTTTGTACTTTACTTGGGTGAGCGATGAGAGCTGTTGTGAGGTTTTCATTTGTTTAACTCTTTGTCTACCAAATTTCCCCCATGGCTGTACCTAATTTTCTTGGTATTTTTTACCTGTATGATGCGATATTTCAAAGTTTACAATCTATTCACCTCAGAACTCATTCTATTCAAATAAAGTCCTATTATTATTTTAATCTGAGTCCTTCTGCTCAATTATAATTAACTATCAGTTTTTGTACAGTGGTTTACGGTATGATTGCAATGGCGAGAGAGTTGCTGTGAGTGCCTTAAAGTAAGCAAAGAGTTAAGAATCTCTTTATTTCTCACTGGTGTAGAAATACAGCTTCATGCTAGAGTTTATCAACTTCAATAAGTAATATGTATTATTACTTTTTTTTACTAGTATTTCTTATTGTTCTCTATCATTATTCTGAAATTCAGCCCACCCTGTCGGCTGGGGTGTTAGAATACACTGACTGCACCTCTGTAGAGTTATAAGACTCCCCCAATAGGGCCACCTGTTGGCTGTGGGTGGTGACCCATGATGATTAAGGATGGAACTCAGGTGGCTGAGCAATCCATGACATTTTATCTATCTATTCAACTCAGAACTAATTTTATTTATGCTTTCTGCTTCTTGATTTTGAACTAAAAAATATACAATGCAGTTAAATTAATTCAATAAAGCTTTTAAGAAAATGAAGTGAAATATTTAGATTAGCGAACATTCTTATTTCTTGCATTTTTAAAGATTGAAAGGAAAAAAAATCATTGATATTTTGGGTTATGAAGTGGAAAGGGAAGGGAGTGAAAAAGAAATAAATTCGACTGGAGGGGGGGGGGAGAGATATAATTTGGTGGGGAAGAGAATTTTTTCAGGCAAAAGAAGTTTCGGTTGATTGATTTTAAAAGCATGTGAACACGTATACGGTCATTTTATTCCAAGAGATTAGCTAATTGCATTCATTGTACATTTATATTTACAATTTTGTGTAATTGCTTCCTAAGAGGTTTTTTTTGCATAGTTATATGATATCAAATATTTCTATCTAATACAAATAATTTGCACACACCTACAGGGTTTCAATTATTCCTAATACGAATAACTTTTAAACAGATCTATTTGACCCATAGATGGGACCCTATCAAGTTCTATTACTCTGGGTTAGAGTAGACCTGGAAGTAATAGCAAAAGGTTTTCATTTGTTTAACTCTTTGTCTACCGAATTTCCCTTACGGCTGTACCTAATTTACTTGGTATTTTAAAAAAAATAGAAAATGATCGTAAAAAGGGGGATCCATTTTCTATTCTAACCAAGTTATAAACAGATGGGATATTTCAAAGTTCACTATCTATTCACCTCAGACCTCATTCTATTCAAATAAAGTCCGACTATTATTGTAATCTGAGTCCTTCTGTTCGATTATAATGAACTAACCATCAGTTTTTGTACTTTGCTTGGAGAGCCGCTGTAAGTGGATTAAAGTAAGCAAATGGTTAAAATAGTTTATTTGTCAGTTTAATAATAGAACAACGTATGAAAATAAAGTGATTGAAAGAATTGATATAGATGTTAGTTTGGTTTGGTTTGGTTTACGGCATATCAACCTCAGTGGGTCATTTAATGCCGATAAAGTTTTGAAATAAATCAATTCTTAATGGATAATACAATTTAAAAAAAAAATACATTTTTCTATTTAACCCATAGATGGGACCCTAACTGGTACTACCACTCCGGGTCAGAGTGGACCAGGGAGCAATGGTGATGAAGGGGTGCTCCACATTCCCCAAACCTCCAAAACTGGAACCTCACCATCAGATAGAGTTTAATGTCATTCCCAGGACATGTAGACCCTCAGCCATATCAGTAAAAAATACCAAGAAAATTTGGTACAGACATGGGGGAAATTTGGTAGGCAAACTGTTAAAAATTATTCATATTCGATAGGAATACTTACCATATATTTGTAAATTATTTGCATCAAGAATAGTTACTTGAAGCTATAATTGTTTACGAAGGATCATTATTACATTGAAGAATGTTACTGTGTTCAAACAAATGACTAATTATTCTTGTAACATCAAATGTAGATAGAGTTTAACGTCATTCCCAGGACATGTAAACCCGCAGCCACCGCCTTCTAGCACCCATATGATAAAAAAGGGGTTGGGGCTTGCCATGAGGGCAATAGGGTTGGGAAAATCATATAGGTGCTAGGGCTTGACGTGACCAGCCGATTGATCGGAGGGGGCCTCTCCGACCGCCTGTCTAGCCCAAGATAGAGCCAAAGTGGAGTATTGCATGTCATGAACTGCTCATCCACCTGGGCTCTATCCTTAAGCATCACGGGTTGCCACCCACGGCCAACAGGTGGCTCCATTGGGGGAGTCTTACCCCTCTGCAGAGGTGCAGTCGGTGCATTCTAACGCCCCAGCCGACAGGGCGGGATATAGATGTTAGGTTGTAGAACCTCCTTGACTTAGCATAGAAATGAATAGCATATAGTGTAAATTAGGTTAAAACAGTTATTTTTGTGCTTGCCTCAATTTCTTTGTAAACCAGTGTTATTAAACAAGCAATGTCCAGAAATGAATTGGAAATGATTTTACTACATAAATGCATTGGAAGTGATTTTACTACATAAATGCATTGGAACTGATTTTACTACATAAATGCATTGGAAGTGATTTTACTACATAAATGCATTGGAAGTGATTTTACTACATAAATGCATTGGAAGTAATTTTACTACATAAATGCATTGGAAGTGATTTTACTACATAAATGCATTGGAAGTGATTTTACTACATAATGCATTGGAAGTGATTTTACTACATAAATGCATTGGAAGTGATTTTACTACATAAATGCATTGGAAGTGATTTTACTACATAAATGCATTGGAAGTGATTTTACTACATAAATGCATTGGAAGTGATTTTACTACATAAATGCATTGAAGTGATTTTACTACATAAATGCATTGTGATTTTACTACATAAATGCATTGGAAGTGATTTTACTACATAAATGCATTGGAAGTGATTTTACTACATAAATGCATTGGAAGTGATTTTACTAAATAAATGCATTGGAAGTGATTTTACTACATAAATGCATTGGAACTGATTTTACTACATAAATGCATTGGAAGTGATTTTACTACATAAATGCATTGGAAGTGATTTTACTACATAAATGCATTGGAAGTGATTTTACTACATAAATGCATTGGAAGTGATTTTACTACATAAATGCATTGGAAGTGATTTTACTACATAAATGCATTGGAAGTGATTTTACTATATAAATGCGTTGGAAGTGATTTTACTACATAAATGCATTGGAAGTGATTTTACTACATAAATGCATTGGAAGTAATTTTACTACATAAATGCATTTGAACTGATTTTACTACATAAATGCATTGGAAATGAATAGTGTAAGGTTTAATTAAGAAAGATCATTATGGTTGAGACACCTAATTACAAGACATAAACTCTGATTTAGTTGAAGAGGCAAACAAAAGGACATTAGGTTTAAAGCTCTAAGTTATCACCATTAAATTGTTCAATGGGACAATGGTGTAGTGGATATAGGTATTGCTTATAATGTATCTAATTACTTAGAGGTAAGGATTTCAATCCACGGGTCAGGCAGTGCGTGTAAAAGTCATATACAGATGATAATAAGAATTATAAATTTATATATATATATATATATATATATATATATATATATATATATAAAGTTAAAAGAAAGGAAATGAATCCGACGGTATGAGTATAGATAAAAGGATATGAAAACACCACAAAATGCTGTTAAAGTGAAAACATTTTATAACATATTCATAGCTGATATAAACATGCTCTGAAGATGATTTTTATAAAATCGAAATATTGTTCAATATCAGCTATGAATATGTTATAAAATGTTTTCACTTTAACAGCATTTTGTGGTGTTTTCATATCCTTTTATCTATCTATCTCTCTCTCTCTATATATATAATCCACGGGCCAGGCAGTGCACGTAAAAGTCATATACAGATGATAATAAGAATAATAAATTGATACATATATATATATATATATATATATATATATATATATATATATATAATCCATGGGTCAGGCAGTGCATATATACATATATATGGAAATACGATGAGGAAATTGATCCGACAATATGTGAAGAAAATTTTCTTCACATATATATATATTTATCAACTCCTCCGCACGAGCAGGATGTGACACAAGGTCAATTTCTTAAGCAGAGTTTAACAGGTTTGAATTCAGAGTTTTCCTTCTCCTAGACTGGTTGCTCAACTAAGGTTAAAGAGCCCAGTCTGCCCTACTATTTACCCATAACTGGAGGGGAAGTAGAATTCATACCTTTCTCAAGGGTATTAGCGCTAAGTGAAATGCAATTAACACGTCCAGGATTTGAACTCGGGGCGACAGGTCAATTTCCTATGACTTTAACCATTACACCACGCGCTCCCTACATATATACATATATATCAATTTATTATTCTTATTATCATCTGTATATGACTTTTACATACACTGCCTGACCTGTGGATTATATATATATATATATATATATATGTGTGTAAAAATGGAAAAGGAATTGAATCCGACAATATGAGGAAAAATGAGTAAAGAAAAGAAATGTAAATGGATAAAATGAATTTAATCGATATCACATTAATCAATATCACTTACACATGTGTTTCGGTCAGTTTATGTGTGTGAAAATATTTCGCACACATACAAGAATCGACCTTCATCAGAGTGAACATTTATTTTGATAAATTCATTTTATCCATTTACATTTCTTTTCTTTACTCATTTTTCCTCATATATATATATATATATATACATATATATAATGTTGAAAGGATAAATAAATAAAGGAAAGAAAATGTTGAATGGATAAAATTGATTTAATTTGAATCACTCTTCACCGAATATTCTTTATTCTCTGTCATCAATCATCACTCTATTTCTCCAAACTTAAAAATCCGTCATCTTCTAAGCTTAACCTATTCTTGTACAAGATCAGAAGTACTGAAAATCCAGTGAGAATCGAATTCACAATCAATGGTCAACTAGCCAAACTCGTTAACCATTACACACTTACAAGGTGCCAATTTCCTTTAAAAAGTATCGTGATTGGCCTATTCATCTTGTTTCCTAATTGACACTGATTCATCTAGACAGCAATCTAGACGTCTAGACATCATCACTTTATTAGATACATTGTTCAGCTGTGCAGATGTATTCATTGAAATTCTAAATTTTAAATTTCCAAATTTTAAAAATTTCCAGATTTAGTTGCAATACTTTTTGTTATGTAAGCAGTTCTCAAATAATTTAAAAAAAAAAAAAATTTTTTTTTTAGAACACTTCAAAATTCTCTGTAT